>CM070034.1:42522015-42558231 GCA_036250615.1 Ptychadena robeensis | reverse complement strand
AACACTATCACTTTTGGTACAGAAATCTGCACCTCAGTGAACCGCCAGGGAGGTTAAAAACCCATTGTGGCCCACATGTCAAACAGCTTGCCCATCCCTGACCTACACCCTTAAACTCCAAAAAATACCTTGGGCATACCTTGTACCATTGTTGCAGCCAGCAAAATTCAACTTCAAGAACTTGCCACCAGCTTTATAGCAGCTTCTGTGGTAATTAACCTAGCAAACTGTATTGTCACTGATAAAAATGTTTGTAACAATAATTGTGAACACATTTATGTGTCACAACATATTCTTTGATACAATCAGTTTCGCAAGTGAAGGGAAAAATATGAACACTGGCCACTAACATCAACACTGTTCTGTGGCAACTTTAAATTGCATAGAAATACAAATATATTTTACAGCAGAATTTTTTGGGGGGGATTATCTCTGTGATTACAACAGAGACAAGAGTATGTGAAAAACTGTTCTTCCATTGGTGTGCAATTACTGAATAAGGTCTGCTCTGTATCCATACAGCACAATCTCTGTTATTAAAGGCTCAGGTTCTTAATTAATTAAGATTTTTTTTTTTAAACAAGATAATCAAAGTATAGCATGAGACATAGGTCTACTTTTTTTTTTCAAAGCCACCATTTCCCACTATGATGTTCATCACAATTGGCCTTTTCTACCCATTTTATCGATGAATTACACCCATACAACCTGACTTGTGAAGATCTATGTGTATAAAGCATTGGATGGGATCATCTTTGGAAGCAGCATGGAAATCTTTAAAGTCCAAATCATCATCAGGCATTTGGTGCAATCTTCACTTCATAAACCACAATATGCTTAAAATATTTTACTGTGCAACAACTGGTTGCTAGCACAACCAAAAGAGCATTAAATTTGTCAGTCTACAAATACCAATAAACAAATTCTTTTTTTTTTTCATAATACACACACAGAAATGTTTGGTGCAATCAATGCCCCCTCCCTGCTTAACCATCAACCCCTGGACCTACGGATGGATGTGTACTTACTACAAACCTGCTGTTGACTCTCTCTAAAATCTGCTTCTCGTTTAAGGCCATGGATTCTCCTTTCCGTTTCTTAATGCGTTTCTTCTCAAGTTTCTTACATGCATACATCTTGCCTGTTGCTCGAACTTGGCAGGCACAGACCTAGATAGAATAGTTATATTAAGGGAAGGATGTCAGTTTTAATTTAGCCAATACCAGCAAGCTGCTCAAACATGCTGCTTACTGAAGAAGGTTTCTCTTGCCTGACTAAGTGCAGAAGACTCTCTTGAAGCTACTTGTCCAAAAACAGTAGACATGTGTATGGGTCTGTCCAGACATCAAGGTCTACCAATTTATTGTCTTGGTTCAAATTTCTAACCAACTGCCCCATACCCTCTCAAAAGGTAGATTTGTTTATAGCCTACTTTGGTAATGACCTTAAACTGGTTTCTTTATGTAGTGTTGTGGTTTCTGATTACATAGGGAGGTCCTGCAGTGTATGGTACAAAAATAGGACATATTACAAACTAGGGAAGTGAAACAATTCCCAAAAATCTCAGTATCCCCTTTTCACCATTTGAACAGGTATCTTCTATGCATCACATGTACAATTCAATCAAATGTGAAACATCCACAACTATAATTTGCAACCTAGCTTCAAAGTATAAAACACTGAACCACTGAGTGTGCTGGTTATAAGAGGTAGGCAATATATATACTGTATTAATACATTTAATTATGTATATAAAGCACGTTGCAGTACTCAACAGAAATGCCACATTACTTTAGAAAAGAACAATGAAAGTATTAAAACAATATCAAGTACGTAAAAACCCCAACCTATATATAAAGATATAATACTTCAAATGATATGGGGTTCTCCTAACTTTGCAAATATAGTGATACAAAGAATATGTATAGCAACTTTTCCATTAAGTACAAAATACACCATTTTTGTTGCTGAAAATAATCTTTTGGGATCCTTCCCAGCAAGTAGAGCATGAAGAAGTGTTCTATTATTGTTTAATGCTCTATGAGGGTGTGGGGTGGAAGACTAGGGAGCCGCACCCCACGTGTCCTCCCCTATAGTAAACAACAGTTCTCAGGAAAGTTAGTCATTTAGTGCTCAACCCTACAATAACTCTCCGACCAATCCTAACCAATGCACACACGCTTGCAGTGACATAGACAGAAGATCACATGTAATGCCTATAGAAGTATTTTCCAATTAAATTAGCAAAAGAACAGCCTTCCTACTGACATAGCTTCAACTTTTTATTCATGCAGCAGCATACAACAGCATCTAACTAATGGAGATTGACAATCCTCTATGTCAGTGGTGGTGAACCTATGGCAAGTGTGCCAGAAGAGGCACTCGGAGCCCTCTCTGTTAGCACATGTGCCGTCAGCCAGCAAAATCAGAGAGAGGGGAGAGAAGTGATCTGCAGCACTCAGCCTGCCCATTGGCTCTCCTGGCTGTCAGTTCTCTCCCTCACTCTGCCATTTGTACACTGTGCTCCTACCAATGTCAGCCAATCACAAGGCTGGGGTGAGACAAGCAGAAAAGAACAGAACCATGAGGGGAATAAGCTTCACAAGTAAGTAGAGTGCATCTAATGCATGTAGTGTGTGTGCGCATATATACAGTTGCAAGAAAAAGTATGTGAACCCTTTGGGATCACGTGGAGTTTTGCATGAATTGGTCATAAAATCTGCTCTGATCCTCAACACAACAAGTCACACCAATATAAAAATACAGTCTGCCTAAAATAATACTACAACATGTATATATGTTGTGCATCTGTAGGATTCTTGTGTAATTAAGGTTAAATTGTCATGTTGGCGATAAATACAAAATTAGGTTTTCGCTTTCATTTGGGGCACTTCTCCCTAAAAGCTCATCATTGCCCTATGTGATAAAACTTCCTGAGCAACAGACACACTTTACAGAAACATTGAGTTTTTTTTATTACAGCTCTTTTAACTGATGAAAAGCACATCAACACTGGATGCTGCTTCACCCAGATCTACTGAAACAACTGTCTGTTCTTTACCCGGATGTACTTAGATCTGACCACTTCCAGGTTTATAATGGAACAGATGTAAAAACTCCTTCCTTCATTTCTCATGACTTGCCCTTTAGATGAGTGACCCCAGAAACATACAGCCGACATGTATTTTTTTATTATTTTTATTTTTTTAATCAATAAAGACAAGACCATCAGCTCATTTTTATGCGGCTACTGCTGTAAAGTACCGTATGTACTCGAGTATAAGCCGACCCAAATATAAGCCGGGGTACCCAATTTTAGGAAAAAAAATCTGGAAAAACTGAATGACTCGAGTATAAGCTAGGGAAATGCAGCAACTAAGGCACAGAATCATACAGCCAATGTGCTTTTGTTTTGAGGTGCAGTTATTTAATTCAGCAGATTTGTAAGTTATTTACATAGCCCCTGAACATGATATCATCACTAGAAGTGCTGGAGATGTAGAGAAGGGATGTGGGAACATTGTAAAGAAAAAAGTATTGTCCTAGCATATCAAGTTTTTGCACAAAATGTTCAAATTTGACTTTGAACCTAATTTATGCAAAAACTACATATGCTAGAGCAATATTTTTTTTTTCAAATGTTCCCACAACCTTTTTCTACATCTCCAGCAAATTTGGTGATGATAGCATGTTTGGGGGCATTTTTTCACCCGAATATAAGCCGAATTTCATTTTTTGAGCACATTTCAGGTGCTGAAAAATGCGGCTTATATGCGAGTATATACGGTACATGCATCCCCCAAATCTATTTTTTATGTCTAACTGCATATAGTATTCTACACTATACAATTTTTTGTGAAGAATTTCTTACATGGGGATCCAGTACTTTCTGTTGCCAGATGACAGCAGTAACATGTTGTCTTGCAATAAACAGTAACATTGGCTGTTGGGCTGACCAACTGGTCTGTTAAATTGGGGCTGGGGTTTAGTTAGGCTGGTGTATGGTAGTGATGGCGAACCTTTCAGAGGCCAAGCGCCCAAACTGAAACCCAAACCCAACTTATTTATCTCAAAGTGCCGGCATGACAATTTTACCTGAATAACACACACATCATATATACATAGAAAACATGTTAACACACACACTATTTTCTTATAAGATAGAATAGGAGAGCATATGGGGAGCAGTGTGCAATAAGAAGAGAGGGAGGAGAACTGACAGCATTGAGAGCCAATAGGCTGCAGTTCCTTCCTCTGTGCTGGCCGACAGCTCGCGTGCCCACAGAGAGAGCTCCGAGTGTCGCTCCTGGCCCTGGCATATGTGCCATAGATTTGCCATCACTGCTGCATGGTCATAGTTGATGCAAATGTATAGCAAATGCATAGCAAATGTGTAACTCAACCTATCATACGGACAGGAGAAGCACTGAACTGCCAGACTCATTATCAGCATGTTATTTATGTGAGCATTTAATTGATTCTCTTGTCACCGGATATCCGATATAATGATGTTATGCCATGATGATGTTTTTTTTTTATTTCAATAAAAATTTACATGCTATAAAAAAAAAAAGTAAGGAGCCCAAATAGGGCAACAGAAAGATGCCATGAGGCAGTCTAACAAAAATAAAATTAATTTAAAAGCAAGATTTTGTAACAGACTCCCAAAGGATAGAAAGAAAACTTTATACAGTAAGGCATGATGCAAATTATACTAGATTTAGGGTTCACTAGAGGCACTGACCATAAATACATATAATAATTTAATGTTGTTTCAGAAACCGTGACTGTGACGTGCATATGACCATTAGGACTAATTGCAAACTGTACACTTTCTGGGAAGCACATTTAGCACATTGGTTATAGTCTATAATAAATGAGGTTATATATGTATATCTAGAAGGTCGTTGTAATATGCGGTGTTCTAAAAGCTTAAAAACAAAAGATGGATCCCCCTTCAGAAGAAATATAATTCAGAGGCACAGAAAAAAATCTACTAAAAAACACATGAAGCCGCACTCTTTTCTTTACATCCCCTGATTAAGTTTGCAAAAGTATCAGAGCTATTTAAATCATGTCCAACTCTATTTTCTGGGATTAGACATGCTCTTCTCTCATCTCCAAATAGTCCATTAAAGGCATGCAATTTGGATTATGATTGCTTTAACTAGCACAGCTTGTAATTGCAAGCATGAGGTAAGACATTAGACAGAGAACTTGAAGCAAGCTGAAAAGAAAGAAATAAGAGGTGCCGAATTCGGCCCTTATCTCTAAAGCTTTCATGAATTAATTATTTCTTCTGCCCATAGAAAATTAACATGTATTGCACACCTTCATAGTTCCCTGTAAGTGGGAACAAATATACTTACAAAATACTCTTACAAGGATGGCCATTCAGTGGCCTGTCATGTGATTTTCTCATTATCAACTAACCTTCTACTTCAACAGCTTATCTATAATCATCTGACGCAAATCATCTGACAAAATATTCAAAGTTGAAATAATTCTAATTAGCTTAACAGCAAATCCACTCTGCTTACACCAATTACCATATATACTTCAGTATAAGCTGACCCGAGTATAAAGGCCCCCATACACGCCCCGATTTTCCATCCAATCGATTTTTTGCATCGGTCTTCCGAAAATCGGTCAATGTCCACATGGTTCGACCGAGTAACTTCGATCAAACTTTTGGGAATAATCGGTCGGACTGTGATCGAACATGTTGGAAAATTTTTCTCGATCGAATCTAAATTGTATTCAATCGGCTGCTATTTCTTATGACCTGACCAATTTAGGCCCGACCTAACTAATTATCATACTTTTACCTTCTGTTTCAAACATTGTGGTGTGTGTAAAATCACATGCCAGGTTGTGCTAGGATGTATATATGTTTTAACATTCTCCTGTATTTCTCTTTTTTCTTATTCATGTGAACTAAGCTGAAGTTGAGACCCTGTTTCCCCCATGATTAGCCATCCCCATCAAAGGCACCCCCAGATTTTTTTTCACAAAAAATTTAAATAAGCCCCCCCACTCCCAGAACAGACACCCACCGATACCTGGCCCTGGCCAAAACTCCCATTCGGGCGGTACAATTGTGTGCCTCAAGCTGCTGATCCCTGCCATAACCCTTCCACTTCCGATCAAACATAAAATCGGCCGATGGAAAATGTTCGATCGAAGTAGGTAAAATCGGACAATAATTGGTTGCTTTATTTGGGGGTATAATGAAATACAGTCGGAAAATCGGGGCGTGTATGGGGGCCTTAAGTCGAGGTACCTAATTTTATCTACATAAACTCGAAAGACGTATTGACTCGAGTATAAGCCGAGGGTGGGAAAAAGGGAGTTCTCTAAATGAGCAAGATTGCACCATTGCTTCTAGGAATAAATCAAACAGGATTAATCTTAGTGCCACAACCTCAATGAAGTGTGTTAAAAGAACACAGATTTATTGTTATTACAGGATGGGTTTTCAAGGCAATTCTTATGTTCAAACATGAAAATTTATTTCCATTTTAAAATTACTGGGACCAATACATGGAACGGAAATTTATTTTCATTTTTGAATCATAAGTAGTGGAGTGTTCTATTTGAATTTCTGTTAACCTCCTGGGTGTTTAAAAAGGATTACCTACCCACCCGGAGGTACATGAGTATATACGGTACTCCTGGAAGGGTCTACATATTATAGTCTTCCTGCAGAAATACAAGAGCGGGTGGATACAAGACCAGTCACCAGCAAGGCAGCAGCAAGGCCTTCAGTACCACTTTCCCTTCCTGGGTACTGGAGAAAAGGAGCAATAAAGAACTTGCAATAGACACACAGCGCTGTCTGACTAAATGGCAGAATTAATTATTGCTTCATCTTAAATAATTAAGTCTTGCTTCATCTTAAATAACGAAGAGCAAATGCAATAGATTTATTTATTTTCAATAGGACTTATATATTAGCCATGTTGTAAGTAAACATCAACTGGAAATTTGCAAGCTGTTCCATGTGGACAGATGGTAAAACGCATAGAATGCAATAGAAAAATATTCAGAATGCTTGCTCTTATGCAAAAATGATGACCTTAACCTCCCTAGCGCACCGCCCATATACGGGCGATCGAGGCAGTGTACAGAGTACACTCTGTACGCCTGTCGTTTCCGGCATCTCGCCGGAGCTCTACACGCAGCTGTTGTCAGAGGACCCTGTTCAGCGAACGAACAGGGTTTGTCTCAACCGCTAGGGAGGTTAATGGAAGTTCAGGTCTAGGTGGTGGCTTAGCATTCATTAAAAAAAAAAGTTACTTTTGGGGTCCATGGAAAGTGAAATCACACTTACCTCACCAAATCCTCCTTTGCCCAGAACTCTATATTGCCGAAATGTATTCTTTGTGACCGGCTGCCTGAAAGGAATGATGGATAAGAGGATAAGAGACTGACAATGGTGTTAAGTCACATTTATTAATACATCTGTCACATTCAAGCCCCAAGGATCACAGCTTGCATAAAATAGAATATAACAGGAATCCTATACCGCTCACCTCTCTAGCCATTTCCACTGTAAAAAGCGGTTGTAATATTGGCTATCCAAGTAATCTGAAAATGGAGCCATGCTGAGGAAGTCATGGACAAGTCTGAAAGAACATAAGAAAAAAATAATAAGATGACACTAGACAGGACCAGGTTGGGGTTTCAGATCTTATACATTTACTAAAAGCCTGAGCCAGATTATTGTATATTCAGAAGGGATATTGTAATATATCAATGTCACATCCCATGTCTGGGAGTCTTTCCTTACTTAGAACAGTCTTTGAACAGTTCTTTGCATGGCTTGTTCTCCAAACTGTCTCTGCAACCCGTGACCAGCTGCTCGGGGACCTCGGTTATATAATCTTCACTCTGTTAACATGAAAAAAAAAGGTTTTAGCTGATTTTGTACAACAAGCGATAAACTATCTCTAAATGGTAAACTCATGTCATGCATGCAACACTATATAATTACAGTGGGATCACAGATAATCATATTAGACACACATAAGGACAGACATTTAAAGAAAGCATATATTATAATGGACCTGTGACCTTTACTGAACGTAAGCAGTATGGTTATACAAGGGTGTCTAACTAATACTGTGGGAAAAAATCATCCTTGGAAAACCAAAAAAACATAAATAGGGACAGGAGCATTTTACAATTGTCATTAGATCACTTGTCTTAGGAAGGACATTAGTTGACCATTTGTCTTAAGACATTAACTCACCACTTCTCTTAAGGTGGATGTTTATTATTACAAATGGGCACTCTTCCTATTAGGAAGGTTTAGGATTAATATAATGTAGCAGTAGTATTTATATCCTACTATGACAGCAGTGCATCATTATAGAGATTGCAAATGTTAGGAAAGTATGTCAACGTGGTACCCACAGGCAAATTTAATGCATTCTAGTATCTTCCCACAATACAGCCATGGCCCTAAAACAATTACACGTTCTTTACAGTCTCCTAATAAAACCTGTTTAATGATAAAGAAAGGGCTGTGACAAGTAACTATCAGGGAGGATAAAAATCAATGGTTTCAATCTGATTTTTTAAATACAATGCTTTTTGAGGAAATTATATTTCCATTCAAAGGTTATTCCTATAACAATGCAATTTGATTTCAAAAAGCCTACATATATTACTTTCTTATAGTCCAGTTCATTTCTGTATCCCTATAATTTGGTCTTATCCTCTACAGTCTTTTCATGATGTTCTGGTGATAATATTCAGGAGCCTCCATGCAGCAAAGTCATGAAATAAACCATTGTTACAATGATTAAATAAATGGGAGATGCACCCATCTAGACTTGTATGGAAAAACAGCTTTATATGAATACCCAATTCATATTCAATTTGATATGCCCATGAAGTGTCTGATACGCCCAGGTCATGGTAGTAAAGACTGATATTGACTTGCTGGATAAATTCAAAGTTCATCAATATACAATGTGTGTAAAGTAGAAGGATGTCCTGCTCTATGTGGGGAAGAAGTAATCTTTTTGTAGAGGCCTTACACAATCCCTGTTGAGTCAAAGCCTGAACTCACAAATCAGCATGTGGAGAATACTACTACAGTGGGGCAATTAAGTATTTAGTCAGCCACCAATTGTGCAAGTTCTCCAACTAAAAAAAGATGAGAGAGGTGTGTAATTTTCATCATAGATATAACTATGAGAGACAGAATGGGGGGGGGGGGGGGGGGGGAGAATCCAGGAAAATCACATTGTCAAAAGTTCATCTCAATACTTTGTTATATGCCCTTTGTTGGTAATGGCAGAGGTCAAATGTTTTCTGTAAGTCTTCACATGGGTTGCTGTGAAGAAATCAACTGTGGGAGTAATAATTAGAAAATGCAAGACATAAAAGACCACTGATAATCTCCCTCGATCTGGGGCTTCACACAAGATCTCACCCTGTGGGGTAAAATCATCACAAGAACGATGAGCAAAAATCCCAGAACCACATTGGGGGACCTAGTGAATGACCTGCAGAGAGTTGGGACCAAAGTAACAAAGGCTACCATCAGTAACACACTACACTGCCAGGGACTCAAATCCTTCAATGCCAGACAAGTCCAGGCCTGTCTGAGGTTTGCTAGAGAGCATTTGGATGATCCAGAAGAGGACTGGGAGAATGTCATATGGTCAGATCAAACCAAAGTAGAAAACTCAACTTGTCTTGTTTGGAGAAGAATGCTGAGTTGGATCCAAAGAACAGCATACCTACTGTAAAGCATGGGGGTGGAAACATCATGATTTGGATCTGTTTTTCTGGAAAGGGACCAGGATAATTGATCCTTCTAAAGGAAAGAATGAATGGGGCCATGTATTGTGAGATTTTGAGTGAAAACCTCCTTCCATCAGCAAGGTTATTGAAGATAAACATGGCGGGGACTTTCAGCATAACAATAATTCCCAACACACCACCCCGGCAACGACGAAGCATTTCAAGGTCCTGGAGAGGCCTTAGCAGTCTCCAGGAATTAGCCAAAATACCAGCAACCAGTGTGTGAAAACCTTTGAGGACTTACAGAAAACGTTTTACCTCTGTCACTGCCAAAAAAAGGAAATATAACAAAAGTTTTGAGATGAACTTTGCATATTGACCAAATACTTTTTTTCCACCATAAATTGCAAATAAATTCTTTAAAAGTCAGACAATGTTATTATCGGGATTTTTTTTCTCATTTCGTCTCTCATAGTTGAGGTGTACCTATGATGAGTTTCGATTCTCCGTGTAGAAACTCTATAGCTGGCCATACACCTGCAGGATTCTCTGTCAGATTTCCTTCAGATCAGATCAGATCTACCAACAACCATGTAATATGAGGACCTTTCTACACCTTCCAATCACTATGCATTGTATCAGGGAGGACACTATACTACATGGTTGTTGGTAGATCTGATCTGATCTGAAGGAAATCTGACAGAGAATCCTGCAGGTGTATGGCCAGCTTATAACTGTTCCTAGAGGAGTTCTAGGGGAATATGGGTTATATTCTTCAAATATAGAATGCTGTCATGTCACCCCAACCGGACGTTTTACAACTAGAGCTACAACACTATGGTACTTACAGTATCAATTTTACATGCTTTAGCCTGATCATGTCTGGCTTCATTCCTCTGGCAATCTATTTGACTGCAATTCATTTAGAATATCCTAACAGCAATGCCGTTAAGAATGAGAAAGCAGGTAGGTGAATTGTAATGACAAAGCTGCAATTTCAGAAGGCAAAAACATTTTTTATATCCAACAAATGTTATACATGGGCTACAGAGGCACGGGAAGCAAAACAAAAGAAAAACACTGTGTCATAAAATATGTATGTCAGTGACCATTAAAAGTACCTTTTACATTACGGAGAAAAAGCTTTAAATGTTTCATGTCTACACTAAAGTGTATTTTTCCTTTTGTGGGCTTACTGTATTACTGGAATATCCATCTTAGTTTTCTGCATATAATTTGATTAACTGTTAACCATACATACAACTTAAAATTGTAGAACCATTTTCATATCAGCCCACATGGCTGCTATCAGGCCTATATCTGGGGACAGCCAAGTTATGATCAGCGTAATGAGGGGTTGGTGGACACCGCCAAAATAACATTTTTTTTACCATTCAGGCCTTTACTAGAGCAACCCAACAGAAGTAGAATGATGACTGCTGGAAATAAAGAAGCATCTGAAGAAGACCTGATAAGTCTTGGCCTAAGAATGCTTTCCTCAGTATGCTAATTTACAATGGTGAAAATTGAATGATAACCTATGATAAAACTTCATTTTAAATATTGCTACACTTTTTTAGTGACATGGACATGGATGTCTGTTGGATTATAGCCCCTAATTAATTACTCGTTCAGGAGCGCAGATTACAATTATATACTTCAACTGCATGCTACAGTAGGGTTGGTATCAATGGAACAAAGTTTCTAAGGAAATAGCAACCTGATCACCTCTGGATATTGCCAAACAATGTTGAAGAATAAATATCACAATAAATATATAGTTGAAAACAGGGTAGACTAGGAGCCACCACCAACTATGCCAATAGGGCCACTTATAAAGCCAACACAGCTTTGCTGCAACAACGAGGTCATGGAGGTGCAGGGGGTCCACAAATTCTTAGAATAGTTAAAACCATCAAGAGACTTTTTTATTTTTTTTATAGAGACTTTTTTTGATACATACACTTGTCAGCGTCCAACAAAACAGTATGAAGTCATACTTGGCTTTATGGCCAAGCGAATGGTATTTCCAGAGGTAGGCAAGCCATAGTCATTTCTAAACAGTTTTTATAATAGGCTTACTTTTTGTATACCAACCCACCTCCCCCCAAATCCAGCCTCTGTGAGCGCTGGCTGAATTCAGGGTTGGGCTCAGACATCACATGAACCTTAGCAGACACAAATGAAGCATGTTAACGGATTATCAGTCCTTGATTAAAGAAGTTGAAAGATTTTCTGCCAATGACGTGCCTCTTCATACTGAGGCTTGCAAAAAGCATGAAGATTTACTTTAATTACCCAATCATGTGAAAAGCAAATACTGGATTACTTCGTCTGTCCATGATCTGCTATCAATGTTTCTTTAAATCTTCCTTATGCCTCAACAGAGCCCAAATCCTCAGTACTCTGTATGTAACTCCCATAATGCAATGTATGCCCCTTAATAACCTATTGACAGTCACATGCAAGTACTCTGGGATGCTACTGCTGTCTTGACTTGTTTACTGATTAAATACTGTAGATAAACCCTCTTGGGTAATAGGGAAATAGAATTAACATTGTTTTCTGCAAACACTCAAAGCTTAAAAAGCAACATCAGAGCCAACTATTTCATCTTTATCTGAACTTCAAACGTCTTCAAACGGAAAAAATCAGTAACAGTTATTAACTACAAAGTGACGTGATATTTTTCAAATTAACATCATGACTAGTAGAGCATATGTAATACCTCCAGATACGGACCATCGAGTAAATCTGCCAATACACCTTATATCCTTTAGATCTGCCAACTATGTAGTGCCGGGTCCTCTGCGATTGAACACAGATAGACTTGATTGTTTAGAAAGTCCCTCATATTACAGGGTTTTGGTAAAACAAAAAGGAAATCTAAAGGTGTATGGGGACCCTTAAGGTGGGTTTACACATTTTATTATTTTTTATTCAATCAACTGTCAATTAAATTTTTTGTTCAAAGTCGTTATCAAACATCTTTGTTCATTTATCGAATTTAACATTAGATTTTTTGCCCGTTTATCGCCGATATCTAATGAAAATACATTCAAAATTACGACAGATAAAAATTAGGGTCTCCTTTTGTTTTACCAAAACAATGTAATATGAATCTACCTGTTTTCAATCGCAGAGGAGCCTATACTACATAGTTGTTGGTAGATCTAAAGGATATCTGAAAGGGAGATCCAAAAGTGTATGTCCAGCTTTAGCTCATTGGGGATCTGCTCATAGCTGTCAAACCCCCCCCCCCCCCAAAAAAAAACAACGGGTGACTTACAGGAAGTGACGTCATTGGCGTAATTTCCAGTATGCGGATCGTGGTACTTCTGCGTGCCGCGCTTACCTCTCAGATGGTTTAGCAGGAAGAGGGCGTTACTCTACCTGCTAATGTACAACCCTGCTTGTGCAGATAAAATGCTGGGTGGGACATTAGCAGGGAGAACAACGCCCACTCCCTGCTAGATCAGGCCGGGAAAGCCACATAAAAAACTTGACTTTCCCGAGCAGGGTTGACCGCTGCTTCTCCGACCAATTACAGCTTTGACCAAGCACTAATTCTTTCACAAATGTGTAGATAAATGTGGTCAACAAATGGATATGACCACATCAGGGATATGTGAGAATACAGCGGATAACACCAATCTGGAAGGAGTCTTGTGGCTCTACCCTTCTGGTATACCCTGTACTTTTCCCCTATTTGCATAGGGGCATGGGGACTTAAGTGGCCAAAGAACCATGCAGTTAGCATAAGTCAAACACTTAGTTATGAAAACATATATAAAATTTAACTTCTTTAATAGCCCAAAGAGTCCTTAATCTTAATCTCAGTCCTTAAAAAGTTCAAAAACAGAGGGAATTCCTCAGGATACTGTGATCCTAAATGCCGCTGGAAATATAGTAGTCCATAGGAGGTGGACGCGACCCTATGATCTAGGTGGCAATAGAGACACCACTAAATCAGCCAGGGAAAGCCACATAAAAAACTTGACTTTACCGGCCAAAACGGGAGGGTTGACCGTTAAGAATCTGCTTCTTCTCTGACCAATTACAGCTTTGACCAAGCACTAATTCTTGCACTAATGTGTAGATAAAGGTGGTCAACAGATGACCACATCAGGGATATGTACGTAAAATAGTTAACACTTTTTTGCTATTTAGCATTTTGCCAACGTTTGTGGCGTCTTTTTATAAACTGTAATACAATAAGAAATAAAAATCATACCACAAGAAACACATGTGCCATGTTTCATTACCTCATGTGAAGCTCAAGAGTATAATTTATAAAAGCAAAAACAGAAGTGGGCAAATAATGGTTTCAGTGCTGTTTGCTACAAATGTTTATGTAAATTTAACAGCAGTAAAGGCATTCGTCACATGAAAGTGTCAGGTATTGATTTAGAACGGACGAGTGTCAGTAGTTGCAATGAATCTGCGGCTACTGTGGACCCTATAACGATTATGCCAGGGGCTCCTGACATTGACAATTACACTGTTTAAATTAAAAATTCTCTCTTGTCACGCGGATTCAATTAGCTATGTAGGTCAATAGCCCCATCTGTATTGTTTAGCAGGAATGCGACAGCAATAGTGCTTGCTTTACAACAGTCTATTTGTAACTCACAAGTACCAGTAGCAGAGGAAATTCCGCTAGTTAAATAATTGAGATTATATGGAGATAGAAAGTCCCCATTCATTGTAATATACCACATATTATAGACTTCCTCCATAGTAGGTCACCTCTGCAGCAGGATTTATCTATATCTGGTACTATGATGGAGGAGAAGTTTCTAGTTCGTGATAAAATATGAAATCTCACCCTGGAATTATGTTCACCAATGGAATAGACCTTGGAAAGAACTGTTCATGTTTACCATAGCTAATCATTTAACAAATTCACACATTCCCCGACACTGGACATGAAGGGTGTGGGCTATAAACAGGCTACGTCAAAAGGTATAGTTTAAACGTTATTTTTCATCCTTCTAGCCTATAAAATAGTTCTTGCACAGTTATACAAGGCTAGGTTTCCTTGTAAGCTTTTCAATATTCAAATACACAATACCACTAAAGCAACATACAAAAGGACAATAACCTTAAGTAGTAAACCATAGTTCAGATTTTACAGGCATAATGTGCTAACTGAAATCTGATACAAGTTTACTGCAAAAGATTGAAGGCTATGGCTGCCCTGTATTGGGCTGTAGGTGCTTGCTTAGGTTGCCATGTGGGTGAACAGTTAGACCAGTTAGAGGAGGATTGGATTTGTAAATGTTCTAGAAAAGAAAAAAACAACTGCAATGTTTGCAAAAAACTGAAACCATAACATCCCTTATATCTATTACTATTTACCTATTCGTTAAATAATTTCATGCAACACAATGAAAGTGTTTTGATGCTTGAAAATGTTCAACTGGAAATGTTCGGTAAACTCTGTTTATTATATCTCATTTTTTATATCTCATTATTTTTTATATCCCATTATCTTTAAGAAGTGATCCCATTTTATCCCATTATCACATAAGAAAAATAAGAAGGAAAAAACAGGGATGCAAGAAAGTATACCACATACTTTGTTCAGTTTCCCATTGTTGGTGACATCTTATTGTCATATAACACCTGACCTTACAGTCATTCTAAAACTACACATGTAAAAGGAAATAGCCTCATTTAGAAACAGTAAGCCAGGAAATGCCAGATCAGCCAACCAGAATTCTTCCTGTTATAATAATTTCAATACACAATGAATGGTCCAAGGTTCGAATCTCAGCCATGGCACTGACCTAATAGGTTTATTGAGCTCCTACCAAACAAATGGTGATAGGGCTAAGTACTAGGGATATGACTCTAGAAAGCACCAAGTAATATGTTATGTAAATATATATAAAACATACAGCATTTACTAAATAAGTCTGCATGTGTTGTTAACCCCCCCCCAGCGGTTAGCCAGAATCCAGCTTGGGGTGAAAAAACTTGCCAAAGACGATCACCCGAGTTGGATTTGGCGTAGCACTAGGATGTGGGGATCGGTTTACTTCCTTGCATCATCCTCTGCTGAACCCCGCTGTTGGATACGTGATTATCTCAGAGCATGGCGGGAAGGTTAACGCAAAAAACTATATTCAATCCCAAACAAGTAAAGCTTTATGTGGCTCAGCCTTGTTAATTACACAATGCAGAGCATTGCGGACAATGATGGCTCCATTGTAAACAATGAGTCACGCACAAGACGTGTTACAATGCTTTTGGTACATCAATCCAGACAGTGAAATGCCAGGGTTTTTTTTCTCATATGCTCCTATCACATACCGTACTTGTGAGGTATTTTTCAATCAGTAGCTGACCACATTCTTTACGCTTCTCATCTGGAGATACTTCATATTCAACCTGAGAACAAAAAATGTAACAATGACGTGTGTAGTAGGGTTAAACACATGGCTTCTGTATAATGGGAACATAGTACTCACCACAGCATCTAGGAAGTGAACGCAACGCATCAACTCTGGCCGAGTCTCACAAAACTGGCGGAAGAGGAGACGGCCAATGGGTTGCCGGTCGCAGAGACTGTGGTAATCGTGTTCTATGGGACACAGGAACACAATCATTTGTTAATCCAAGGTAACTAACCCTAAACCAGTGGCTCCCAAACTGGGGGGCGCAGGGCCTCATTCTGAACCTGTGTTTCAATGGGGGGGCTCAAAAATGTTCCTAAATAGAAAAGGGGGGCCCTGCGAGGAAAGTTTGGGAACCACTGCCCTAAACAAACTGTGGCACTAAAATTTATTACAATTATTTATTAAACAGAAAAACAAATTTAATTATTAAATCCAATATAAACCAATCCAATAATGTAACAGTTTACATATTATGTGAAGTCAAACATTTGAATATATACTGTATTTATAAATAACCTTTTGCTTCTTTTGGTCCAGCAGTAGAAAGTAAAATTCCTGTAGAACTCAAC
Source organism: Ptychadena robeensis (assembly GCA_036250615.1). NCBI lineage: Eukaryota > Metazoa > Chordata > Amphibia > Anura > Ptychadenidae > Ptychadena > Ptychadena robeensis. The sequence continues at coordinate 42,541,499 of CM070034.1, read as the reverse complement.
CCCTGCTATCCAGAGCACAATTTGGTTGTAGGTAAGGTACAACTTAACCAATTTCTCAGACTGACTTTTTACATGTTTGCCAGACACTGTTCTTTCTGTTCGGTAGCACGGTATTGACACTCAGATCTCAACCCAACTGAAATGCTGTGGTGGAATATTAAAAGAGCTTTAAAAAAAAAAACAAGCAATGATGTAAAGAATTCCTCCAGAAGAATGTGAGAGACCGATAAGGTCATCTAGAAAATCATTTAGTCTAAATTGGTACGACTATATATTTTTCTACATTTGTTACGTGTATAATTATATATTATTTTACACGTGTATTGATTATATTATTTCACACGTCTTTTTCATTTTGGTCAATAAATAATAACGATGGTGAAATCTGCTTTACGTTTATAAGCTAAAATTTAAACCTTAGAAATTAAAGAGAGTGTGCCCCCCCCCCCTTGAAAGTACATATCTAAACACATATGTAGGGTTATTCTCCCGACCGATTTTTCGTCCGATCGTGTCACCCGATTTTCACCTAAAATGTTATGGTCGGTCGGCACGAAAAATCGGAATTCGAATTATCACCGATCCATCAGCCTAACACTATTTATTAACAGCAGATCGGCCAAAATTTACAGACAGGTCCGAAGCGGTCCCGACCGATTTTTCGGCCGATTTTGAGAAATCTGGATCGGGTACCTAATACCGAATCCGATTAATCTCCCGATCGATTAATCTCCCGACCCCGTTGGTCGGTCGGGCAAAATTCGTACGAAAAATCGGAATGTTTTCTTCGTTGACAAGTCCCCTGAAGAAATGCACATAGTTGTTTTTGCCTCTGGCATTAGGTGGGCTAAAAAACAAAGAAGCTGCTGGAAAGTAATGCCATCAAAAGCTCAGTCCACAGGGTGGGAAGAACAAAAGGCCAGTGAGGACATCTAGAGAAGTTGAGGCAATAATGACATTTGCAGACTGAAAGTTCAGCATACACATTAGCAGCGCACTCCCATCAGTCTGCAGGTTAAAGAATATCAAACACAGAGGCCAGCAGCACATTCAGCTTTCTCTAGAAGTGACAGATTCAAATTCCCTTTACCAACTATATGTAAACTAATATTTACTAAATAGCTTTCTCTTTTGCCTTGTGGTGGTTACTGAGCAGAACTTGTAATGCATACCTGTTGATCCTGCCAGTGTCTTCTCCTTTCTGAAAAAGAGTGACAACGGTAACCACACATTCCTAATGCTGTAGTGACATTGTCAACATGTTCTACCACCCTGGGAGTTGTATGGAAAACGTGCCTGTAAAGTTGTGTTGTCAGTCTGTAACCCAGGCATCCATGTTTACCATGTGACATCATACATGGCCCCCCCCCAGGCACCAGACGCAACTGACGCAAGCCAGATGACAACTGAAACTGAAATGAAGATGTCACAACATGTGTCTGCTCCATGAAGTGATTGAAGACATCAGGGTCTGCATATGCTTTAAGAGTTTATGACAAGAGACTTCCTGGTGCATTTTATTTAAAAAAAAATTTGCCACTGTATTCTAATGAAAGCCACGGTGTTCACGGATAATAAGCTGCATGTGACACATGCTAAGTGGACATGAAGCTTCTGCAAAAAAGTCACGGCATTGTAAGCCACGCACAACCTTGATATTGCCATTAAATTGTCCCAATCACTGAGAGATCAGAAAAGCGGATAGGTGAGCTCCATAAAATACCAATTGGCTGAATGAATGCCATAAACCAAGTCAGCAATGGCAGCTTACCTTTTATTAATAACTTGTATCTATATAGCGCTGACATATTACGCAGTGCTTTACAGAGCATATATCACTCTCTCAGAGGAGCTCACAATCTATTGTTTCTATGTCACACTCTAAGGCTACGTTTCCACAGCTTTATCGGCACCCCCTGTGCCGAACAGGGGGGACCCTATCTAGAACAGGGGGACCCTGCAGGGAAAGTATGTAAACCACCGGCGAAGTCAACGGAGCCCATCAAGATACCCTCAATGGTGTTGAGCCGGTCCATCGGCCAGAGATTGATGTACTGCACATTAACCTTCTGGCATACCGTGGAGACAGGGGGTGCGGTAGGCGGGTATCTGGATGGGCTCCGTTGACTTCACCGGTGGTTTACATACTTTGCCTGCAGGGTCCCCCTGTTCTAGATAGAAACATTATACACACACACACATCAATCATACATAAACAATCAGCATTCACATACAGACACACACTACACTCATGCAGTGACATAAATCATTCACATATGAACATGAATCATTCGCAGATATGCTCAGAGGAGACACAGAGACAGACACAGTACATGCACTCCATGCTTGGCCTCCTGCTTGCCCCTCCCCTGCCACCCAACTGTTATTTCTTCAAATCACTGCCATCTCCATTCTTCATTGTATCAAAAAGGTAGCCAACTGTAATTTCCTCCAATCACTCCTATTTTTATTCTATATTGTATCTAATGTACCTAACTGTAATTTCCTCCAATCACTGTCATCTCCATGCTACATTGTAACTAATGTACTCAACTGTCCTCTCCTCCAGTCAATGGCATCTCCATTCTATATTGTATCCAATGTGGCTTAGGGGGTGCCAACGGAAACGCTGTGGAAACACAGCTCAAGTCAGGTGTAACTAACATAGGAGAATCTTTTGGGGGGGAAGCCAATTCACCTATCAGCATGTCTTTGGAGTGTGAGAGAAAACCGGAGTACCCAAAGGAAATCCACAAAGACATGGGTAGGTGCCCAGGCCGGGATTTGAACCCCGAAATGTAACACTGCATGGCCAGTAACCACCTGAGCCACTGTGCTGCCCAATCTCTCATTTTAAAATCAATGGTATTTTTCTGACCTGTGTTTGACACAAGTTGTCTAATGACACCATGACACATGTCCTGTTGATGAAATGCAAAACTTTTAGGTTCTGCTATTTTGTATGGAACATTTAAACATGTTAAAGTATTTCTAAACCCAACACGTTTCCCCCAGGGACAGGATTTTTATCTGATGTAACATTTTCTCGGTTTACTCTGTGTCTCATTAGGGAAATATCACTTCCTGTTCTGTATATTCCAAAGTTTTTGCTTTAGTTTTACTTCAGCACTTCGGTGAAGTCAATACTGAGCTGCTCACTGTTCTCCTTGCTGGAGGCTCTGATACTGCAAGTTGAACCGTACATCTACTAATATGGCCACAGGGACACACTGGAGAACAAGGCATAGCAAGCCAAATGCTCAGCTGCAGGAAGACCTCAAGTACAATTATTTAATTATGGCGAGTAGCCCTGTGTTCCCTCGCATAGCTTTCAGTGGTCAGTTCCACATTTCTTTTAGTTTTTAGGAATCTCATGTAGGATTATCAGCAAACAATAAAAGATGGTGTGATATTGAAGAGTTAACATTATAAAGATCACCTAGGGCCACCATAAGGACAAAGATGGACAGCGCCGGGGCAAACATTTACACTGTGATCTAGCTACTGGAGTGCCCAACTAATAGAATCAAATGGGTGATGCAGCAGATGCCAGTGATAAATCATATACATTTGGTTGAACTGGATCTGACACTGTGGGAATTTGGGAGTAAGCCAAAACAAATCAAACAAATATTTGTGGATTGTGATAGAAAGTCTGACCACTGGGAAAAAAAAACAAATTAACAGAGAATGGGCATGCAAAGTATATGCAGATGGAGGCGACCATATCCAGGAATCCAATACTGCAAGGTGACAGTGCTATTCAGTTGACACAACCAAATGCAAATTTTTTTCATTTGATTTGCTTGCCCATGAAGAATAAACATGGCAATTAGTAGGTCTTCTATACAGGACAACCTCACAAACTTTTGTGTGTGAGGCCACCCCCTAAACAACATTATTTTGTATGAACACATTAAGAACTCAAACACTTGCTGTGGGTTTAAATACCCTATATTAGGAGGGCCTGTTTTTTTTTTTTAACTAGCCCAGAGTTAGTGTAGTGCTTCATTTCTGAGGTGGTCCTTACTATTGGCCTCCTGTTTGAATGATGGCCAAAGTCATTCAACCAACTCCTTAGAGTATTATGGAGCTGCCTTCAGGGGGGTGGGGGGGGGGGGGGGGGGGGGGGGGGGGGGCGACACCATATTAATGTATTGTAGAGCGAAGAAGTCACCATGGCAGCCAACTCTCAGCAGTAGTTGGGGTTGCTCACTGTAGAAGAGACAAAGAGATCCCATGGGAACTTCTAGAAACAAAAACCTTGGTCCCTGGCCACTCTGAGGAACAGAGTAAGGGAAGGAAGTCACATGTAAACTCCGAGCCACTTCATTCTGAAGACTCTTACCCATCCAGGTGACAGAGCTAGTCCTAGCACATGGTGTCACCTATACCCAGACATAGTGGGTAGTCCATTATTGCACGCACTAACGGGTTCCCATTTCCGATACTTACTTTGTGATTGCTTGCCCAGCTCTCCTTGCTGAGAGAGCCCTTCCACCATCCATGGTGGTTCCTGGTTAGCTATTGGTAGCAAAATATCCTCCACTCACCTAGCACTAGAAGATGAATGAGGGGCCCAAGGTAAAGTATATTGTCAAAGAGATCCCATGGGAACTTCTAGAAACAAAAACCTTGGTCCCTGGCCACTCTGAGGAAAGATGTAAGGGAAGGAAGTCACATGTTAACCCTGAGTCACTTCTGGACTCTTACCAATCAGGACTGGTCCTAGTTCTAGTACTGGCACATGGTTTTACCTATACCCAGACATAGTGGGTAGTCTATTATTGCACCCACTAACGGGTTCCCATTTCTGATACTTACTATACGATTTCTTGCCCAGCTCTCCTTGCCGAGAGCCCTTCCACCATCCATGGTGGTTCCTGGTTAGCTCTTGGTAGCAAGACGACCTCCACTCACCTACCACTAGGAGATGAATGAGGGACCCCAGGTATAGTATATTGTACAACTTACTTTTTTTTATTGTTCATGACTCACCATAGAAAAGAGTGGATCACACATTCTTAATGCATGTCCCACTTGAACTATTTGAATGGAAGAAGGAGAATTTATGGCAGATTGTCACAGTGAAATCGGTGTGCAGAAGTGAACTACATTGCACATACACAGGAAGTGGGTTACACACCACAGCAAGAGGAAGCTGTGCAACAATCTTAGTCAACACAAACTACAGAACCTTCTTCATCATGAGCTGCTTGTGACCTAACAGACACATTGGCCATGATGGGGGACTCACCGATGGTACGCCTCAGCTCCTCACATTCACTGATATGTGGAAACTGCAGCATCTGACGCCATTTCTTGCTCTTCCCTTTTCGGTTTCCCCCGCCACCTGTAAATAAATAAGACACTGACAGGTCCGGCACGGCAGATGACAGGCAGTGTGTGTAGGCAAATCGATGGCTATGTGTGGCTGGAGTTCCCACAAGATTTAGGGAAATACCATTAACATGCAAATAAATGAAAATGATTCCAAACACTGATTTTCTCTAACACACGGAATGCGGTATTACACAAATACTAATGTACACAGAGCAATTTATCAGCGTACAGCACTCTGACAACACCGCACTGGCCTGACAAATGAACAATATACTGCAGTACTTAGATGTGTTGTCTGCATTAGTTTTTTTTATAGGCTTTGAATACCTCTATCTACACCTGGAGATCCTGCCAGAGTACACATCCTATTGTAAGGTACCAACACTGTTCTGGAGGAGCCCTTCACCCTAAAACTAATTATAGAACTTCTACCCTATAGTATTCTTAGTAACATAAGGAAGTCCATGTGCAGTCTACAGTAGAGAACTAGTAAGAAGTTTGGTACTCACTGCAAATGTAGAAGGTATATCTGCACTTGCAGACAATGCTCTTTACTAGAAAAAAACTAATGCAGCCATCACATGTTACGACTGGTACATCCTTATTACTATTGAAGCCCCCCATACACCTTACAATCCATACATACAATACAATACCATACAATTTCTGTACAATCAACTTTAGTTCTACCAAAACCATGTAATATGAGGAGCTTTCTTAACCTTCCAATCACTATTCTATCAGGGAGGACCCAGCACTTGTAGTGGTAGATCTAAAGGAAATTGCATGGAGTGATCTAAAGGTGCATAGGGGGCTTAAAGCTAAAGGTAGACGGTTTGATTCTCCCTTGATAGATGAGGGACCGACTGCAGAGTGCAGCCAGCCCCTTAGAGGATCAGCGGGAACCCTGTGTGTGCCAGACATTACTTTGGATGGGGATGCCAGTCCCCACCCAAAGTAATGTGATTGGCCGGGAATTTACGACATGTCAGATCACTATGGGGTCCAAATTGCAGGAGATTCCTGGTCGATCTGTCCAGGTGAACACACTCGATTGGCGGACGCCACAGGAACATGCACGGCGGTCAATCGGACGAAAACTCGGGCAGAAATTGGCCTGTGTATACCTACCTAGATGTGGTTAAAGTACAAATCATTCTGCAGTCCAGTGGTCTCAGGAAAACCACTTATCACTTACAACTCACAAAGTCTGCAGAGCTCGTGGGAAGCCTATTCATAATTGACAGACCCCTGAACGATGGGGGTTACATACAGATAAGAACAATGCTGAGCACCAGTTCTCATTTCCCTAAACGTTCAGCCACACCTGAATAATTCAGGGTGAGTGTCACCCTATTGTTACCATACATTGTACTAAATAATGTGGGTGGTCTTTAAATCTACACTTGACTCCCAGACCTGTTCTTGCACCCCCACCCCCATCAGAATCCATATAGTTTACCTGATTGGGTTTTGCACAGAAAAAAAACAAAACATATAAAAGTCTAACCACAAATATTGAAAGTTGCAGTACACAAATATAAAACAAGAGAAGTATGAATAGGAGTACATAGAGCACTGAGCACGGTGCAGGTTATACTAGCTGCAGGATCTCTGGTACATCAGCAGGCTGGGATAGTAGCCACTTAGCGAGTCCTGCACGTTCAATGACATATCCCCAATGACAGATGCCATCAGATGTCACTGGTCATCATTCCTCATGTGCAGGTTGATGTCTCCATGATACGATACATGTCATATGTCATCACCTCCCGGCACACACTCACCTTCCCTGGCTTTCAGCAGCACGGTGTTGGCTACTATATTTTCGAGCTCCATAGGTCGGCCTGGCCAGGGGCTGCGAGCCTCGGGCGGCCACTTACTCTCTGCCAGACTCTCAGCACCCAGCTGCCGATGACAGACCCCACCTACCCCCACCAATCATCGCTCAGCCGCACCCCCGGACAAGCCGCCCATTGGCTGAACTTTCCAATCCCCGTACTCTACCCCAGTGCAAACTGCTCTAATCTCTTTCTCCGCTGTCAAGTGACTTGCTCGGGGATTGGACGACGAGTAGGAGTAGGCTGGGCTTTCTCAATCCTTGCCAGCGGATTGTACGAGGAAGACGTCAGTCAGCTCTGCCCTGATTTGTTTAGGAACCCCCGGGGAACAAGAGTTCCCAGACTCCGCCCTCCGAGAGGGTGTGTGATGACGTCACGCGGGCCATGTGTTGGCTGGCGGATGGGGCAGCCGTGTGTGGTTGGCACGGTGACAGTGTCATTGTCATATGCCGAGAGAGGGGTCACCAATCCTGAACATAAGGGTGATAATATGGAGCATGCCTATGGTTGTCTGGGTTGTCTGTCATAAACTGCTTGGCAACCCAAGAATATGTCCTCAGGGTCAGGCGTCTGCCTGCCTGGCAGGATCTGCAGGGAATACAAATATGTTATATGAAACTCACAATAGCAAATGCTAATAGAATAAAAACATTTGCTGTGCATTGCGCTGCACTAAGCCTCTATGTGTATGGGAAACGCCAAGCGCTGTGACACAAAAATGTGTGCTGTAGGGTGTTTGCATAACCGCATTGCACACTATCGCAAAACGCAGTGTGGAGCCAGTGTGACAGGTACAACGAGTTTCCTATGTGTACCTTGCATTAACGCAGGCTGCTTTGACTAGACTAGACTAGTGTGAAAGGGTCCTCAACTATTTATGTTGCCTCAATGTCATTCGAAATCTGTGGAAATTCATGTCATGTTCTGTTCAACACCCATCACTTCAACTTCAACGATAATAGGTCTAAAGCCCCCATACACCTTCAGATTCCTCCATACAACTTTCATGAGACCTACCAACAACTGTGTAGTGCCGGGTCCTCCCTGATAGAATACATAGTGATTGGAAGGTGTAGAAAGGTTCTCCTATTACATGGTTTTGGTAGAAGAAAAGTTGGTTGTACAGAAGTTGCATGGTAATTGTATGTGGTGTATGGGGGTCTTAACAAGGATGGTCGTTGAGAAGAATGCTGCTAACATTGCTGAAGATTGGTCCTAACATTGGTGGACAGGCAGTGAGAAGAATACACCCCTACATCGGTGCTCATTAAAAAGCATGGTCGTTACATTGGTGGCCAGTGAGAAGAACACCCTTTACATTGGTGGGTCATTAAGAACAATGACCCTAAAGCCCCCCATACACCTTAAGATCGATCTATACAATTTCCATTAGATCTACCATCAACTGTGTAGTATAGTGGCCTCCCTGATAGAATACATTGTGATTGGAAGGTTTAGAAAGATCCTCATATTACATTGTTTTGGTAGAAGAAATTGTATAGAAATTGTATGGTAAGATTGTAAGGTGTATGGGGGCTTTACATTTAGAGGTCATTAAGAATATGGCCCTTTATTGGTTGTCAGTGAGAATATGGTTCTTACATTGGATTCCAGTGAGAAGAATGTCCCTTTAACCAGACATAGACGTGCAGATTCCTGGCAGTAGTTGCAGGCGATCGACCGGCATGCACGCTCACGCCAAAGGCATGGTGGTCGGTCGCCCGCAACTACAGGGGTGCCTACCTTTTGACCTAAAAAGCTGGCAGAAGCATCCTGGTGGTTCTTTTTGTGGCCGATCCTGTTGAAGGCAGTTACTGTGGATGGGGAGTCTCCTCCCCCTCCAAGTTAATTGGCTACAATCTGACAGAAATCGTCTGTGTTAGTGGAGCACACCGTATTCTCTGCAGTTCTGTACCCCTCACAGCGTGCTGAGGTCACCGCACTATGATGAGTCTGCTACAAGCCGGCCATGGATCAAGAAGTCTGGCTGGCTTTACAAGCAGATTGTCAATTCCTTCAGTGGTCATTAGGAAGAATATCTCCTACATTGGAGCTCAATGAGATAAAACTCCCTTAACGGGTGGTGTAGTGACCCGAGAAAGGGCCACATAACTGTATTATATGTGCTGTACTAAATTGCCTGTATAGTTCCTAATTGTTGGTGTGTTTGAACCCCTTCTCTGCCCTCGGGAGCTGCTGTACATAATCCTAATAAACTGTAAATAGCCCCCTTCCAGCTTGCATGCACCTCCGCTTTATTGGGGTGTGAGCTCAGCCTGCAAAGTGAACAAGAGGACATCCATCAGCATGAAAAATGAAGGTTACATTCGAGGTCACTGACCTCGCTGCCAAGCGCACACACACATCGGTTGCTGGCAAAATCGTCCGTGACTCACTACGTGTATGGGGGCCTTTAGAGGGAGAAGCAGTATGAATAGCCAATCAAATATGCCACATGTAATAATAGTAGACGGGGAGGGAATCTTTATGAAATCACAGCCATAAAACACCAGATCTCCACTCCTGCTAGACTGCAGGTGCCCAACCTGCAGCCCGGGGGCCACATGTGGCCCTTTGGGTGTTGTTTGGTGGCCCCCTTTGGTCCTCCACTTGCGGCCCCCAAAACCTTTTAATGCATTTGGCATAGGAACTCACCTGTTCACTGATCCTTCACCGACACGTCCTCGCCTGGGAACTTCTTAGAGCGTTAAGAGTAGGAGAGGGACTCCTGCTGAGCACGCTAATTGGCATACATGAAAGCTAATGAGTGACTCAGACAGCGCCTGAGTGCCTATGCATCCACTAGACTACTTTGATAATATCTATGAGGCACATAACCTTTGTTGATGTATATGAGGCATTCCATATATCACCATGTGTAGTGGTCACACGCTGATCCGGCTTTACTAATGAACTTTAGCGGTCCTACATGTTATGTGCGGCCCTTTAGTGATGCCGAGGGCCGCACTTGTGGCCCTCCATATCACCTCAGTTGCCCACCATTGTGCTAGACAGTGCTGTGAGTTGGGAGCAGAGATGTGTAAATCTCAGGACTGGATTAACAGAAATACAAATCATTTGGTGGGTAAATCACCCCTCTGTGTTTCATCTGTGTATTTAAGCATTCATCTACAGTTCAGCTGTAAGTAAATGAGATGAAATGAAAGCTCTGTACTAAGATGACACATTTGCATGGAGGTAACCCACCTTAGCTTCCTCTACCACTCAAGCATAAACTTTCAGAATACATTAGTTACATTATACCGAGTACTTGAGAATGACTTTAGGATGGAAAAGTTCTGTAATCCCATTTTGATTAATATTGAATAGCAGTATGTGGAACATTAGAATCTGCAGTACATTAGTGATAAAGTCATTAAATGTAAATGGAATCAAGATTTTTTTCTTCTCTAAATAATATATAACACATTAGCAGTATTTAAATGCATGTGATAACCTAAGAGGAAATGACACAGAAAAAGAGCTCATTGTAACATATCAGAAAACAAGACGAGTTCTACACACAATTCACACCTTGGTCCAAGGATGTCTCATTCTTACAGTTAGGCTAAGACTCTACGTTTTTGCCAAAACATGGTTTTAAAACCATGACGTGCGCACAATGCTGGGACATGCCCAATGTAAATTAACAGTCTACAATAATTGGTTTGAACAGTCCACAAATGATCTCCATTAATATTCTAATTATTTATTTTGAATGAACCATAAATAGAGACTTGAATGTTCCACAAATGATCTCCTTGAACGGTCCATAATAATTGCCATAAATAGTCAACAGATTAACTTTTTCAATTGTTCACAATGATTTTCCTAAACGTCCTCAATTGAGAAAGTATTGCCACAGAAAGGACACAATATATAAATTATTATTCTTATTTCATGACTGTATTGTATGTATAGAAGATCTGCTTAGCTACCATCTTTTGCTATGTTGATTATAGTGTTATAGCAATAGTTTCTCCTGATATCCTATCCCAGTGATGGGGAACCTATGGCACGAGTGACAGAGGTGGCACTCGGAGTCCTCTCTGTGGGCACGCCACGTCTGCCAGCTTGGAGGAAAAGCTGCAGCCTATTGGCTCTCAATGCTGTCAGCTATCTTTCCCTCTGTTCTGATTGCACACAGCAACCCATACCCTCTCCTATTCTATCTTATTAATAAGTACAGTGTGTGTTTACATTCTTCGTGTGGATATAATGTGTGTGTGTAATTCAGGTTAAATTGCCATGCCAGCACTTTGAGATAAATAAGTCAGTTTGGGCACTCGGTCTCCAAAAGGTTCGCCATCACTGTCCTATCCTATTGTTTTATCCTTCAGACCATTCACCATTTTTGGATGGATCTAGATCTTTTTGTAAATGAAGGCTCCAGAACTGGACATAGTATTCTAAATGAGGTATGACTAAAGATCAATATAGAGCAGTGCCCCCTATCCTGGGGGGGCTCTAGAGATTACAGCATTACACCATCAGTGGTGACGGAAGGGGGGTGACACCTTGTGTCTTGCATCCTCTGACAGAGAGAGGCTGCAAGCTCAGTTCTCTGCTCCACCCCCATCTCTCTCTGGGTACACATGTGTAGATATGGGCCATCCATCTGGCCTATATCTTATGCGGCAATCCCGCTTGAAAACAGAGATATCAGACATGACCGCAAACCACGGGCGATGTCTGTTGCTTTGCATGGAGACCCCGGGTCCAGTGTCTCTCCAGCTCCTCCGATATCATGATGATGTGATCACGCTGCTGCAGGGAACATGAAACTGCTATAAAAGTCGCTGAAAGTGGTAATCCTGAGCTGGACAGGCAGGAGGGGGGGGGGGGCATAAGGAAAAAAAGTTGGAGAACCACTGATATAGAGCAATCAAGGACCTGCTTCCCTCTGCTGGTGATCACCATATATAACATGAAGTCAAAATAAATCTGTTGAACTTTGACTTCAAAAACGTGTTACAGAAACAGATATCGCCTTATTGGAAGCTATACATCTTATTCTGGTGACAAATGAAAAACGCTACAATAGTCAACAGTACAAATAAAGAATCCATCAGGGTAACTGTTCTTGTGTCTGTCCTCTCCTTTAATTTCCTGTAGTTGATGGACCTCTTTGGTTCCTCCTGCAACTCAGTCATTTGGGCACTTTGGTGGAATTATCTAATTTGTGACTGTTAAGGAATATGTTGAAATGAATGTTTGTACCTGGAGTTCAGCATTAGGGTAAGTTTTAATGTCGGTGAGTTGTGGGAGTTGTGATTGTGAATCGGAGCTTGAAATGTGTCCTTCGCCCTCACGTATACCAGCCGCACGGTGCAGAGGTAAAAGGTGAATGACCCTTTTTGGAGCTGTGCAATCCATGCATCCTGAACACGTCCTAACCTTTGCCTTATCCATTTGAGCTTAGTGACTTTTTGTGTAGTCATCATGAAGCTCCTCTTTCTGCTCTCCTTGCTTGTTCTTTTGGTCGTTTCTCAGGCTAAACCAGTAAGTACCTTCTATCACCAGGAAAGATTGGGGATTTGTATTTTGTGCATTGTTACTGTATGCAGATTTCGTTTTAGAATATATTAAAGACTGACCTCCGCTAGTCTGGGGAGTACTTCTGATATGGCGCTACATAAGACTTGAATACATATAGGTGCATGTTGTTGTGTTTACACTTTTGTTTGGGTTACCAAATTACAATACTCTGCATGTTGTGAACTTTAAACCTTATGCAAATGTTCCATAGAGCCAGATATCTGTTTTAGTTTTGTTGACAATAGGAGACAACATTACCAGATATTTGTAGGCTGCGTACAAGAGATTTAGAACTGAAGCTTTGTTAGATATCCACCAGACCAGTCTCATACCCTTATACCTAATATGGACCAATTGTTTCTGCCTTGTTATTTTCTGGTAACTTTGTAGAGACCTGGGAAAACAATATGCATGCTCATCACATGAAAATCGAATTTATTTGCATAAGATAACATGGCTTTTATATTCTGAAAACAGATCTAGCAAGCAACAAAACACAATTGTTTAAAGAAATAAACCTCAACACTCCATCCAGAAGACCATCTAAATACACGTCCACATGGATGTAAATGTAGCCTAAAAATGTTTCATGTTTTGTCTAGGGTTATAAGCAGGGGTGCACATAAGCGGTACACTGGTACTCACAAGGGGCCTAAAACTAGCTATGCGTACCTGCATTATTGTTACACAGCTCATATGTGTACTAACAACTTGGAGGCACTCCGTGTGGCATATGTGTCATATGTATATATAACTATAAAAGGTTGACATATGATCTGCAGGGGTTAGCTACTAACCCAGAAAATCTCAGGGTTGCACTACTGAGGTATGAGATCTGGGGGTTCAAACGGTGTTGTACTGTGAGACTTACATTTGACCCAAAGCCAGCAGGTGACCTGTGGATGGAGACAGCTAATTGGAGGCTCAATCAGAAACAGGGAGGTCCATCTGCAGCAGAATCTACCATGCAGGAGGCTGACACAGAGGACAGTGAGGGAAACAGTGAGGAAGACCACCCTACATATGGGGTGAGTACCACACACCAGGTACTCATCTGAGGAGCTCACTAAAATGTTATGTGCACCTCTGATTATAGGAATTCAACTAAAAATAAAAATTAAATTAAATGAAGGGTAAGAGGGTTGTGGCCAAAGCCTACCCTAGCATGTGCACTGATTAATCTGTAACTAGTCTTCGGTAGACAAATAAACCGCTTCTTGGGAAGAGATTGATCTGAATGGTCTTCTCTGTGAATGAGTCTCCAATGATTGGTGATTGCACTGTATGTAGAAGCCTATGAGGATTATGTTATATTACCCATGGATCCTTAAAGAATGTAGTCATAGTAATTTAGTTATATGTGTCCTGGATGCTCAGACAGTGAGAGAGACATAATAAGCTGTCTCTGAACCAGTGGCGGCGCCAGAGGGGTGCTTGGGTGTGCTTAGCACCCCCAAAATCCTCGTCCAGCACCCATGTTGTACATGGAAATCACATTTTTTGGGAGGGCAAGCTCTCCTAGCACCCAGGTAGCACCTTCAAAAAAAAATGGCTGGAGCCACCCCTGCTCTGAACTAAGACTTAACCATGTTTGTGGTGTTTGGTTCCTCTCTTTGGTTCCTCTCTTGGTCTTCTAACGTAAAATAAAGAAAAACTCAATAGGTTGGTTGCCCCATACGTTAGGTGGGCTATATAGATATAAACACATCATGCACTTTAGTGCTGCTTCTAGTGACTCAATACTTCTCAGTTCATTATTTAAGATAAGGAAGCAAGCATTCACAATATCACTCAACAAATATTGGGTCCATGTCTATCTGCTATCATTAAGATTCAGTCCGATATTGATTACTTTCACCTTGATCAAACTAATTACAAATATTCGATAAAGGTCCAATCAAGCAAAAAAAAAAAGATATTTTTAGTCGATCTTATAAAAAAAATCTGCATGTATTCCCAGATTTATTCTCCCCTACGTCAAAATCCCCGCAACATCAAAATGTCTATTGATATTCAATGCATCTCCACAGGTACTTTAGGGATGTATTGATGAAAAATCAATATATGTACCATGTGGCCAAACCCCAGGGGACTTTTTAGGTGCTACAGTGTAAAGAGTCAACCACAGAAGTACAGATATAGAAGGCAACGCAACGAACATTGTGTGTGGCAAAAACACTGCAAACATAGAAACATTTCCTCTCCCTGACATTCCAGATGAAACTTGTCCCTAATTTGTCCTTTACCTCCTGGGTGGGTTAACCTTGGGCATACTCCCCTGTCCGGTGGGAGCCTGTGCCTGTACTCTGTATCGGCGGACCTGACGATCTTTCTGGGTCCACATAGCTGATGTAATGTATGACACAGGAGAGGTGGGGTGAGGGGTCATTGCTTTTTTCCAGCACATCCACTGTGTAAACTATAATTCTGGAGATGTGTAGGGGGGAGAAGGGAAAATGCAAAATCGCATAGTAGTTCATTGTAAAAACGGGCGAACCCCAGGAGGTAAATGCATCTTAACACAACCCAATCCTCTCCTGATGTCTAGTGGAGTCTTAAGCAGGCAATACACAGGTCCGATTTTAGCTCAATCGACTTAAAACGATCAATTTTTTAAGTCGATTGATTGAAAATTGTGTTTTGCCCACCTGGTTACCGTTACTGCCTAAAGCTGGGCATAGATGGGTAGTTTTCTCATTGACTGTCGAACCCATGCATGGCTGCTAGTGCAGAGAATTGGCCAGGCACCCTTTGTGTGCCGGCCATTACTTTGGCTGGAGACTGCCGTCCCCATCCGAACTAATGGGATCGGATCTGAGTTTACCATCATGTCGGATCACTGTGCAATCCAACATGCGGCAGATTCTTGGTTAATATGACCAGGGGGTGCACCTGATTCCCTGCCGACCCGATCGATTGCAGGAACGCGCACGGTGGCAGATATCGGCCTGTCTATGCCCAGCTTTTCCATGTAGAAAGCTAAACACAAATGTCTGTTTACATGATTGCATGAAATCATCTAAAACAGTGGTTCTCAACCTGTGGGTCGGGACCCCCTCGGGGGTTGAACGACCATTTAACAGGGGTCGCAGAGTTGCTGAAAGCATCAGTAACAAGCAGCAGCACTGACGTCCACAAGCGGGAATGGGAAGAAGGAAAAGCAACTAACTTAGGAGGGATGGGGTGTTACACTCCCTACTAAATGCCCACCCGCACATCATTTGCACAAGAGAGGAAAATACATGGGACATAACTATTACCTGATCATGCTGTAAGTGATGTCGAGAAATGTCAATTCCGGTTTGAAATACAAAAAATTACACTTTGCAACGGAATTGAGAGCCACTGATCTAAGAGGATAGCTGAACATGAAGAGTTATGGAACAAATAATTAATTATTATTAATGATGGCTGTAAAAGGGAGTATATTTTTATTTTTATATTTTATTTGTATAAAGGTATTATCCATTTTACATAAGATAAAATCATGATAATATTAAGTCTTTATTAAGTAAACTTTTATTTAAGTAAACTTTTTAATGAAACAACTTAATTGTGCTTTTTCAGGATAGAACTAATCCCAAAGTTTTAGGTAGAAACCCTCGTTTTGAGACAGTGGGCAGAGCCATGCAAATTATTCCTTTTCACCCTATCAGCCAAATGCACATCCAGAAACCGCTGGTGTACAGCGAGAGAGAATACAGAGTGTACAGAGAGAGAATACAAACTTTAGCCAGATGCACCATGTGAAGACAGGAAGACAACAAAAATGGATCAAAGACAGTGATGTAGACAGTAGTCCTCCTTAACACATTAACACACATCTTCTTTTCCATTGTTGGGGAAATACTCATAAATAGACAATGCGGATAAAATGAGTACACCTTCCTGCCCCTGTTCTGAGATATTTTGCTACCCTGAAATATATTCCTACCCTTACAACTGCACATGTGCAGACAACCCTAGTTCTGGGGCTTTTGAGGATTAATCTTACAAACTTTGGGTGTCAACGTTAGGGGTTGGGGGGTGGGGTTAGGGTTAGGGGGAGTGGTGCTTGAAAGTAGGGGTAAGTTTCGGGGGTTAAGTTTATGTGTTAAAATTTATCTAACCTCCCCAATCCCCTAACCTTAACCCTCTGAACCCCCTAACCTTAACCCCTCCAAACCCCTTACCTTGACACCTGAAATTCGTAAGATTAACCCTGAAAAGCCCCATTACTAGTGCTATCTGCACATGCACAGTTGTAAGGGTAGGAAAATATTTCAGGGTAGCAAAATATCTCAGAACACCCCCTACATTTCCTCACCCGGATCCTGTGCTGTAACAAAAAGTTCACAATAGCCTAGAAGTTTTAGGTGGCTTAAATGGAGGATACAAGCAGATACAGATTACAATGATTAATGATTACACATCAACCATTGCATTGACATTAAAGGAATAGTATTGTTCAAACAGTGAACTGTTATATAAATTTGCCTTAACACATTCACATCTATAATGGACAATGTACTTTCCTACCAGCTATTCTATTTTGACCAGGGTGCCTGCACAGATCAAATAATTGCAGGTCATTGTAGATGAGTCAGTGTTTGGGGTTTGCATTGTTTAATCAATCAGACCAGTTTGTGAAACTTTTTTTTATCTAATTCCAGAAACAGAGGGAGAGAGAGAGACATAAATCTGGTTTAGGTGGATTAGGTAAGGCATAATTGTTATTTTACAATGTTATTTCTTTTATAGACCCATTAGAATTTAATGTTGACAACCTTTTGTATATGCTTTAGTATTAACAGAGAGTGGTCAGCCATGCAGTTTCCCTTTCCATCATGCCCGCATGGTGTACAACACTTGTATAAGAAAAGGAAGACTCCGGCCATGGTAAGGCTGCTTTGTGAGTTATATACAATCTTTTCCAAAATCTTTTATGTTTAAAATTAAATTCCACAAAGGATATGTACACCAAAGCCCTATATGAAAACACTATTTTGTACATTTAATTAATTCATTTTAAAAGAAGGAAATACATTCTAAAGAAGGTAATATATTGTAAATACCTTAATATTTTTTGACCTTTGAGCCAGGAAATGTAATAGGCAAATTTTTGAGTCTCTTATACATAAGCCTGCAGGAGCAGAGGGTTGTATGTTTATTGTACATTTCTGTGTTTGCTAAAGGTAGCATTACAATAATAGAAATTCTCGACAGATTAGATGTATCAATCAATAAAACGTAGAATCAAAATCTATTAAAAATGTGCTTTCTTGAATAATAGTGCTCAGTATATTAAACTTTGATAAGGAATGACCAATCAAAAATAAAGTATGAGTTTATGATGGTAATTCAAGTAAATGATCAATATCAAGGAGATATCAATTGTATAGTTGGATGGACATCAATCAACTAGTGAAAAGCCTACTTAAAAGAGTAAATATAAATATATCATAGTTATAAGATATATATATTTTACGATATATATTTGCCTAAAGGAAATAATGTTATTAGAAAGATATATAGCTTATAGTTTTATTTGTTGATTTACTATATACCAATGCTCTTCCAAAGATTTACAAAAAGGAGTGGTAATTAGTGGCTAAGTGTTTGTTCATTTGTTGTTCTGATAAGTTAAATGCATATTGTATTGTAGTGTATTTGTAAGGCAGGGAGTGACTGATTTGGATATTCACCAATTTTCCACCCACCTTTCATGTAACATCAATATCTACTCTAGAAAGAGGCTGTTCATAAGATTTCTGCATGCACATTAAAGTGGAGTTGTGGCACCAAGAACACAGTACCTTCTAGTTTTTAAACATGGCCTTTATCTCTACACCCACCCAACGTTTGCACATTGCAATTCGCAAACAGAGAAAAAAGAAACCAATCTGCAAATACTCTGGGTGATGTTTACAGGCCATGGCTGATCTGATCAAGGATCTGCTGTGACGCTGGAATAGTATATGGCTATTTTTTTTTTATGAAAGTGTTCAACTTTTTATTTTTCACCAAATGTTGTAGGACAGGAGATCTGCAGTATTAAATCATATCTGGGCGATTCTGTATCTTTATATGGCTAACAACTGCTCTGCCAATTTTATATCTCATTAGGTGTTCCCTAACAAGAAACTTTGACAAAGACAAACAGTGGTCGTTTTGTGTGGCAGGTTCCGAAATCACAGGTACATTTTAAATGCAATACTTAATTACCGGTACTTCATTTTTATATTTATTCATTTAGCTTCCTGTAGTCTACCTCAAAGGACAATTACACTTAGCGAAGTTGCCTTTTTAGTACACCCCTCCATGTTCAAATGCAGCTCATTTGAAAGTGTACTTACTGTCATCTCCAGTCAGGTGCCCTTTGCTGTGTGGCTCTGTCCAGCTTTTACAACAAGAAGGCTGGCTCCTTCATCTATAAGGATCATAGTCACTCTCACAATTATTCTTGTGTGCGCCTTAAGCTGGCCATACATACATTTCGAATGACCTAAAGTGATTGATCCAAGAAAATGTTGATTGCACAGGGATCTGACATGTTAGTAAATCCCTGTTCAATTGCCATTACTTTGGATAGACACCAAGGGTCCCCATCCAAAGTATAGGCTAGGGATTGATTGCCAAAGGTGGTGCGCATCTATTTGCCGTTTAATTGTGTCAACACGTTGCAACCAATCATTAGTCTATCCATTGCATGGATGGCCAGCTTTACAGGGAGTGCATAATTATTAGGCAAATGAGTATTTTGACCACATCATCCTCTTTATG
>CM070034.1:42505785-42519669 GCA_036250615.1 Ptychadena robeensis | reverse complement strand
CCCCCCCCCCCCCCAAAACATATAAGATCATGTGATAGCTAAGACATATATGGCTTTTGCCTCCATGTTAGAATATAAATGGAATAATAATTATATTGTTTTCTGTTGCTTTCTCTTGCTTCTATTACCTTTAGAAAAATGTTTTGAAGAAACGCTGCAACAGTATTTTGAGCCCCATGAAAAGTGGCTAAGGTACAAGGCCCCCATCTTGGAAGAATGTACCTGTGGGGAGAGGGGGACTGTTTGTAAAAAAGTAA
The DNA here is from genome assembly GCA_036250615.1 of Ptychadena robeensis. NCBI lineage: Eukaryota > Metazoa > Chordata > Amphibia > Anura > Ptychadenidae > Ptychadena > Ptychadena robeensis. The sequence goes on along the minus strand of CM070034.1, from coordinate 42,519,412 downwards.
CTACAGGCAAACGTGAGTTGAAAGTTAATTCTTAAGCATCTTCTACACTTATTTCTTTTGTGTACCCTTATTTTTTATCCTGCCATAAGTAGCATAAAAAATCGAGATGTTTTACTGGTTGAGCAGCAATGACTGACTTTGGCTAAAAGATGGATATGGAATGTAGTTTGTTGTGATATTCCTTTTATTTGTATTAATATATGATAATAAAATATTCCAGGATATAAATAATGAAGAAATGGAGGAAAGAAGACATGCTTGGAGTGCTGCAAAATACATTATATTTATATTTTTACCCCACCAGTGCTATATGATTGTTTCAAATTACAGATAGTGACCCCTTTATAATCATCAGAATAGTAGAATAAAATTTTGGCTTATACTTGAGGGTAGGTGACTTAGAGTCCCTATGTAGCTCAGCAAAGTTTGGTTGTGCCCCTGGTTTTAAGATTTAAGTCTGAAGCTGGGAGTGAGATTGTGTTGATCTTCCAATCTGATCCATTCTCTGGAATGGGAAAACATTGGGACCTCTAATTTTCTTAAGCTATATTGTTGTTTTCTGTATTTCCTTGGGAAGTATAGCATTACATTTCTGTTCCAAAGACACAACAGGACTTGGAAAAATGTCTCTTAAGGTAGCCATACACGGTTTAACATTTCCATTTGATCGACACCTGGTATGATTAGCCAAAAGTGCTTGAAATTGAACATAAAAAGTTGACAAATTTTGATCGATTGTACATGTATCTGATGGATTTTCTAGGTATTCCGAACAATTTGTATGCGATCATACTATGTAGCACTCGCATAGACCAGCAGTCGATATTAACATCACACAACACGATGGAATCTAAGATCGATCCTGCAAAGGTCGTGTGTAAAATGTTTTATTGTTTTTGTTTTTTATTTTTTTCTGGCCCATTATTTCTGGCCGATCCCCAGGATGAACTGGGTGCAACAGTTTAAACCTGATATCTTCATTATCCCTCCACATCAGACCAGGAAATAAAAGTTTGGTCTGTAGATTTATGACATAGTAAGTAAAAAAAGTGTAAAGGCCGCCACACATGCACTGAACGGTGGCTGATTTTGCCGCCGACCAATGTGCGTGCGCGCTCGCGGCACACTGAGGGTCTAAAGAAATACTCAGTAAAGCTAGGCATACACAGTTCGATTTTAGTGTGATCGTTTTTCGATTCGATTTTAGATCTTGATCCTTCCATCGGACTCCGATTGTAATCGAATCCAAAGTAGCACCACATGGAAGGTTCAATCGTAATATGACCAAAATCTGTGATTTTAGTTTCGATCAAAAAACACAGGAAAGAGTGATATATAAATGTATTAATCGAATACAATCGCCCCGACCAACAAATACAATGCTATGATTTTAGTTTGATCATTGTACAATGGACGAAAATGTTCCAACATGTCCGATCATTTTTCGATCGATGCTTTGATCCATGTGTGCAGTAAAGTTTGATCAATATAAACTGAAATTGAACCATGTATGCCTAGCTTTAGTTTCAATTGCTTTGATGTACTACTGTAGGTATACTTTGACCTAGCTACATGAGATTCTTTACCTACAAGTTGACTGAAGATACAATACTTTTAAGTCTAATAGGATATTATTTTGCAACTTTTATGTTATTTCGCTTTGCTTTCATAGATTGCTCTGATAAACCATGTCTCCATGGAGGACACTGCATTCAAAGCAAACATCTCAAAGCATGCAGCTGTCCCAAAGGATATGTAGGACCCCACTGTGAGATAAGTAAGTACAAGCACATATATATATTTCAGTGAATCAATAAATAAATTACTCTCCTATACCTACTGTACTTTATGTAGCAAATGCTGGTCTTTTTTTTGTAGATAAGAATGAAAATTGTCTCACTGGAAATGGTGCAAACTATAGAGGAACTGCAAAGGTCACAGTGACGGGTACACCGTGTTTAAACTGGGAGTCTGAAATCATTCACCATGAGGTTTCTTTGCACAGTGGACATAATGCAAAGAAACATGGCATAGGTCCCCATTCATACTGCAGGTGAGACATCAACACCATGGTACAACATGATAAAGAAGGTTCTATTACCAACACTGAAATAATATCAAAGCTGGCCCAAAGATGTTTATGTATGTATATGTGTCAGGGGAACAATTCTTATAACCAGCTGTGAAAGACCTATTCTTAAAATGATAAGATTTATTCTCCTAAAAGAAAATAGAGTATATAGAAATGTATGGTGACTAAGCATGCCGTAAATTGCTTATAATGTGCAGTCCTACACATCTTGATTATTTAACATAAATACCACAACTCTCCTACATGGCCAGCATCCCAAATCAAGTAAATTTATAACCTGAGCAGACCAAGACCATCACTTAAATCAGAGGACTGAGGAAGCACGATTTACCTGTCTACCACCCTATGCATAAATATATGTTTACACTGAAGGACTACGTGGAATCTACTGATCAGTGACACCATACCCTTATGTGATTCTGAGGTGCGCTGGCATGACATTGATACTTACCCACACGGCAAGTTCGGGTGCCTATACTTTGGCATGTTGACCCCCTGAGGAAGCACAAATGAAACGTACGCCGGGGTTGCTTTGAGAGCACCCAATTTGGTGTGGATACACTTATTCGCCGTGTTCAGTGGCGCCTAGTGGCGCCTAAGAAAAAGAAAGAAAAGTGTGAAAACCAATGTAGTTTACAATTCATTGGACTTTTAATTGGACATTAAACACTTGCAATACTTTTTAAACCACTACTCTTTTTAAATTTATTCTCTCTAGCTTCACGTCCCCACTCTTTAGTGGGGAAAACCTTGTGGGCAGACCTCCTTTTCCCCTGTCTTGGTCAGCTCAGGTTATACATTTAAAAGTCTCCTGTATTAGTTTGAGGTTTTTTTTATATATTGTGCTGAAAAATTAATGGGGTTAATGTGTTTTTAAAAAAAGATTCATTTACATAGAAAAAACTCTTGTAAAATTGCATAAACTCATTTTGTAGAATCAGGTTTGGCTTTGCTATGTGTCAGTTGTCAGCGCTGCAGTTTGTTTACTACCCTGGAAATGAATTTCGACGGGCACTGTATACAGACATTTAAAAAATAGCGGAAAAGAAAAGAACTATTTGTACACAGCTTCATGAAATAATCATTTTGAAATTGTTGGCATAAATAAGGGCACAGCATGACTTTCCTTACACAATAACGATTCAAGCATGGCATTATCTAAAGTAGGCTAACTTATTTTCTGTATATTACTGTACTGTATAAATGTACCAAGTGTTGTGGTAGTTAAAGGGTGGTTTGTCAAGCTTTTGTTCTGACACTGTGGAGGTATGGTACCACCACGTTCTTCATTCATATAAATGTATAACTGTAATAATGTATTATTTTAAAAAAATCTAAGCATTGTTGCTCACATCATAAAGATTTTTCATGAATATTACAACATTTTTAATATGCTTATAGGGCAGTTATGGTGAACCTTAAAATTTATCTGGATTTTAACAAAGTACAATACAAAAAAACTAAAAAGAATTACATTATAGGCAATACAATGGAAAAAAACCAAGAGGGAGAGGGTAGTAACAAATGAACTAAAGTAAGAAGTAAATAAAAAAACATTTGTATAAAGCTTATATATAATGTCCATAAATAAGGTTGTCGTGATGCAAAAGAGCAGATCCAAAACATTATTGATGGCAAAAGTCATTATAAATGGGTTTTTGTAAAAATTGAGAACCAGTTTAAAGAAGATTGAGGCAGCTTAGAAGGAGGCCAAATGCTGGTAAGAAGCATGTCAACTCCAGGTTTTGACTTTCCTCAAGTCAATTGACCATTCATGATCTTAGAAGACCACCTGGTGTCAAATCCAAGCTGAATGAACTGGAAAGTGCAGTGGTGGAACGATACATGCCATTAAAAAATGGACACTGGTTGAGGTGCTGAACATCTAGCAACTTTTAAATCCTATAACCTGTAATCTAGTTAACTGAACAATGTCTACACAATATGGACCAATCAGTTTGATTTCATATGTGGCATTTTCAATGTTTATAGGTCAGTTCTTTTCAGGGCTTTGGAATATTGCACTGTGCATTGTCTGTCCATCACTATTTTGCTTTGCATATTTTGTTTGTTGTCATTTACAGAAACCCTGATGAGGATAAACAGCCTTGGTGTTTTGTACAGAAGAATGAAGTCCTCAGCTGGGAACACTGTGATATCCCCCATTGTCACCGGTCAACAGGTACTCTATACAATTACCTAATGCAGCTTTCTGAAGTAGTGTAGAAAAACAGAAGCTATTGACACAGTTGTTTATAATGTTGTTTTTTCTGCATTTAAATGCCTGAAATACACCAAAGAAATAATGTGTGGCAATAAGGGCACCTAAAAACCACAAGATGTGCTGTCATTTATGAATCAAGACACTTTTTGGTTGTTTCTTCAAACTCCTCATGTAGAGTTTGGTCGGTCATTAAAGGATCACCTTAACTTTAATGGGAAAGGTCTGTAAACACCTGTCAAAACTTTGCAGAGCACCTTTTAGGTGTTCTTTGAGAACTAAACACCTGGGTGTGAACATATCACCTGTCTAAATGCTTCTCTGCTCCTCCACTTTAGTTTATCGAGCTTCTACCCTTTAAACAAAAGCTCGGCTATCAACCACCTGGGCATTTTGCCCGAGTTATCTTAGGGTAAGTTTCTCAGCTGATAAAACTCACCCCAAGAGACTACACTAAAACTCATCTGTCGGCCGAATTCCCTCAGAGAAGCCGATGCTTCAGTGCCTGCCCTGATGATCTCACATATGACGCCGGAGGGGCGGTGGGTAGGCAGCGCCATTGACCTCCATGTAATAGAGCACACCTTTTTTTTTCCCAGCACACCTCACCAGTGACGCCAGAGCCGTGTTCAGGTCCTCCTGGAGGGTGGAGCATCGCGGTGCCACTTAATGTGCTCCGCCACGATCACCCATGGGTCGCTTTTTAAAAATACGCATCATTAATACTACCAGCTACTGGAGTGTGTAAGGAGAGCATCAAACAAGGTGTTTGACAAACAACAGTGTGAATGGGACGTTAATATAATCTTTTTTATATATCTATATATATATACATATATATGTACTGTATTTTTCGGACTAAAAGACAAACTTTTTCACCCCGGGGGGTGAAAAATCGCGGGGGGGCAGAAAGGGCCTGCGCCTTATGGTCCGAATGCACGACCCGTGCCTTGGCTTCCCGCCAGCTCTTCCGGCAAGGAGATTAGCCGTGAAGCTGAAGGAGCTGTCAAGATGTGAGATGCTGGTGTCCAGATCTCCCATCTGAACTGTATATTGAAGAGAGAGATAGATGAACTGGCATCTATAACTCTCTCCGTGTCCGTGGAAACTGCAATCACTCTGCAGCTCCCACGGACACAGGAACAGCCAGGGAGGAGAGGGAGAGCAGAGTGTGTGTGTACTGCTGCTAGTGACATCTACTGGCTGAATTGAATATTGCATTCATTTATTCCATTGCATTAACCCAATTGATGTGAAAACTTATTAAATATTTTTTTTTCTTGTTTTCTGCTTTAAAAACTGGGTGCGTCTTATGGTCCGGTGCATCAGCAAAGGAACAATACATAAAGTTGCAGTGTAAAAAAATAAGCCCCATGTGTAAAAATCTATAGAACAACAAATCTTGATACTGGAATTTGATTATGCATATTTATGTAAAGAGATCTGTATAAATAAGAACTTGTATAATTTGGTAAAGATTAATTCTTGCCCATAATTATTATCATCAATAACATTGCCCCTGTTCTCCTAAGTGTTTTACCTGTTTAGTTTCTGAGCTTTCCTTATACAACTTCCCCCCACAATGTATTCATGCATGTCCATATACATATATCATTCCATGGAAGACATGCAAACTTAAATCTGTGTTAAAGATTGTACTGACTATGCTGCTGATCTTTGCTTACCACCGAATAGATGTATATATTGTTGCTTTTCCCTCGTATGTTATCCCTCTCTTTAATGTAATATTTCATTTAGGGTTTTCTTTGTGGATTCTGTGTTTTTCTAAGTTGCATGTTCTCTATTTTGCTAAATTCAATAAAAGTATTACATAGAAAAAGAAAGCATTGTCCCCTGAACAAAAGATCAGAAGTACATTCATCTAGCTTAGTGGTGTGCAACCGAGTAGATATGGATTGCCACAAATGTGACCCTCTGCATCACTTAAGGGCCACACATCTATACTGACTTGTATAAGCATTTAATAATGACAGCATGCAGAGCTAGAAGACATAATTTAGAATTTTTAATAACAAAACGTGTTTCCCAGACAAGGATGTGTCAGCAGGGGATGGGTGGACAGGGGAGTTCCTGTGCTCTATGCATTAACAGTTAAGTTTCGGGGGCCGCTGAAGAATGCCCAAAGGGCCGCAGAATCTAGCTGAATTGGTTGTCTTGAGGTGGGACAAGTCTTGCATTTGTTGTCCCAAGTAAGTATCTGTGTTTATTTTTACAGCCAGTCCAACAAAGCCATCACATCCAATACGACCGACAACCAGCAAATCTAAGGAACAAACCCAGAAGCCACAACTACCAACTAAAGCATCTAGTAGTCCAGTTGCCACCACTATTCCCACCACGACCACCAAAGCTGTTGTTAGAGATGTGAAGATGGCAATACCTGCAGAATGTGGAAAGAGGTTCTTGAAAAGCCCTTCCATAACATCACGTATTGTAGGAGGAGTTGTGTCACTCCCTGCGACCCATCCCTATATGGCAGCCGTTTATATGGGAGAGCAGTTTTGTGGTGGATCTCTCATCTCCTCTTGCTGGGTTGTGACAGCTGCTCACTGTTTAGAAAACTGGTAAGAGGGGGTTACATGTATTAGCTTGGCTTTTTATCGATCCAAGATGTTTCCAATAAACTGATCTTCTGGAGTTAAAGACTACAATGTTGAGGTTTTTTCTATATTGTCCAGTTCACCCATGTGAACGACATAGCCCATGTTATCATCCTCCAACCATTCCTGTGAGTTGCAAAGCTTTTACTAGGCCGTAGAAGACAAAGATGTATAAGCCTAAATGTCTGGAAGTTTCTTTAGTACTATTCCCTTTATAGTATGAACAGCAATAGGCTACTTCCTTTAGCTATTAGACAATTGTGTGCACAAGCCCAAGTGATATTTGTTAGGGCCTTCTACTACCAGGCATTAATGCATTTCACGTATACTATTTTTTTCAGGCCAAGTGTGAACAAAATCACTGTGGTGCTAGGACAGAGTCTATTCAACACTACAGATCAACGTACAGTTAAATTCCCAGTGAAGAAATACATTGTACATGAAAAGTATTCTGATTATAATTATCAGAATGATATAGGTAATGTATTACCCCTGCATTAACAGACTGGCTCATCTATACCTTTATATGCAAGTGTACATGCTCAAGCCATGATCTTCTGAGTTTCGTTGATTTAGCCCATTAAATGGTGGCAAATTTACATATAGTTGGGTCCCTAGTGTGAACTAATCCACTATATATTTTTGGAGTAAAGAAACACTACAGACTATGTTACTTGAGCTCCAATCCTTTTATGTGGAATAGGTGAAGCTCAAAGTTCATGTTAATGGCAATTTTGTTATATTTGGTTGATACTTGTTGATCCTACCAGTCACCAATCATGGGATGGCCTGCTTTCCTGTAGTGAAGTATCAATGGTGAACTACTACAACTACAGGATACCATACACTAGGAGAGCAGTAGATGTTTAGAAGCCACCATATCAAGGGATATGTAGGATTGTAATCATTTGTTGTTGTTGGGTTAGGATGGCACTGATGGTAATATAATGTACCATATTTAGCACCAGAGCCAATATTGGTATAATAAAAGGCTATATAATAATACATCATGCAGTAGAAGCACAATTATGTAATCCTCCAGAGATCATTGACTATTATTTATTCTCCCCAGCACTGCTGAGACTACAAGATGAAAATGGAATGTGTGCCCATTTCAACCAGTTTGTACAGCCTGTATGTTTACCCCAGAACACCATAGACATGGCATCTGCACAACATTGTGAAGTGGTCGGTTGGGGTCATCAGTACGAGGGTATGCAGATAAGGGAATATCTAATGGAACATAGTAATGTGTTTAAGTCCTTACAGATTTTCTTATAGATTCACTAGCACCTTTCTGTCCACAGGGGCTGATCATTACGCATTTTATTTACAAGAAGCACATGTGCCAATTCTTTCCAATGCACAATGCCAAACCCCTATAGCTCATGGAGACAAGATATTGGCTGGTATGATGTGTGCTGGTTTCATGGAAGGAGGAGTTGATGCGTGTCAGGTAAGATGAAAGAAAAAGGGTTATAGGCCCACTCTGATTGCATGATATGGATTCATGAGTCTTCTGACTTAGGCTATGCTCCCACTTAGGTGATTAATCGCCTGTGCTAGCGATTTTCAATCGCCTGTGGAGTCGCTGGCGGGAGATTGACCAGGCGATTTTCACCAGTGATTTTTAGAAAAAAACACCAACATTATAAAAAATAATCGCCTTCATAGAGAATGAATGGATGCATTTTTTGATCGCCTCCATTCATGTCTTTGGGTGCGATCAGAGAAAAATAATGGTGACTGCCGACAATGGGGACAAGCCCATTAAAACATGTGTAGGCGATTGGAAGGCGACTCCACCGGTGATTGGAAATCGTGAGCGTAGGGGAATAACTGCCTAAGTGGGAACATAGCCTTCAGTTCCAGGATTGGCTAATCAGGACAGTTCTAATTGATTAGCTGATCAAAATCAAAGGGTGCTTCTCCATAAGTTCACTTGCAAAACTAACATTGACTTAAGCCCCCTATACACCTTTGAATCACTCCAACCAATTTCCTTCAGATCTAACAACAACTATGTAGTGCCGAGTCCTCCCTGATAGAATACATAGTGATTAGGGCTAGGGCTAACTTACCTGCTCCAGACGATCCCGGTTTGGGGACTTCCTGGGATGCCTATGTCAGATTATACAGGCATAGGCGCAGGGAGCCTCCATGTCCCCAACTACTTAAGGCCCCCCTACACCTTACAATCTTACCATTCAATTTCTGTACGACCAACTTTTCCGCTACCAAAATCATGTAATATGAGGACCTTTCTAAACCATGTAATATAAGGACCTTTCTAAACCTTCCAATCAGGGAGGACCCGGCACTACATAGTTGTTAGTAGATCTAAAGGAAATTGTATGGAGTGATCTATAGATGTATGGTGGGGCTTTACTCTCGTTACAGTGTGCCATGCTAATTAGTGTTGATTGCAAATATTCTATTCCCAAATTTTTATTGCAAATATCAGCACTTCAAGAATTCACAAAGATCTTGACTATAGTGCTATATCTTCGTAATCGTAAACATTCAAGATTTTTCAGTACTCAGAATTACCATGCACTGTGTTCACAAGGTAATATTGACTGTAGATAACTAATGAATTTTTTTGCGAATATTAGGTGAAAATTTTTTGAATGTTTGCAAAACAGAATATTGCCTCTGCTGCTCATCATTAATGCTAATGTAGACTGAAAGTCTCACACTCAGATAAAGTTAATTTAAAAGATTTCCTAAGTTGATTGCTATTGATTTCCCCAAGACAGGCTTCTGACTATGGTGCTGTGCTCTTCCACCTCTATGAGTACACACATGCAGAATCCCAACTTGCATGTTTGTCGGATCACTACAGACATCTTTATTATAAAGAAGGAATGACATTATCTCTTAAATACAAAGCTCCCTCTAGCGGTCAGTCTATGCATTCACACATTTATAAAATGGTCATACGTTGCAGTGAGTCTCATGAAAGTGCTGTAAAAAATATTGTATTCAGTTTGTGCTGACAGTTATCAGATTCTCCCTTTTATAAGCCCCCATTGCAGGTAAAGAAGATGATTGCTTTTATGTGTCAGTGTAGACTTTTTTCCAGAAAAAAATATAAATGAGTATTAGCACCCACCTTGATTGCCACAACATAAAATGAAAACGCTGCCAGGTTTAATTCTGAGAAGCCTAACAGGAGTGGTGGGCAACTTAGGTGATATGGAGGTGAAGTGTGGCTCTCTGCATCACTAAAGGGCCACACATAACATGTAGGCCTGCCAAAGTTCATTAGGAAAGCCGGGTCAGCGTGTGACCACTACACATGGTGATATTTGGAATGCCCCATATACATCAACAAAGGGTATGGGCCCTCTCCCCCTTTTACCTCTAAGAAGTTCCCAGGTCGAGGACACGTAGGTGGAGGATCGGTGAACAGGTGAGTTCCAATGCCATATGTATTAACAGGTTTTAGGGCCACAAGTGGAGGAACAAGGGGGGCCGCCAAACAACTCCCAAAGGGCCACATGCGCCCCCGGGCCGCAGGTTGGGCACCTGGGACTTACAGTAACAGTACTTTCTGTTGCAGACTGACAACCCTAAACCAATGTATCACAATTAGTGGAAATGTCAACTTGCAACATGAGCTCCATGATGACTGTTGCATGGCACATTTAATATCAGATAAAGTTGTTAATGGCCAGCTGTAGGTGTAAATAAAAAATATTTGGAACAGAATTAATAAATAGCAGATTTTATTTGATTGAAGAAAATGTGGAAAATTATGGAGCGTGAAACAATGACGAGGAGATTTTCTGAAGACATATTGTATAAGTGTAGTGTAATCTGTTATAGCTGAACAAATGATTGACTTTACCACTATATCTGTTGCAGGGAGACTCTGGAGGACCCCTTGTTTGTGAAGTGGACAGCAAAGTGCATCTCATTGGCGTTGTGAGCTGGGGGTCTGGCTGTGCTGAGGAGAATAAGCCTGGAGTCTACACTGATGTCTCCAAATACACAGAATGGATCTTAAATAACATTGATTAGGTTTTATGAGACGTTGACACTACAATAGAAATGTGCGACTAGGCAGTTTAATTTTTTTTTCTAAAAAAACGTTTCTTCCTCTATTGGCTAAAGCCTAATAAGTGGTGTTATGGTATCATCCAACCCATATGCACATTAGTCATTGAGCAGTGATGAGCAGAATAGGCAATAATAAAATTTGCTACATTTAGCAAATTATTCTCCAAATATTCTAATTAATTAAAAAATTCAAAACTGCCTGTCATTATTTACTGTGAAAATCGGCACGTATATGCGAATATTGGGAACCCAATGTGTTTTTTCATGGTGACATCTAGTGGCAGAATGTGAAATAGCAAGTGCAGTGTAATCACCACATGAAACAACACAATGAAATAATACATTGCGAAAATCGGCACATGTACATGCGAATATTGCAAATGGAATGCATGGTACTTTCCTCAGAATCTCGAATATATCCCCAGAATCGAGATTATATAGTTATAGATCTTTGCAATATTCGAGATCTTTGCAATAAAAATTTGTGATTCCAATATTCCCACTCAACACTACGATTGGGCAGGAATATGTCATGCAAAGTAGTAACGGTAAACTAGAGGCTGCAAAACAACATTCTAGACAAAATGGTGAGCCAATGAGGCTGGTCATACCCATTATCCTTCATATCCAACTAAAACTCAAACTGTAGCGTACTAGTATTTTGGTATCACACCATACCAGAAGCTCCATTCACTTAAATAAAGTGATAACTAAAACAATCGCTGGTCCCCATTGCGGTAAATGATATTCTTCACTATCAGTGGTCAATGCTTGCTGATCAAACTTTATGACTATGTTGGATATATTATACCCAATAGACTGGTATAAATAGACCTAAACAAATAACCTAAAAAATTATTATGGTGATGTATTGCAATCCTAATATGACTGTATGACTTTCATATTATTACAGATTGAGTTTTACAGTAATTTCTTTGTACTCCACTCTGTACTTTGTCCAGCCAACAATATTAGTAAAATGACTCTGTTCAGGGAATGATTTTCCTGAGAGTGTATAAAGTCACTTTGAACAACGTCATTCTTGTCAGTCATTGTGATCATTTCCCTTTTTTATTGCATGTGCAATGTATGATATTGTCTTTCCTAACTCTTGCTCAATTTGAGCAATACAACAGAACTAGTTATAAAGCAACTAGGTGTGAGCTGTTGTAACTTGTTGCCTTCACTCTATCATGTCTACTACATGATTCTGACATTTCTGAGAAACAGAAAGTATTTATTTATGTTTGTAGAGAATCTGGCACTGTGCCTATTTCATGTAAAGGGATAGATTGTCTTCATAAGCAACAACCCCAACACACACCAACTGATTCTAATGTTCACCATGCTTTCTGCTTTCTGTTTACCTATGTATAACTCTGTGTACATTTAATGTCAGCTGTACCATCGCTAACGCAGAGTTAACCTTATGCTGTTTGCTTGTGACACAGTCCCCTTAGGAAGATATCATCACAAAAATCGCTGAAGATGTTGAGAAGGACTGTGGGGACATAATTTTTTTTTTTTATAAATTCCTATTAGAAGTTAAATCGAAATTTCATTTGACTTTAATTAAAACGTATTTTATATAATACTACATGTGTTAGGACATTTCTTTTTTGAAATGTTTCCACAAACCTTCTCTACATTTATGACAATTTTTATGATAAAACCATGTTTAAGGGCCTTGCAATTAACTCACAAATCAGTGAATAAAAACCAATATTGATGCCCAGAACCATGTATGCAACCTGTCACTTAAAATATACAATAATGACCTGAACAAACATAATATATACATTAATATAATGACCTGGGCAGGACTGATTGCTCTGCTTAGACCAAACTAAATATGAACAAAAACAAGCACTTGTGCACCTGGGTTGCCTGGAAATTTATTCTGGGCATACCAAAAAGGTGGGACTTTTAACGGCAGTTGATCACACGTAAACAGAGTAAAAAAATAATTAAATTTTATTTTTGTCACTGCGTGGATGTACACGACTTGTCACTTGTTCTCTATATTTGCAGTATTACCACCTTGTATATTCCTCCTGAAGAAGCGATCATATTATCGCGAAATGATTCAAGATGAATGCAAGGACCTTTATGTGACAAGTCGTGTACATCCACGCAGTGACAAAAATGTAATAAAAACGTATTTTTTTACTCTGTTTACGCGTCAACTGCCGTTAAAAGTCCCACCTTTTTGGTATGCCCAGGATAAATTCCCATGCAACCGAGGTGCACAAGTGCTTGTTTTTGTTCATATTTATATAATGGGACGTTGGCAGTATGCTATGTGATTACAGGGGAATCTATGATTTTTAATGAGTAGACCAAACTAAACATTTATAACATACTTAAATACTCTATAAAACTAAACACACACCACTAAGTAAATTATTTTGAAAAATTGAGGATTTATATATTTGGCCACAGCTGGATACGTATAAAATGTCTAAAGTATACATTTTCTAATAAATATGTATGCAACAGGTTTGTTTATAAATGACAAGATACCTATAACTATTGTATTGATATGAACATGAAGTCAATGACACTGCCTACTAGTAGAGATGTCCCGAACTGTTCGCCGCCGAACTGTTCGCGGCGAATATCGCATGT
>CM070034.1:42492543-42505685 GCA_036250615.1 Ptychadena robeensis | reverse complement strand
AAGAGGTGAAAGTCTAGTGAGAGGGAGACCAGAGAGGATGATGTTGCAGTAGTCCAGACGTGTGTAAAGCCTTTTTAAAACAGAAAGTATTAACACGCCTCAATCCATCACAAATTCCAAACGTTTCGATAAAAAACCCTTGTTTTAGATAGTGGGTGGAGCCATGCAAATTACTCCTTTACACCTCATTGGCCTAATGCACATTCAGAAACACTGGCTGCCAAGCCCTACTCCATAGAGCCATGGTATACATGCCCTGCATTGATGATGGCCAATAAGCCTGAAACAGCTGTAGGCAGTTTGGAATAAATGGCTCTGTACCATAAGGCTATGAGGAGATCCCTCAGGAGACCATCCGCTACCTCAGGAGCATGCCAGGCATTTGTAGGGAGGTCATGCAGGCACGTGGAGTCCCCACACAATACTGAGCCTCATTGTGACTTGTTTTAAGGACATTACATCAAAGTTGTTTGTTTCTACATTAGTTTTGAGTGTGACTTTAAATCTAGACCTCCATGGGTTGATACATTTCCATAGATTTTTGTGTGGTTTTGTTGTCAGCACAATCAACTATGTAAAGAACACAGTATTTAATAAGAATATTTCATTCATTCAGATCTAGGATGTCTGATTTTTGTGTTTCCTATATTTTTTTGAGCAGAGAATAAACACATATATCCCTATCAGCCTTTTCAAAAAAACAGCTCAATAGGTGCTTACATGCTGGCTCCCCCACTACCTTGCAAACAAAATCCAATGGGCCATTGACCATTGGAGTCCAGTATTAACCCTATACCTGTGACTTCCATACCTTGGCATGTCACATGCCAATAATAGCTAAGCTGTGACGTAGCTAACACAAAACATACTAGGGAGGAAGGGTTCGACTTTTTGACTGGAAAACTGGCTCTTCCCCTTCCGGGTTGACCCTTTAAACTCCCTGGCGGTTTACTGAGGTGCAGATTTCTGTACCAAAAGTGATGCAGTATTTTGCCTTTCTGCCCGCCCCCATCGGCGTCACTGATGACACCGAAGACACTTTGCCGAAAAGGCTCAGTGTGTCTGCAGCTCTGAAAAAATGCTGCAGGCACACGGAGAGCAGGCGGTTGTGCCAAATCCCGGCATGGTTGCAGTTTGATTCACGATTCATACCATTTGTGTGTGTGATTCGCCGACGGATACTTTGGATGGGGACCCTGGTCCCCATTCATAATACTGACGATTGACCAGAGAAAAACATTCTGGCTGATCAAAGTTTTGTGCAACCACGAGCGGTCGCTCCAGGTGGGAGCGTTCGTTTTGCGATTAATCGCCAAGCGATCACCCCGAATGCACATGGTGATTGATCATTCGCAAAATCGCCCACAGATTGAAGCGTCTATGGCCGGCTTTACCCGACAGCAATCCAGAAAATTTTAAATTTTGATTGGTATTTACTTTGAATCTGTTTTCTTTTCTTTTGATTTGGATTGAATAAAATAAAACCACCTATTGTCGGCAATGGGGCTTTGACAGGGCCACAGCCCATCAGAGCCGTGGATCCGTTGGTATGAGCCTCCGTTGCCTTCAAATTGATGCAGTAAGCTACGTCTATGGCCACACAACGGAGGCTTTAGTGGACACCAGCGGATCCCAACGGACAGTGGAGCCTAAGCCTTAAGGTGCAGTGACCACGCAAACAACCATAACATGCAACATCTTCTAATTATCTTGCAAGCAATCCTAGATGAGAGAGAACAAGATGAGAGAGAAATGTAGCATCATTGCCACATGGTCACAAAAGCTGCTTAAAGGCCCCCATACACCTTACAATCTTTCCATACAATTTCTGTACAATCAAATTTTGTTCTACCAAAACCATGTAATATGAGGAGCTTTCTAAACCTTCCAATCACTATGTATTCTATCAGGGAGGTCACTATACTATATAGTTGTTGGTAGATCTAATGGAAATTGTATGGATCGATCTTAAGGTGAATGGGGGGCTTTAGGTAGACTTTCAGCATTAATTTGTTTAATGGAAGAATGTCCTACTGTTAGATCAATAATTAAAAAAGCTTTACTTTCACTCCGAGTGCATCTGACAACCATCAGAATAAAATTTAATTGGCAGTGTTTGTGTTTCCAATGTTGAAGTATATAAATGAGTCACTAGGTGGTGCAAACACATTACCTATATTCCTATATCCCTATATCCTGTATGTGTAACTGAGTACCTCCTATACAGAAAACATCAACTTTATAAAAAAGGCATGCTTAGAAATACGTGCTTATCACAATAATATCTGCTACAGATCTATCCATTAGTCAACAAAGGTAATATTCTATGCCTCAGCCCCATCTGTTTTTAAAGGATGAGCAACATAACTGAAATGTAAGCACCCGGTAAATGCTTCAGCATGTAGGTGGATGCATGTAGCATGCAGGTGAATACCACAATTTGTGTCTGTCTTAATTTAAAGCATGTTACAAAAACACACATAATGCATTGCAATGGTTAGTAAAAACCTTAACAGTTTATAGTTTATAAGCTCTTAAAAATATAAATATAATCTAAATGTGGGCTTTCAATACCTAAATCATAGTACATATGGCATAACTTATTCATCATTGAAGGTATGAATGCAAGGTATTCTATGTATACTTCGTTGTTAATTTAAACATCTGACTACTTGGCACTATAGAGGAAAAATGGTTGACATTGTATTTATAGTTCAAGTTAAAGGCAAAAAATCATTGGCAAAAAATCATTGGCAAAAAATGGCATTAGCCTTGCCCAACTTTGCCTATGCATCATACCTTCAAATAATTGGCAAGCTCAGGATATGCATACAGACAAAATACTACAATCTGTGTTGTTCTATTACATTCATTACCGTGTATGATATTTAGAAATTAACCTCCCTAGCGCACTGCTGAGGTACAGATTTCTGTACCAAAAGCGCACCATAGACTTTAATAGGAAAATGTTTTTTTACATTGTAGGCCTGTAACTTCCCAAAGTATGTCCATACAGGAGTCTGGTAGACATCCTGAATATAATAACACAGATGCTTTGTGAATAACCCACAATATCAGATAATGAATATTTCAAAAGAAACTGTATCAGGTAAATTAGCACTGCAACCACTAGATGGCGCTGCAGATGTGCCAGGTTACATAGGACAGCATGTACTTCATTGAAGCCAATGTATTACATTCAGTTCTGTACACTTGGTGTTCCCGCCCCCAGAACAGAACGTCTGTCACACCGGGAGAGAAGCAGAATAAAGACAGATTTAGAGGACATGGGGACCGGATCCTTTATTCCGGTGAGTATCTTACATAGGGAATCATATTGAATAGTGTTTTTAATGCAGAGAACACTATTCAATATGATTTTTATTTAAATTTCCCTCCCGCACCCCGATGTGACATCATCACATGGGGGGGGGGGGGATGATCCGTGCTCCTGCAGCTGCCTCATCATTAGATTGGAGCCGCACGGATTGTTGAGTTTGCACTCTTGGGGTTCGATCTGCGCCTGTTGAACCCAGCTCGTCCAGGTCAGAGCTGGACAACAGGTCAGAGCTGGACGAGCTGGGATGGTCAGAAACGGCAGGGGGTTTGATATTTAATATTGAATTACAGAATATTTGTCTTATACTCAAAGGCTTAATTAATATTTTATATAATATATTTGGAACCACTACTTGCATGCCCACCTCCTTAAAGTTTATTTAGCTACAAATTTGTGATATGGCTG
This sequence comes from Ptychadena robeensis, assembly GCA_036250615.1. Classification (NCBI taxonomy): domain Eukaryota; kingdom Metazoa; phylum Chordata; class Amphibia; order Anura; family Ptychadenidae; genus Ptychadena; species Ptychadena robeensis. The sequence goes on along the minus strand of CM070034.1, from coordinate 42,501,940 downwards.
GTAGTGATATGGCTTAGCAGGAAACATCACCCCACTGGACCAGCAACATGGGGTAGCGCCTCAGGAGCAGGAACGAGCAAAAGTAGGCAATCCAACAGGTGAGGGCTCAATCCAGCTACTCCTGGTCCACTCTAAGCTGTGTTATCATGGGGGGGGCAGTTTTTATACTGGCAGGCCCCTATGGGATGGTGGGAGCCGAGCCGAGCCGTTTTCCCATTCCTACAACCCTTCCCTACATCTCAACAATTTTGGTGATTATACCATGTTTATTGGCCCTGCTACCTATGTGGTTTCATGCTTTTGCTGAGTGCAAGTTTACTGACATAACCATGTCTTCTGTATTCTCGTAGAAATAGACCAGATTATATAACATGCCAGGCCATGATGTAATGTTCCCTGATGCACTTCTAATGAGCATGCATGTCAGTACTTTAGGCATGTGTGTCATTTCATATAAAGTTTATTGAATCACTGTTTTCCTAAGTCCTGACTCCTTATAGGGGTATTCAGTATACAGATCCGCTGATTATAGAATAAACATGAAACATAGAAAAGAATTTCCTCCAAATTACTACAATCAGTGGATTGTAATGAATGAAATGGAACATGATGGAATTATTAGAGGGAGTACAATGTAAACTGCAGTTAAAGACAGATGGACGTAGTATATAATTGACTAAAGCTGGGCATACATGTACCAATTATCCAGCGATCGTTTTTTAATCCGATCGCCCATCTGATTCCGGTATTGATTTTAATTTGTGAAAACGATCGCAAACTGCAACATACCATGCATTCAATTTCTGGGCGATTCTATCCTGAAAGTCTCAATATGTCTTGCATGCACACATTTATGGGTTTGGAGTGGTGTTAGCTGAAGAACTGGCCAGTGACCAACAGCACACAAACAGAGGTCATTTCCACAAGAATCATAGATGGATCGCTTAAAACGATCGCATGAGACAACTAACAGCACACAATTCATGTGCTTTTTATTAAAATTATCCATCAGAACGGATCCGTGAACGATCGTTTTTCTGTCCGATTTTTGACAAAATCAATCGCTCGGACACGTTTGGCATGCTTCAATTTTTATTCAATTCGGTCGTGCGATCGATTTTGATAAACAATCGCACTAAAATTTAACTAAAAATCGTGACGTGTATGCCAAGCTTAACAAATGTGATAAGATCTTTGGGTTCCAACAGTACTGTGATAAAAAGCGGATGTCGGGTAGGTGTATTTAGTATTTAGATCTCTCTGTCAGATATCCTTAAGATCTACCAACCAGCTATGCAGTATTGGGTCCTCTGCTATTGAACACAGGTAGACTTGATGGGTTAGAAAGTCCCTCATATTACATGGTGTTGGTAAAACAAAAGGAAATCTAAAGGAAATCTGACAGAGAAAACTAAAGGTGTATGGGGGCCCTTAGATTTCTTTCCTTAAATATAAACGGTTCAAATTCCACAGGTGATGTGTTTCATTTGATTGCAGCAAGAACAATAAAAAATGATTGCAATTAAAATAAAAACTGTCTGCTAATAGGGAACAGATGGTCATAGAAAGCACAAGAACAGGAAACCTGGCTATTTATGCTTTATGCTATATAAACGTATCACCGTTTTATATATGCTACTATACAGCTTACAGAATACACAGAAGGACGGCTATCGGCAGACACATATCTTCCTATAAACATGCTGAAGGCTTTTTACAGGAATGCCTATGTATTCCAGAGAAAATAAAAGAAAATTCCAGCCATAAAAAGTTGATATATTGCTAAATACACAGAACATGCTAGCTATAAAGTGGCAGATATATTCCCAAGGACATATATTGTAGAAGTAGTTACAGAATGACATATATATATTCACTAGGACACAAAATGTAGAAGGCTAGTCATAGAGTGACAGATATATTCCTAACATATTGCAGAAGGTTAGCCATATAGTGACAGATATATTCCCAAGGACATATACTGCAGAAGGCTTGTAATAGAGTAACATATATATTACCAACATACCATAGAAAGCTTCTCATAGAGTAGAGCCAGAAACACACGGCTCAATTTCCGAGCTCTTCGAGGTTCCCAGCAGCAGCGCAATGACGTCATGGCGCTGCTGCCCGACATCAAAGGAGCTGGAGGTGCAGCATTGCTGTGTCGCCAGCTTCGATGATGCATTGCATAGCAATGAACTTCTACCGTGATTTATGGTCATGTCCTATATACCAGGATTTGAGCGGGATTGATTGGTCCGGCTCGAAAACAGGCCACATTAGATATGGGCCAGATAAAAAAAGCTAGTCATAGAGTGACATATTCCCAATCACACAGGCCAAAATAATAAAACTCAAAAGGCATTATACTAAAATTGTAAAGTAACTAAAGTACCGAGTGGGGGCCGACAGAGCAGCTCAGATCAGCGATTGGCCGCCGCTCGTAACTGTGTGGCAGCCATACAATGTATGCCCTTAGGGACAATGCTAAATAGTTACAATTACGGTACATTTGTATCTACAAATTAAATTTGTAATTACAAATAGATACAAATGCATTTAAGGTGATCGTATTGGTTGTATCTTATATATTTTATTATGCAATGTAGTAAGTATAAAGACATGTATGAATTTTTTATATTTAGAACAATATTGTTTTTGGCAAACATTTTGTATTAGCAGAAAATTCAAATTCTTTGCAGCTAAAAATCATTGAAACAAATGCCTGTATATCTTTTTTTTGGCTTGACCATCAACAACTCATGTTGTATAATATGTTATTTGTTTAGATTTTGTTGAGTTACCATGGCAGGGTACCTTCAAAGGAGCAAACATATTCATTATTGTGATTCCATTTAATTTTCCATTGACCAGCATACTTATAACAATCTAAGTTCCAATGAATCTTTGAATATATATATATATATATTTTAAGTCATTAGCATCAGCCATTCTACCATAAATAGTCCTTGTCCACTGAGTAAAATTCAAATTAGCATCCAATATTGGCAACAAAACTGTGGAAAATAACTTTCATAAATAAAAAGTTTGGAGCCACAGGTGGTGGCGTTTTCATACTAATATGGTTTGCATTTCTCCAACTTGGAAATGTGCTAATGCATGAAAAATATCCTCCGTAAGTGATTTCTTCCATAATTCCATTTTGAGAATATCTATTGGAACATAGTTTCTATGTTTGTTTCATCAGTTGAATACTTTTTAAATAATTGTAAATTACACAAGTAGGAATGGGGGACATTAATTATTTGCGATGTTAAATATAAATGATAGAAGTGCTTTCGGTTACGTTAAATAAGCTGCTGTAAGAATTCAATACATTTAACTCAATAGTTTTGGCTTACTGAAGCCTAACTGTTGCATGTTTAGCCAGCCAGCAATCCCAACAATGAAGCTAATGTTTAATGTTCCCCATATTGCCCATCAACATTCTGTGTTATGTATATTTTCATACAACCATTGTTTAATGTTATACCTTTTTTAATCCCTTTGAAATAATCAGGGGTGCACATAACTTTTTTAGTGAGCTACTCAGATGAGTACCAGGAGATGGTGTTTGGTACTAATGCCATATGTAGGGTGGTATTCCTCACTTGCAGATGGACCTCCCTGTTCCTGATTGAGCCTCCGATTAGCTGTCTCCATTCATAGGTCAACAGCTGGGTTTGGGTCAAATGTAACTCTCAAAGTACAACACATTTGAACCCCCAGATCTCATACCTCAGTAGTGCAATCCTAAAATATTCTGACTTAGAAGCTAACCCCTGAGACTACCTGCAGTATAAATGTCATCCTTACATAGTAACATTACAGCTGTGCTGTGCATCACACAGTGCTTTTCTCTTGTCAGATTTTACCCTTACACATGCCTACTCTGACTTTCACCCCCCCAGATCTCCAACACCCTTAGAAGTCTAATCTTTTTTAGTTGAATAGTAATTCACATTCCCAATTTCACACCCCTAACTGCAGCCCTTTACAGTTATTCATGTTTCCCTGCAGTTACCCAAGTGACATCAATTGTATACATTTAACATTTAGCTGCGGCCGCCCAGACACAGAGTGCCTCCAAGATGTTAGTACGCATTTGAGCTTTGGAACAAAAATGCAGGTACGCATAGCTAGTTTATGGCCCCTTTTGAGTACTGGAGTACCACTTATGTGCACCCCTGGATATAATCACAGTTTCCCTATGCTTTCTTTTGCAATACAGGAATTTAATGGCTGGTGGGAGGGTCCGGAAGGGCGAGTTTCTTGAAAATATAACTGCATTCTCCAACTGCTAGGTCCTGATACAATTTTAAATATTTTGGAATTGAAATCTAGAAAATTTGTGGCAAATGATTTTCAGGTCTATTCACGTTTTTTTTGCAAATTGTCTATTGAAACAGCCCCGCTTTTATTTTTTTAAAACCATATGTCTAAATATGACAAATATGTGCAGTTCATTAGGCAGAATAGTCTCATGTAAGTTTATCTGTGATTAGTAGTGTGACCAGAGCACTAGAATGGGAAGGCAGGAAGCCAGGGTCGGCGCCAGGAGCAATCAGGGGGGCACGCCTATTTCTCAGATGGATGGCTGCATAGGTAGGGGACCCTTATCGAGTGGGTGAGCCTGAACCCCCTTTGCCCACCCATACTGCAGGAAGCACATTGCCATCAAGAGAACAAAAAATGCACACAAATGCATATAAAACTCACAATTTCAGAACTGTTAAACCGCAGGACTTTGAGATGCAAGTTTGAACTGAATTGAACTTTATGTGAATATTGCAAAATAAAATGTACCCAAATGCTTGGCTTATACAAATTTCTGCTAAGTTGTTGTTTTATTTATAAGTATGTTGATGTTCCAGGACCATTTGTTCAGGCGCTGTAATTATGTAATAATAAGGTTTAATTTACCAGACAAGTAAAATCAGTAGACCAGGCTTCTGGTGCCCTGGTAATCTTCATTTTGTCTGATTGCTCAATATATGTGTAGTCATTGGTTAATGATGTGTAACAATGTACATCATAAGTCTCAAATTCATTACATATTCCTCCTTGTCTATTAGTGGGGGCCATTCTGGCCTATCTCTACGGCTGATTGAGATTGTAGCTGCTCTCCATAATACGTTGAACATATAGATAATTTCCCATGCTGGATGCCGTGAAAGTATTTAGAGGAAATATTTCCTGTGTCTGTATGTGAGTAATTGTTTCAGCCATAATCCTGTTTCCAGAGGTTCACAAGAAGTTCAATAATATTTGTTGAGTTACCAAGATGTGATTTTTTTTGTTTTGCATAAATAACTATATGTATGCAAACCAACAGCCCCCTCTTCACCTAATAAATTCACGGAAAATACCAGTATGATCTTCCTATAGATAATGTAACAAGCTATTAATTGGGTTATATATAGACTGCCTGACAAAATATAAAGAAAATGAGGGAGAACAATTTGGCTCAAATAAACATATTACTATTTGGTGAATTTGGTGCCTTGAAGTCTCCGTGTCCCCGATGGAAGATTTAGCCTTTTGTTCTCTCTATAATATAACATGTAGATTTGCACCTTGAACCCTTATAATAGGCAGAGCTGTCAATCCTCCCGTTTTGGCCGGGAAAGTCACGTTTTTAATGTGGCATTCCCGCCAAAATCATTATTTCAAGAAATCCTGGATATTTCCCAGATTCTTGAAATCGCACTGATCTAGCAGGGAGAGGGCATTTTTCTCCCTGCTAATGTCCCACCCTGCATATTATCAGCACAAGCACAAGTAACGCCCTCTCCCTGCTAAATCAGCCGAGAAGTAAGCCCCGCTTCGGAAGTGACATCAGTAACACCACCTGCGGTACATGGAAGAACCAAGATCCGTATACCGGAAGTGACGTCATTGATGCCACTTCCTGAATGTCCCCTGGTTTTTTTGTTTTCAACCTTGACAGCAGCCATGCCCTCATTCATGAGGGGATGCTTTGAGAGTTAGTTTGGGTAGGGTTAGTGCTTTTTAGCTAGGACTATGGCAGGTGTGGGCAAATTATTTGAATCATTGGCCACAATAAGTTCTTAAATTTGCACACAGAGTTGGGACAATGATTACAACCACTTCACTCAAAGTTTGGGCAATGTTTACAACCACTGCACCCAGAGTTGGGACAATGATTACAACCACTGCACCCTGACTTCTGACAATGGTTACAATCACTGCATTCATAGTTAGAACAATGGTTAAAACAACTGCACTCAGAGTTAGGACAATGGTTACAACTGGTTTTGCAGTTTAAAAAAGTGTTATGGGCAATCAAAGAGGAGTACAGAGTAATCTGCTTTGATTTTCTGCTTTCCCCCCTATATATCCCCGGCATCACAATATATTGCAGGTCAATGACGCCTTTTCCGCATCCGGGACAATTGCTGAGTTTGTTGATATTCAGTGTTGCTGTAGGCTCACCTGGGATAGGTAAGTATCCCTGAGTATATTTTGTAACCAAACTTACCCTGAACAACATTTAGGCCAAATGCCCAGGAGGCTAGGACAGTGAAGTGTAAAAAATACTATTAATCAAAGTATTTTATTTACAAGGTTACAATGGGCCAGAAAAAAAAATGTGCCCATGTCTGGGCTAGGGTTACAACTACTGGTTTAGTGTTTAGCTGCCACTGAATTGCTGCAATACTACCCATATGAGCCTATAAAGCTTGAAAGTGTAACTGAATTATTTCAAAGCCAAAGTTTTTAGTTTTAAAAACAAACCCATTTGTTTTTAGTTTGCTTCTGCTTAGTGTCTCAGATTTGTCTGAGTTTACAGACTATGTAACGCCAAAATATCTTATCCTTGTCTATTTGTTCTGGTTAATATTACCTTGAATACAGGGAGTTATTGGGAGTTATAGTGAGTTAACTCTAACATTTGAGAGTTATAGTGTCATGAAAATCATGTACAGAAACCTATTCTGATCTCAAACTTGTAAGATGGGATTTCCTCTCTGTTCAGAGGGATGACCTATTACTCCCTGTTGTGTTTCTGTTGTGCCGTTCTTAACACTTTTAGCTCCAGCTTGCATGCTGGGTCATTGAAGACAAAACCTACGAAAAAAATTTGATACAAACTGTGCCATGAAATTGCACAGAACACCCTTCCCTTGCTGGTTTTGTGTGGTTTAGTTGTTTCATTGGGCTCTGATTCTATACAACAAGCTGCCATACTGCTATTTCCCCTGTAACATTGCTGATTTATATGTGTACATACAACCCTGTGTTATCTCTGCTTCCAGAAGAGTTTACACAAACATCAGGGACTACATAACCGCAGACCTCATGACAAACATACTACTGACAAGTGACTTCTTCTATCGCCTCTATCTATGTTTGTTGTACTCATTCTAGAAAATGTCTGTTTGCATCTTTTATCATCTTTGTTTTGACACAAAAAATAGCTTCTTCAAGATCATTAACTCGTTCATTGCTAAGCTTCTTCTGTGCCAGTGGGCTGCAATAAATCTGTCACATTTTCTGTAGCCGAATCAATTTGTTGACTTCAATTAAGCAACAATGAATCCAATTTAGAATTTAAAACCATAATACAAGGGATTGCAGATGCTTATTTATTATAATTTTAGCATTGTATTATTAAGGGGCAGAAAATTATTCATTATACAATTAGAAGTTTTCATCCAGACCTGGTCCTACTGAAATTTCTTAAGTTTCTCTCTGATTCATTTATGCCTGAAGATCTTGTAAAGTTAAGTTGTACCCATAATCTCAGAAAGATAATAGATAGTTGCGCACAACCGTCAGCAGTGATTACCCAGTTACAGTGATATCAGTGGCCAGAAGGGCCCTCAGTGAGTGTATGAGGCCTGGGCAAAGATCACAGAGTAATATTGGGCCAGTATGGTGGGTGCGTGTTTAAGTTGCGTATACATGTGCAGCTCCCAAATGGAGGAGTGTGGCCCCCTGTAACAGACAAAAAGGAACCAGGACACAAGGTGCAGAACCTAGTACAACAAAGTAAGGTACTGTAAATGGTTACATAATATGAAATTATGTAAAACAAAAGACAAGATACTCACAATAAAGGAGGTTTACAAGGATTGATCTCTCAGGGCCATGTGCTTTCCAGGATTTTCTCACTTCCTGGTTAGGGATGAGATCACTTCCTGCTTACAGATGCTGGAGGGCTTAACAGGAACAATGGTACATGTTTCGAGCAGAGGCTCTATTTCAACCATAGGGGGCCCAAAATTAACATAAAGTGGCTTTGTAGAAAAAAATCTGAAATGAATGGGAAAAATTTCAGTTTGTGTCCTATTCAGGGAAGAAAAGGGTTCATTTATGGGAGACTCTATGAGTGACAGTATGATATTAATATGTGCCTCCATATTATTAAGGTATACGTTCAATTTGTGCCCACTCCCCTCCAATACGGGCAGCATAGCATTTTATTCCTTCCCCCTTGAGTTTGATTTAAGAAATTTTATATCTTTGATATCCAATGGTTCATAGCTTGCCATATTCTTGGCAAATGGGCCACTCAGGGTAGTGTAAGAATTCTGTTTATGGTCAAGTAAAGCAAGAAATGAAACTAGATGTGAGGTAACGCTAACGTGTCTTTTCAGAACATTTCTGAAGTCAGAACATTTTTATTAAATTATGGACAGAGCGGAAAGACTTAAAATACTTCCAGTGAGTGTGAAATATTTTCTGAGTTTACTTTCCCAAACACTAGGTTTGGTGTCACCCAACCCTGGAAAACCCTGGACAATGAGAGAGTTAACACCATAAGTGGAGATTTTTAAGTTTGAAGGTTGTTGGATCATAATAAAGTGTGGATAAAATCCATTTATGGGTTGGTGACAACTCTCTGGGTGATATATCAGGACAATGCAAAAATAGCCTTCCCTACAGTTTGTATTATTTTAGAAACAGTCTGTTGCAATTATTGGCATAATAAAGTAAGAGTATGTTTTTTAGATCTATTTTTAGACTTACAATGATCTTTGAGTACATACCATTGAATCTTGTCTACTTGTAAAAAATAAAATGCTTTTACTTGAAAAAGTGAAAATTCACTGATCTTTAAATAATTAAAAGGCTGCAGTATCTTTTAGTGATGCAAATACCGAGGAGTGTTCTGACCTTTTGTCCAAAAGAAGAGATAAGTAGGTTCAGCCCATCCTGTGAAATGTTCTGTCAGCAGAAAAGGACCACAAGCACCGACAGTCAAAGGTTCAGCTGTTGAATATTTTAGTTCAGCTTAAATACAAAAATAATAGAATAATGACCAGGAAGCGCCATCCAATGATGGAGACATGCCCAACAGGATTTTCATATCCTCTTTATGCATGTTGTCTTACTCCAAGCTGTATAGGCTCGGAAGCCTACTACCAAT
>CM070034.1:42482258-42492443 GCA_036250615.1 Ptychadena robeensis | reverse complement strand
AATAATAAAATTTTTCCTCAAAAATACCACTTGCCTAATAATTCTGCACTCCCTGTATAGACATATATTAGGCTATGTTTTGATGGCGTTTAGGAATACACCGATACCCCCTGCGTTAATCGCATGCCTTAACGAGAATGTTGGCGCATCTCATACATATGCATCACTTCCCACCCCGCAGTTCACATGGCTTTCAGCAGGTCTGCCGGCTAAGAGGTTAACGCAGGGCAGCACGTGAACCTCCACTGTCCACTCGGCCAGCAGACCCACTGAAATATGTGTGAACAGGCGGGTGGGAAGTCATGTATATGTTTGAAATGCACCGACATCCCTGCCAAGGCATGCAAATAACTCAGGGGGGTATCGGCGCATCCCTAAACGCTGTCTAAACATAGCCTAAGACATCAACTCTTCCAGTACTAGCCCAGCACTGCAAAGGTTTGATGATAAAGTCTAAGATAGAGGTGATATGGGGGTCCTTAGTGCCCTTTCACACTACAGCCATTGCATTGAAACGCTTATGAGTCTGTTAACCCAGCCTGTTACCAGCTAAAACCCCACTGTACTGTGCTTGTGTCTCCCATACAAGACGCTTGTGCATCTGCAAAACTGCGTGCAACACGGTGTTAACAGTAACACACTATATTTCCTTTGGAAACCTGTGTCCCTTGTATTAACTATAGCATTGTAGTACTGCAGCTGCAGCTCGGCTAGTGTCAAAGGGCCAAAAGTTCTGGGGCACCCCTATGTATCTGGGTTAAAATGCAGTAAAATTGTGTAGGTGTATCAAGGTGTACCATGATAAAAGGTGAATGATGTTGATTAAATCCTCTTTAGGTCAGCTCTGAAATTTCATATATATGTTGACTTGATTAAACATGAAATTCAAATATATGATATTGCTTAAAATATTGCTGGTAATTAAAAAAAAGGCTTAAGATTGTTGTTACTTAAGGTACATTCACATATTTAGTGAAAAATAAATATGATTTGCAAAGAAACAATAGAGAAACTAAGTTGTTTCATATTTTTTTTCTTGAGGTAGATACGTTTAATGGGTTATGTGGACAAAGACAGCCTGTATCAACATATCAACACAATCTGTTTTCACTGGTAGCATACTTGTCATTAACTATTATCTAAAGGTACATACAAGCCATACACGGGTCAATTTTTCACTCGATTCTGGCCCGATAAATCACTGCGCATGTTCATGGCGATCGATCAGCGATTAATCGAGTGCTGCCCACCCTGAACGATCTACCAAAGAAAATCTACCAAAAATCGGTCTGAACCTCGATCCAACATTTTGTTTTTTTGGGTCCAATGTTTTGTCAATTGACGTACGTTGGTGGTAAAAAAAACCGACCACTTCCTGTGCGATTGACCCACAGCAGCCTTTCCAATCGATTGATTTTGAGGAATCAGCCTTTTTGGCGATCATCCTGTCAAAATCATCCCCAAATCCGATTTCCAAGGTGATGTGCCATTGATTGCAAAACGATTGTTCGCCGTTTCCTGGATCGCCAGGAATGATTGAATCTGGAATGGATTGCAGACATATCGAAGCAACTATGGCTACCTTAGGAAAGTAAAGGTGGAAAGCAGCTAAGAGTTCTAGAACATGTCATGTAATGTAATTCAAATGAACAGTTTGAGCTGGAAACTCCATTGGTAGTTTTTTGCTGAAAAGGTTTATGTTCTATGTAGAATGACAAGCACTGGACAGAAGGAATGAGCTCAGCCCATGAGTTATGGCTCTTCTCTTCCAATGCCACTGGACTATTAATCTTTTTAATGGATACTATGAAAATATGGTGTTTTTATATAAATAAATAGAAAAAGGTGATGATATGACTTAGTCTAAGGATGATACAGTGAATGGCACAGACATGGATGCTGAAGATTGATACTATGAACAGAGAGGTTACATTGGGCAGCAACCACTAGGGAACAATGACAGCTTGCTAAGAGAGAACTTTGGGACAACATCGACAGCAGTGTAAATTGCTATTCTGTCATTCACAGCAGGCTGAATGTTTTAGAGCTCTGAGCGAAATCCTACTGAGAAACCCTTGCTGGCAGCAAATTGCAAATCATTTACTGGATGTGCTATAAACTTCCTATTACCATGTTAGTTTACATTAGATGTATAGACACTTTGTCAGTTAGCATTTATATGTTTAGAATATATATTTGTGAATCCACAGAATAAGCACAGATACCCTACAGTAGGTCTTGTCAGGCATTGTAAACCTTCTTAACACATGCCACTGGATGGCACTCCTCTGTCACTGTCCGCAGTCACAAATTTTACAATTTGGCAATTTAATAAAATTAACATACCATTATAAAGTGAGAATTCATCTCTTATATAATTAACACATCCAAAGGCAAAGGCAAGACAAAAAAGTACATTCAGAAATGTATTTGTACAGTGAAAGCCTATTTAGAAATAGCCATATTTACTTGTTTATGCACCATTTAGAAAAACTGGTGATTTATAGTTGTAATGATTTCTAGTCTCATATTATCTAGTTTTGTAAGCATCAGGCCATGGTTCACACCTATTTACAACAGTTGACATGCATTTTCAGTGAACAGGACCGTTGGATATAATGTGTACTTTTGCACAAGATGTATGGCCTGACGTGGGTTAGAACAAATACGTGTCTCCCAACCCCCCCCATTCACCTATTGTATATTGTGTTCCTCAACCTATAAGATTGTAAGTCCGTCTGGGCAGGGTCCTTCATTCACTCCTCCTGTGCCATAACCTGTTCCTGTGTGTACTATATTGTGTTGTATCTCCATTCTTATGTATTGTACAGCTCTGCGTAATATGGTGGCGCTATATAAATAAATGATAATGATTATATTAATAAAGTAAACCAGGCTTTTTATCCCCACAACCTGAATCTGAAGCAAATACAAAGAAACAAAGACTTTGCACTTTTTCTTTTACACCAATTCTGTATAGATAGTTACTTGTTATTAGGCTTTCCATTGAGGACATAGGGTAGATTTTACCTTATTGAGCTGGGCATACACGTCTTGATTTTTTGTTCAATTTTTTGTGATCGTTTAACAAAAGCGATCGCACGATCAGATTGAATAAAAATTGATGCATGCCAAACGTGTCCGAGTGATCGATTTTGTCAAAAATCGGACCGAAAAACGATCGTTCACGGATCCGTTCTGATGGATAATTTTTATAAAAAGCAAAGGAATGGAGTGCTGTTAGTTGTCTCATGCGATCGTTTTAAGCGATCCATCTATAATTCTGGAAATGACCTTTGTTTGTGTGCTGTTGGTCACTGGCCAGTTCTTCAGCTAACACCACTCCAAACCCATAAATGTGTGCGTGCAAGACATATTGAGACTTTCAGGATAGAGTCGCCCAGAAATTTAATGCATGGTATGTTGCAGTTTGCGATTGTTTTCGCAAATAAAATTGATTCCGGAATCGGATGGGCGATCGGATTAAAAAACGATCGCAGGAAAATTGTGATAAGTATGCCCAGCTTTGGTGTGTTGTTTTTAAGAATACAAAAGATTTGCCCAAAGTAATCTTGGTTCATAACATGAAATAAAACGAAAAGGTCACCAGAATTGACATACAAAAAATGATAATTGCTAGGGGATGTGCACAACAACTCTACTTCTCTTACACCATGTTCCCCTACAGGTTCCTTTTATGTATTAGTCCATGCACTCTCTCCAATCCAATGCTCCCATCTCCCAGTGTTTTCATTGAACATGAGGGCATCAAAGGCCCAACTGCAACCCATAGAGATTGATGGAAGATGAGGAAATGGCCGCTAGGGCAATTGAGGGATAAGGTAAGTAAAACTGTAAGTAAAACTGCTGGCCAACACTACCTAAATGGACTTGAATACCATTTACTAATCCTTTGATTTCAACGCACATTTAAAGTGAACCTGTGCTTTTCCAAAACCACCTTTACCCTTTTATAGTCATGTTATCTTCTCTTTGCTTTTAGATACGATGCCTGGTACCTCTGGATATGTGGGGGGGGGGGGGGCACCATAGTGAGAGGACAGTAAACAAACATTTCACAATCATTAAACTTCCCCCTACTGTGTGAAAGAAAACCCTTTGAAAAATAAAATATATACTGTATATTTGTTGGTCCAGAGGGGCTGTGCAGTGAGCTGAAGGAGTTAAACAATTTCATAATACTAAATAGCATGCTTGCAATTATTTGTCACACAAAGAACTGAAAATAGTCTGTGGAGTAATGATGTGCGCACCAAAAACAAATACAAACCAAATTATTATTTTCAGACGTAGAGATGGTAATTATATTTATATTGTACGTGATTGATGAGTATAAATGACATATTAGTTACTCCAAACAGTGTTAAGCTTATTTTTATTAGTGACTCATAAATTTTGTTGCTAAACCTGCGGTACAATTCCAGTCTTTATGATGTTTTCTTGGTCACACTAATGTTCACTTTATAAATGTTCTGGTTTAGAGGCTCTTTTTCCTGTTGTATGGTTCTCTCCCACACTTTATGATATCTGATGAGAAGGAAATAATGGCCATGAGACAGTCGCCTTAACTCTCTCTAATCAGGCTATTTCTGTTAATGCCCAGCCACTTATCCACTTGGACTCCATGAAAAAACAAACAAACAAACCTATTTTACTTGAAGTCACACCCATGGCTCCCATGGCTGTGCCAACATCTTCTTCTGGTTGGTCTTCTGGATGGTCTTCTATCCAAGCTGCAATAATTTATCCCCCTTGCATAAAAAACAAGTCTTAATTTATTCCATCAGTAAAGCTGGGCATACACGTCACGATTTTTAGTTCAATTTTAGTGCGATCGTTTATCAAAATCGAGCACGCGTCCGAATTGAATAAAAATTGAAGCATGCCAAACGTGTCCGAGCAATCGATTTTGTCAAAAATCTGACAGAAAAACGATCGTGCATGGATCCGTTCTGTTGGATAATTTTAATTAAAAGCACATGAATCGAGTGCTGTTAGTTGTCTCATGCGATCGTTTTAAGCGATCAATCTATGATTCTTGTGGAAATGACCTTTGTTTGGCCAGTTCTTCAGCTAACACCACTCCAAACCCATAAATGTGTGCGTGCAAGACATATTGAGACTTTCAGGATAGAATCGTCCAGGAATTGAATGCATGGTATGTTGCAGTTTGCGATCGTTTTCACAGATTAAAATCCATTCCGGAATCGAATGGGCGATTGCATTAAAAAACGATCGCAGGAAAATTGGTATGTGTATGCCCAGGTTAAGCCATGGCAAGAATGGAAATTGCGCTGCACATGCATATGCAGTTCAGTGCACCATAAAATCGTGAACAGGCAGGTTGGTTTGGTTTATTGCAGAATGGACAATGTATGCATTTCAAGCATTTACGAGACTGATCACAATTTGCTTTTAAGGTTTATTTATGCTTTTAAAAACACAGGTCTTATCCCTCCCCAACCATGGTACAATGATGGAGCACACCAATCTGATACTCATCTCTTCTGCCCTTTTCTCCTATTAGCATGTCCCTTATTAGCACAAAAGCAGTGCAGCAAGTGATTGATTCTTGAGCTGGTTCTCCTGTTTTAAATGGCCACAATAAACTAATACCTAATCAAATTCAAGAGTGTATTGAGGAATACAGATCTGCACTAGTTTAAATCCTTTATATCTGCCTAGAGGACAGCATTAAGTTCAGTCACAAGAAGGTGCCAGATGGTATTTGTAGCGTTATATACAGGGGTGCACAAAAGGGGCCAAAAACTAGCTATGCGTACCTGCATTATTGTTAAAAAGATCATATGCGTACTAACAACTTGGAGGAACTCTGTGTCTGGGCGGCGGCAACTAAATGTTAAATGTATACAATTTATGCCACTTGGATAACTGCAGGGGAATATGAATAATTATGAAAGGTTGCAGTTAGGGGTGTGAAATTGTGAATGTATAATAATAAAAAAGATTGGACTTCTAAGGGTGTTGGAGATCTGGAAGATGAAAGTCAGAGTAGGCATATGTAAGGGTAAAATCTGACAAGTAAAAAGTGTGACAGCTGAAATATGACTATGAAATGTTGACATTTGGATGGTAGTCTCAGGGGTTAATTACTAAGCCAGAAAGCCAGTTTAGGGTTGTATTACTGAGGTATCAGATCTGGGGGTTCAAACATGTTGTACTGTGAGAGTTACATTTGACCCAAAGCCAGGTGACCTGTGGATGGAGACAGCTAATCGGAGGATCAGTAAGGAACAGGGAGGGCCATCTGCAGCAGAATCTACCATGCAGTAGGCTGACGCAAAAGACAGTAAGGGAGACAACGAGAAAGACCCTATACTTATAGGGTGAGTACCAAACACCATCTCCTGGTACTCATCTGAGAATCTCACTAAAAAAATTATGTGCACTCCTGGTTATATATATATATTGGCATTAAGATAGCTCAACTTTTACGCTATGTGCAGTTTATGTATCTATGGTACTATACCCCAAGTTGATTGGGCTTAACGATCCAATTTCAGGCTACAGCTGTTATGTGGAAAGTAGTTCCAATCAGTTATGCCAGCTCTAGTAGATAAGAAGGTAACATTTGAGAAGTACGACCCTAAAAAACACGTACGACCCCTTCTTCCCTTGCCCATTGTCCAAAAAATTATTGGCAAGCAAAATGTAATGGCAAATCTACCTATGTAACTGGAAAGTATTAATGGGTTAATGGTCTTTCAACAGTATAATATCTTCATCTAATATATAAACCTATTATTTTTTGGTAAAGAGAAGGGAACTGTGTTAACTAAGATTTTGCTCTAATTTAGATACAAAAGGATTTAACATATTACAAGTTGCTTTTAGTAAGTACAGTACGTAGTAGTAAGTACACATTGTGTGAGTTACAAATGTAATGTTTCTCTAGAGGCGTTGCTCTGGTCTCCTTACATGTGTCAAGCAAGCTTGCGCATAGCATCTACTCGAGATGTCATTTTTGATTACAGGACTGCTTGTAAAGTCCAAAAAAAGAATGGTTTATTATTTCACTGAGCTTTGTGATAATCCTCTACATAGCTAAGGTCGGTTTTACACTCAATAAAAACCTCAGATATCAATAATTTTAAAAGTGAGACTGATTGTTTAGGCTGGAGCACCCCAATACATAACCCTTTCTTGAGTACATTTATAGTAAGTGTTTGTGCTGCTGGAATTACCAAGTACAATGCATATACTTTGCACCAAGTACAGTCATCTATACGTCAATCTTGGCGAGGACTTGTAATCGTCTATCTCCCCCTGTACAATAGTAAATTAGGAACCTAAATCAGTTCTAGTATTTTAAACAAACATGTATGTGAATTTACTATAAATATGAGTTATTTTACACAGTGTAGAATGGTACCTAATGGTATAAGACTTACCATTAGGTTACTGAGTCAGAATGGTGCATTTTAGGGGTCATGAATCCACTTGCTAACTCAAGCAGCCCTGACCACATTAGCATATCTCTCCGTATAAATAGAGATGGTTGAATTTTTCGACTTGCTAACTTTGTGAGCTGATTGCAAAGCCCCTGAACATGGTATCATCACCAAACTTGCTGAAGATGTAGAGAAGGGTTTTGGAAACATTTGAAAAAAGGAAGTGTTGCTTTAGCGCGTGTACTTTTTGCATAAATTAAGTTCAAAGTTAAAGTCGAAATTCCGATTTTCGAAATTTTTACTTGACTTTGAACTTAATTTGTGCAAAAACTGTTTGTGTTAGAGACATACTTTCTTTTTTGGAGTGTACCCCCAACCCTTCTCTACATCTCCAGCAAGTTTGGTGATGATACCATGTTCAGGGGCTTTGCAATTAACTCGAAATCGGCAAAATGGTCGAATTTTTGAAAATAAATTCGACCATCTCTACGTATAAATGCTAACCCTACTCTAGTGCTCTACATACAATGGCTGATGGTGGTTTAGATTACATTTTCCTTAATAACATTTAATACTTCTTTCCTTATGTTTCTACTTCCATATAGGAAATTCCAAAATTATGTTTTTATCTTTTTAAAGTATATTAAAATTGCCAAAATGATCATGTGGATGAAAAAATCCATGACACATCCCAGCAACTCCCAACCTTCTTCAATGTGAAACGCTTCAAGCACACAATATTTTGGCAAACAACAACTATTTGCAGCACCCTTAGTACAAACAAATAAAAATGAGGTCAAATCTTTCAAAACTACTTTGTTTACATTGCTATATTTCTTTTACAATGGATTTAATTTTTTTATATATTTAAGCAATTAATGAGCTTTATAAAAAAAAAGTAGATTTTATGTGTATATATATATATATATAGACACTTGATGTGCAAAGAGGGAAAGAAGGATTTGGCTGCAGAAAAAGTAAGTAAGTTTGGTAGGCTTCTTATCAAGAATATTTAGGATTAATCTATCCAGGACTAGAACTTCTTATAAAAGCTGAATTTTGCACATTTCGCATTCTTACAACTCCCTTTTGTCTCTACACTGGTTGCTTCACTGGCCAGTAAGATAGTAAGGTAATGGACTAAAGCTAGCCACACATGGTTCAATTGACTGTACAATCAATGTAATTCGATTCAATTGTATTAGTCATTGAAATTCGATTTTAATTGTCATTTTTCCTCGATCGGAATTGATCGAACCAGTTGGAAAATTTTGAGTGATGTCCCAACATGTATGTGTAAAAAATGTTTTTGTACTGTGTTTGGACCTGTTCCAATTGAGATTTCCATCAATGGGAATACTGTAATTCTGGGGAGGAGGGAAGCATACAGGGGCAGTTAAACCATGCAAGCATATGATGTAATGGAGAGGGTTATGGCGATTGGTTTAAGTTTGTTGTCTTGTTAATGGCGATTTGTAATGGCGATGTATGTATGGCTGTTGTGTCTGTTCACTGGCTCAAGATGCAATGGAGATCTCTGTGAATACATCTCCTAATGTAATGTGTGTGTCCCCCCCCCCCCCCCCAGTGTCATTTTGCACGATTATAAGTACTTGATTTAAAAGCAAAGATATGACCCTATGGGTTTTTGATCACTCATGGGACCATAATTGGTCCCTTTTGATCAACTGGGACCATATTGGTCCCTTTTTGACACTCTGTGATACATCAATGGTTCCCTTTTGATCATCGTGACAATCGCTTTTGGATCACTCTAAAAACGATTCAATTCAATCGAAGTCGGGCTGTGATTGCACTTATCGCAATGTGGTGTGTCCTCGATTCAATACTAATCGACCATACGATTAATATGATTCTCGATCGAATTGATGATCGGTTTGATGTCAATTGAACCATGTATGGCTAGCTTTAAACAAATGAAAGCATGAGCAAGCACATTTCGGTGACTGCATTTCAGTCATGTATTTACTTTAGAAGTTTTCACATTCTAAAAGGAAATATAACAGCACAAGAAAAGCACAAAGCAGGACTTACAAGAAGATATTTTATACTCACCTATTCTAATTTAAATTCCTTTAATATTGGCTCTGTTCACCAGCAATGGCTGCTAGAAGAACCCCCTCTCCCCCTCACTGTGGTTCTGCTGGTCCTTGATTTTCTCCTGTGATGTAGAGACCAGCAGAAGGATCCACAGCACAGAATGGGGGAACCAAACATCAGTTACCACCACAATGTGAAAGTTCTTCAGACGGTCCTAAATAAGGGTCCCCATACACCTTTAGATTTCTCTGTCAGATTTCCTTTAGATCTCCTTTTGTTTTACCAAAACCATGTAATATGAGGGACTAAACCATCAAGTCTACCTGTGTTCAATAGCAGAGGACCCTATACTACATAGTTGTTGATAGATCTAAAGGATATCTGACAGAGAAATCTTAAGGTGTATGGCCAGCCTAACAGAGTATAATTGGATGTATTGTTGGTGGGGTAGATGATTACGAAGCTCCTTGCTTTACAGGTTTTACTTTGTGTATCATTTAATCAACTAAACAGGTATAGTGATCGTTATTGCAGTTCCTAGTTTTTTCCTTAAAATACTGTCACAGTAATCCTTTGACCTCTATTATTTATTGACCTGATAAAGGTATGCAGATATACCATAGCTTTGATTGGCATGCATGTTGCATTAGTTATTAGAATATTGCATCCCATCTCCTGCTGCCAACCCTTA
>CM070034.1:42455504-42471857 GCA_036250615.1 Ptychadena robeensis | reverse complement strand
CATGCAGTAGATTAATTGGGCTGTCACAACAAATAAAGAGTCCTATGAAGTAATGTGACCTAGTGATGTGAAGTTACAATACATGGATATGGTAGGGGACATAGATTGTGAGCTCCTCTGAGGAGGACAGGTTGTGATATTATATGCTCTGTGATATGCTGCGTAATATGTCAGCGCTATATATATATAAGATTATAATAATGCTCCACAGTACGATCAGATACTTGAACGATCGACTGAAGTTTACCAACATTTCCAATCACTTTTCGATTTGGATCACTTTGCTCATTTTGTTTAGCTAAAAAGGAATTGATTTTAAAATGATCAACTTAAAATTATCATGTTTTTAAATCGATTGAACGGATAAATTGAACTGTATACGACCACCTTAAGTCTGCATCCAATTTGCATGCATTTGCATGCTAATGTCATCATTTTGCCATCTCACTGACCCTGTTTACATATGCTGTATGCAGGAAAACTTGCCATTCCACCCGAAGAGAAGGATTTTCTCTCCATTATTAACAGGTTACAGAAAACAGAATCTGAGTGGAATTTGAACTTTCTTATATATATCTAAAGCATAATACCATTATATTTTTTCCCTCGCCTGTAAGTAGGGTTGCCACTTTTTACTGGCCAGTTAGCAACATTAACATTACATTAACTGTATTTGGCCTTTTTATTCTTTAAAACAAATATCCTCTTAACATGTTAGATTACAGGCTCTGGTGTCCAGCAGTTACTTATTTTCTGACTACGCTAAATTAGTAGACCTTCTCTTTAAAATAGCTTCACCACAACCAGGCAGTTGATAAGCCAGCATTACATCTGTTTTATCTTCCTCGCTCAGCGGATCACAGAGAGAACCCTTCATTGCATGTCATCTTCATCACACGCTAGCAGCACCCAGTCCCATGTTGAATGATCATCCCAATAAAAAAGTATAGTAAGAATTATCAAAACCATAAACATGAACCTTTTTTTTCTTCTTGGGAAGTGGAGAGTGTATAACTGTTTGTTTTTATCTGTTAGGGCTTGTTTCCATTATACTTCGGGACCCCTACACTAAACGTATACGCTTAGCAGGGGTCCCAATGTATCCCACAGACTTTGCCTGCCGGCGGATGGTCTGTTTACACATCCGCCAGTGTAAAGGCTGAACGTACTCGACTACGTTCAGCCTCACACCGGCGGATCGACTCAGCGCAATGAAGACAGACCCGTCCGCCGAGCAGGTAAGTCTATCTGTTACGTTGGGACCTCCCGCTAAGCGTGTACGCTTAGCGGAGGGGTCCCAACGCAATGGAAACAAAGCTTAAGTTGCAAACAAATGTTTTGACATAATGGAACAGGAAGCAGAATTGGTGAAATTAAGACAAAAAGCAGCAGCAACCTATAATAATTTAGCACACTATCATTTTACCAAGTAAGAATTGCAACCACACATTGAATACATAATTAATTGCAGTTGCTGTATGTATACTTTCAAAACATAAAATACATAAAAAAAACAACTAACCTACTCAGCTCAATGTTTTCCACCACAGCAGCATGCGGAGGGAGGATAAAGATGTTCTCAGCAATGTGTTTCAGCTCTTTCATTGCCCATGTTTCCCATGTTTCATTGCCATGGTTTTGTAACACATGTTGTATTGTAGCCTGACCCAGGGTTAAAAGGAAACAACATTCATACTTTTGCAGACAGGTGAACTTCTCACCCCAACACTATTTTTACATTCCCTAAGCTGCAGCACCCTTGGTCACTCAGATTATACAAGCAAGTAAATGGTTTACACAGGCCTCTGCTCATATGTTGACAGTAATAACGTAATGTCCACACGCACACACACTGGTATAATGCAACAGGATAACTTTACTTTTTTACTTTACTGTGGGCGAGCAACATGCATGCCCACGGAGCTCAAGATCAATAGATCAATAGATCCTGCTTGAAGAAACTTGATTGAACTGGGATCCAACATGTTGGAAAACCCTGTCCAATCTCCAATACTTTGCATGGAGACAAGAATCTCCATGCAAAGTAGTGGAGGTTCTGCTGCAGCCTGGACACCGCTGTCATTGTGAAGGGGCAGAGCCAGCACATCTTTCTGAGGCTGTGTGAGGCTGGCTGCCTTTTTCCAGAGCTGGCAGCCCATGTTGTGTCACTCATAACACAAGGTTGGAGCTGGAGAGAACGGGTCCCCATTGAATGGGAATTGTTGTGCCCATGTGGTGCACATTGATTTCCTTTATATTGATCCCCAAGCAATCACAGCGTAGTGACGTGGTGAATCTACCATGTATGCCTAGCTTTAGTCTCTATTGTCTGTAAGCCTAAGGCTCTGTTAAAGGGAAGTCATCCTATTTCAACCCCTAGCCCAGTAGGGAAGTGACACTTACATGGCAATCATGATCTTTGCAGTCCCTCAGGCCTGGATGCTAGGTCTAACTCCGACAGGGACGTCATGGAAGATGACACAGGAACTCACATCAGATGGTAGAACTCGCAAAAGACCTATGGCCCTCCATTTCATATTTATAACCTTGACTATCTGAGAAGGAGCGGAGAGACAGCACACAGCCTGATCAGAGACTGGCAGGAGCCTAGCACAGCTGTGTAAACTACACAGGCAAGGTCCCCCCTCTTCCCCCTTGTCTGTCCGGCTCTCCCCACAGCACCCAGCCAGTGTAGTGAGCTATTTTCGGTAGGAAAATAGCTCTCAACAATGGATCAGGGACCCCAGTGAATGGGAATTGATGTGCAAAGTGGTGTATATCGATTCCCGTTTAATGACGTCATCACGCTGCGATTAATTGCGGGTCGATTGCATGCATTGCATTGCATATCGACCAGTGTATGGGCACCTTAACTAAATTTAATTACTTTTAAACACATAACCATAAACACATAAACACTAGAGACAGGAACACAAGGGGGGTTATTCATGCCTAGATTATTAGATAAGTAAGCTTTGAAATGTAAATATTATTTTTTCTGTATTGTCTATTGTATTCTCTCAAATTGTGTCATATTGTCCTTCTAGTTTTTAGCATAGACACACATAGACAGTTTACCTTAGGTCACATGACATGCAGTGACAAATCTTATTAGATATTACACCCACAAACTACTTTGTTCAGCATATCAACAAGTTAAATTGTTTTATAAATTGCAACCAAACATTTTGTACATAGATTTTCTGAGTTCTGTCCCAGTCCTTGGGTTATCCGTATTAGGACATTAATAAAAAAGGCATCAGGCAGTTACAAATATGTCAAGAACTAATTCTTTGACACTGAAAGACTTGACAGCAAATTTGTATTTGCAAATTTTACAGTACAGACATGTTTGACAGACTTGCTAGGAAGGTGGTTATAATTTTAATTCTTAAAACAAAAATCAAACCAGAAAGTATTTCAAAGACATTTAAAATATTTGTACATATACTGATGGAGAAATATCACATAGATTTAGTTTAAGGTGGGTTTTACACGTCAAGATTTTTTCGGCCGACAGATGGACGATGAACGATTTTTTGGTTCGTTGTACAAAAATCTGAAACGGCCATTTGCTCCGATGGATTTTTTTTTCCAGATATCTGACAAAAAATCTACCACAAGGTGATCGGATATGTTGGTAAACTTTCATCTGTCGTTTATTTTTCGTGCAAAAAACGAACGTCCTTATTTCACTCGATATTTTTTTCCTATCACTTCCTAAACAAAAAAATCTGAAAGATTTTTCATTCGTGTTTCCAACGATTATTTTCATTCGATATTTGCGTCGGTTGTACAAAAAAAAAAAAAAAATCTAATTACCTTCGATAAATGGACGAACGAAATCTGATAAAAAAATCTAAAAAATATCGAAACTTCAGATTCGATATTTTTTAGATTTTTTTATCAGATTTCGTTCGATGATAGATCTGTGCTCAGGTCTAGGTCATGAACAGCATCCATGGGCTCCTATAGAGATGCTGTATGATGGCAGTGATATGAATGTAATGTCAACAACAATTATTGTCATACATGTCAGGGTATGTTGGAGCACACTACAGTGGCCCAGATGTAAACTGTATTATTGTAACATAATTTTTTACCATTAAGTATAAATATATTAAGTAGGGATGAATGGCATAAGCAATATTCGAATTTACGAGATTGTCAGTATAATTTCACTCAATTTGATATTCGTGAATATTCACAATTACGAGCGCATTGCAAAAATAAAAATTTTAAAATACATGTGCTATTTATTTTCGCCGGTGAGTGGGCCATTTATATGGATACAATATTATATTACAATAAAATAGGAATGGTTGGTGATATTAACTTCCTGTTTGTGGCACATTAGCATTTGTGAGGGGGGAAACTTTTTAATGGGTGGTGACCATGGCGGCCATTTAGAAGTCAGCCATTTTGAATCCAACTTTTGTTTTTTCAATAGGAAGAGGGTCTTGTGACACATCAAACTTATTGGGTATTTCACAAGAAAAACAATGGTGTGCTTGGTTTTAATGTAACGTTATTTACAAATTTTTTTGTTTACAGCCATGGACATGTTGCCGAGGTTAACACGTGAGGAGCGGATAGAAATTGTGTTGATGTGAATGCAGTAACCGGGTCATTGCAGCAGATTTCAATGCAAGACACCCTACAAGACCACCCATCTCCCATGCTACAGTTAGCAAACTGCTTGCTAAGTTTTGTGAAACTGGTTCAGTGTTGGATTTGCCAAAATGTGGATTCAGGAAATCTGTCACTAATGAAGAAACATCAGTGGTTGCCCTAGCTTCATTCAGCAAGAGCCCACAACGTAGCACTCGCCGCATGTCACTGGAGAGTATCATTAGTCAAATATCCTATCGGCAGATATTAGCTTCTCACACATGGCACCCTAACAAACTCCAGCTATTGCAGCATCTCAACGAGGATGACCCAGATCGGTGCACTGAATTTGCAGAATGGGCAAAACAAAAATTGGAACAGGACACTCAGCCGGTACCTCTGAGCTGGTATGATGGTGGCATAGTGCTTCACAAACCCTGGAGTCATATGAGAGATTCCATCTTTATTTTCCAGGCATCCGGGGGTTAACTCAAGGTGCAATATCGCGAGTGGCCACTGGGGAAGGTTATAATGGAAAAAAATAGTTGTTAAAGATTTGTTTTAATGCAGCACTGAGATTAGGGATTTACCCATCTACCTTTGCGGTGAGTTACGGGGGACACCGCACATCACCAGAACCGGGGAGAGAAGAGTGGCTGCTCCTTACAGGTAAGTTTTTTTGGTATGAATTCCTCCCTATTGGAATATTATAATTCTAGCGCCATTAGTGTAAAGATGAATTTCTGGTGGTAGGGTCGCTTTAGGTTTTTATGTAACTGCAAGGCAGATGTTCCAGACTTCAAATAAAACCATGTTATTTAGCAGCTCACCCTCAAGGTTGTTCCACATGCTATAGCAAGATAAATTGAACCATATGAGAATTGGGCAGAATTGTAATGATATGCATCTTAAAGGATTGTTGGTAAAAGCGTAGGTTTGGCCTGTCGCAAAGAATTCTGGTAAAAACAATGGATTGTCCTACAGAGTCATAATTATCTGTAAATACTCAGAGATCATTCAAGTAATAAAAAATCCCTGCATGACACTGAATCACAGGCCTGGAGAGATCAGTGCTGCATATATTCTGACACTATGTTATTTCATATCTTCTGAAGAATAGAAAATGCTATTAGGTATATAGGTATAAAATCATAGCAAGTATCTTCTTAAGCTGGCCACACATGGGTAGATTCCCGTGCAATCAACCACCGATCAATTACAGCGTAGTGACGTCACCACGTTGTGATTGATCGCGGGTCAATCGTACAGTAATCAATGTGCACCTTATGGGCCCATCAATTACTTGCCAATGGGGACCCGGTTTCCCGGTCCCCTTACAGCCAGCTTCTTCGGCTGGCTGGCAGCGCTGTACCTGAGCTGGAGACACACAGCACGAAAGCAGCCAACCCCCCCCCCCCTCTCTTCTGGCAGACCTACCTGGATCCGTGTTGGCCACACCCCCTTCACACAGACACATCCGTAGCTGAACACACAGCTTGTGTTTAGCTGCTCTGTGTCTCCGGCTCCAGCTGTTATCCATTGCATTGAATAGGGGATAGCGAAGGAACCGTGGATGGCTCAGATTTAGTAACAGATGAGAGGAGAATCGGGAGCCGCGAGCGTGCACGCCGCCCAATGTTCCTCTAATCTGTTACTTTATTGAGCCTTGTGTGACTAGCTTTAGTATTTGTGGATATTCTATTATGAGCTATTGTAATTGTACCAACTGGAATCATTGTCCTTCTTTATCAAGATAAATTATTGTATAAATAATTGTCACTTGGTGAGGTCAACCTCATGGTACCCAAAGAAGGTTTAGATGGGGAGTTAGACTTTCATTATCAGGTAGTTTTAATATTAAAGACATTTCCATGGGAGATCACTAACAATTACAACTATTCTGTACAACCCAGCTGTCAATCATTTTTGCTGAATTGAGGAGAAAGGAGAACCTGTGTTCAGGAAGTAATGGCCAGTAGTCCTGTTAAGCAAGCATACAGCAAAGTATAGAAAAGATAGACAAGGCTTATCCAAATCCTAGTCATTGAGAGGTGGATTTAGTTTTTTACTCTTTAGAGAGCATACTTTATTTAATAAGCTGCACTAGAGAACTATAGAACTAAAAATGTGTGCAGACATTGCCCTTGAGGATTATCCTTTAAAGCCCCCCATACACCTTCAGATTCCTCCATACAACTTTCATGAGACCTACCAACAACTATGTAGTATAGTGACCTCCCTGATAGAATACATAGTGATTGGAAGGTGTAGATAGGTCCTCCTATTACATGGTTTTGGTAGAAGAAAAGTTGGTTGTACAGATGTTGCATGGTAATTGTATGTGGTGTATGGGGGGCTTTAGGTTATTGGACACAGCTATATATTAAGCCCCCCATACACCTTAAGATCGATTAATACAATTTCCATTAGATCTACAACAACAACAAGTAGTGCCGGATCCTCCCTGATAGAATACATAGTGATTGGAAGGTTTAGAAAGGTCCTCATATTACATGGTTTTGGTAGAACAAAAGTTGATTGTACAAAAATTGTATGGAGGTGTATGGGGGCCTTTAGCGTGGGTTGCCTTTAAATGACAAGAAGCAAATGCTGACATTATTTTAGCATACATGTTCTTAAATCTCAATTCTAAGGTAAGGGCAACTTTCCCCTTACATTGGACCCCTACAGCCACTATTTCTCTAAACCTTTTGTCTGTAGTTTGTTTATCCTTACAATGCATTTTATAGGCCTGGCATTTTGGGCACGTCAGAGGCCAGGTCACAGCTCGGTGTGCCAGGAAAAAGGTGCCAGATCTGAAGTTTATGGTGGTGCCAAAGCTTTCAACTGTGGCTGAAGTCGCCAATCTGTTCTTTCAACAAGATTAAACCGCTTGAGAAAACCTATTTGATGAGGATTTGTTAGTCGTTGGTTTAAGCCTCATTTTAACTTGCAGTTACTTTTTCCATTGGTAACATTTATTTTTAAACTTTTTACTTTTTCATTAGTTACATTCTAATGATTTTAAATGTTCTATAATATTGAAATTGTGTGTTGCTATTTGGAACTCTCCTTCTAAAAGAAACATATAAGTTATGTATTAAATACATTTTCTATAACCATGTCTACAACAGGGTTTAGGGATATAATTACTTGTACATGCTTACCTTGCCATTTACCTCTGAAGTAGAAATGCACATTCAGTTCTGGTGAAGTTTGCAGTTGCCAAAGATGAGAGTATTTATTAAGAGACTGCTGACAGCCTATGCTACTGACATGGTTGTTTACCCACCTGGAAAAGAAAAATGACTAGCACTGACAATGTTAATTGACTGCTAAGAACAGTAACTGCTTTACCGTACTTTTCCTAGCAACATCTAAACTGACTCCCACATGGAGGCTTGACGTACCTGCTGCCGGATGTGGGATCACAGCAGTCAAGTCTAAGCTCACAACACTTACTGAATCTTTCTGACAAGCTAGACTACGGCCACAAGCACATGAGAATTGTTTGTATTACCTACTACACAACGGTGATCTGTCTGTATGGTGGTCCCAAATACATCAGGATGTATGTAACAAAAACAAAAACATTTGTTCACTGTAAAATTAAAACTACTTCAGAAGCTGAAGTACTAAAATGTAAACCATTAGCATTTATCGATTTCAGCTTTACTAATTATCTTAACTCAAGATGAGTGGGATAACTTTTTACACTTTGATGTATAATTGTTGCTTCCAGCCTTTCCAATTAGGCTAAGTTTACACTGGCGTTTTTTTACCGCCAGGTAAACGACCGTTTAGCGTGACCGACCGGTGGACGCCACATTAGGCCCCCAGCCGTCCCATAGAAAGTCTATGGGGTTATTAATTAGATGCCCTGTAATCGCCTGCACTGTTGTCATTTATCCCGTGGCTGCGGGAGTGCACTGGCGGTTTCCGAGCTGCAAGCAGCTCAGAAATTGCCAGTGTAAACTTAGCCTTAGTTTTCATAAAAGGCCACCATTTGCATCAAATTACCAGCCTTCCCAATTCAAGCACATTACACTTTTTTTCTAACCTAGAACTTTTGATGGACACCTTATCTCCAACTAGTTCCACATTCACACAGTTCTTGGAAGAGTTTTCCTGCTACAGTGTCAGCCTTAGTATTGGCGGATAAGCCAAATTCATTTGGAAAGCTGTATATTTGTAGACTTAATCCCCCTGCCATTTCTGACAGCACCATCTTGTTCAGTGCTGTCCTGTCAGTACTGCCCTGGACGAAATGGTGCTGTCCGGTGAAGATCAGAGCCCCGGCAGTGCAAACTCACCGTTTTGCACTGTCCTGGTGGCTCTGATCATCTTAACTGGCTTTTTAATGCAGAAAACTGTTTTCAGCGTGATTCCCCAGATGTGCCCTTGGAAGTTAACCCTCCCTCCCCTGGTGTGTTCATCACACCAGAGGAGAGAGGGTGCCAAAGGGAATTGTACTCGATACAGTGATAATTCAAAGTAAAAAAAACACATTTCCAATTGAATAAAAATTTTATTATAAACAAAATATAATACTGTTTTGAAATCTATCATACAAAATAAGTATTTTAGAGATTTTATCATTCAAATGATACCTTTTATAAAATTTCTCTTAAATATTTTTTTTTTTTTTTACATAATTGTGTGTTATTTTCAGGATGTTTACTAGACCCTTGTATGGACATATTTTGGGAAGTTACAGGTCTACAACATTAAAAAGATTCCATTTAAGTCTATGGTGCGCTTTTGGTACAGAAATCTGGACCTTGCAAGAGCGCTAGGGAGGTTAATTAGCTCTTATTCAACCATAAGGCTAGGTTTACACTGGCGTTTTTTTACCGCCAGGTAAACAACCGTTTAGCGTGGCCGACTGGCGGACGCCTAGTGTCGGTTTTCGAGCACCGTCCCATAGAAAGTCTATGGGGTCCTTAATCAGACGCCCTGTAATCGCCTGCACTGTTGTGCAGATGACTACAGGGAGTCTTTTATGCCGCGGCTGCGGGAGCGCACTGGCGGTTTACGAGCTGCTAGCAGCTCGGGAATCGCCAGTATAAACTTAGCCTAAGTGAAGACCATGCATGGCGATGTTCTTACAGATCCTCAAATCTTCTTTCATAAACATGTTAACTTTTAGAATGGAATGAGACCCTCAAACTTTTAAGCTAGCCATAGATGTTTCGATTCCATGGCCGATCGATCACCCATCCGATCGATTCCGGCGATCTCAGTGGGAATCGGAGCTCCGATCAATCGGCCAATTAAGAGTATCCGATCGCTGCATACCACCTTGTCCCACGGATTCCTGGACGATTCCGTGTCCAATCGCTTACTCCACAAATGGCAACTCCCCCTGATGTGTGCTGAATCGGATCAGAAAGACCAACATGTTGGTTCTCTGTCTCTGGGCCCCTGATCAATCGGACGTGATCGATCGGACAAGGTGGGCTGCACGCGATTCCGGCACGATCGTTTCGCCCGGAATCGATCGTACCGGAATCAGATGGGAATCTGACCCGTGTATGGGGGCCTTTAGAGGTTGCTAATTTAGTCTGTAATTGATATTTCCTCATGGACTGCAGTAAATTATTTGAGCTCAAAGTTAGTCTGCTTTATTTACAATTCAAAAGGTGAAAACTAAGCATCTATATGACAAATTTCCTTTGGAAAATGTTACTTTGTATTTTGGTCTCTATGCTGCACCTATTTTGTGTAGAACTCCTTGATGTGCCTGCCACCTACATTCCTGCTCAGTGGTGCAGAGAGAGAGATAAGCAGAAGAGCAAACAATGAATATTAATAGGTATTTTCATTTCTCTGGAGAGTCCTATAAATAAAGCCTGGAAAATAGGAACACTAAGTAATGTGCCACCTTTCTGCTACTGTGCAATAAACAAGGCAGTAGGACAGCCATGACGGGCCCAGTGCCGCGTATTTTTAAACTATTCACAAGCATTTGTCATCTGAGTCTGCTGAGGATGCTCAGTAGGAGTAATCTAAGAAAGGGCCAACAAATGGGATTTCTTGGGGCAGGCAAAAGAATTGCATCTTAAGTGAACATTTAGAAAAGTTTATTTGAAAATGGTTGGAAACCGCTCTAGCCTTTACACTTCTCATATACAATATTTTATCGCTCACATAAACACAAGCATTACAATAATCTGGTAATAATCTGGTAGTGAAAGTCTAATAAAGGGCAAAGTTGTTGAATAGTTGGCTGCAATGGGTTTCTAAAAAATGGAATGTTGTGTTCCCTGGTCCCTGTTTTGAAATATTTAAATGAACAAACTTTTCCCAATCACCAGGGGTGCACAAAAGTGGTACTCTGGTACTCAAAAGGGGCCAAAAACTAGCTCTGCGTACCTGCAATATTGTTACAAAGCTCATATGCGTACTTACAACTTGGAGGCACTCTGTGTCTGGGCGGCCGCAGCTAAATGTTAAATGTATACAATTTATATCACTTGGATAACTGCAGGGAAACATGAATAACTATCAAATGTTGCAGTTAGGGTGTGAAATTGGGAATGTAAATCAGAAAAAAAAAGATTGGACTTCTAAGAGTGTTGGAGATCTGGGGGATGAAAGTCAGAGTAGACATATGTAAGAGTCAAATATGACAGAAATATGAGAAAAGCACTGTGTGACAGCTGGAATATGACAATGAAAGGTTGACATTTGGACTGCTGGTAGTCTCAGGGGTTAGTTACTAAGCCAGATGATTTCAGAGTTGTACTACTGAGGTATGAGATCTGGGGGTTCAAACAGTGTTGTACTGTGAGAGTTACATTTGACCCAATGATGCAGAGGACAGTAGGGGTCATGTTGTCATGTTCGGTAACCCTGTCTTCGAGCTGGATTGATCCCACTCAAAGACAGGGGTGGCCGCATCAGATGGCTGCTAGATATATGGCTGTGAGCACACATGGCATGACATCAGCGCTCGAAACGGCCATGAGCGGAGCAGCTATCGTCAGGTGTATGGGCACCTTAAGGCTGTGATAGCGGAAGCCCCACCTTGAGCACTAGATGAGTTATCTTTAATCTACATATAAGCTCTTTGAAGATATTATTATTATTATTTCCACATTTCAATTTCCAGTATTGAGATATCCAAGGAAGGTGCAACAGTTGAGAGTTTTGCATTTTGGAAGGGGCAATGAGATAAATGTACATTTTACACATATGTTCTGTTACCCTTTAAATCTACAATAGTATGCCAAGTCATACTTGAAGCTAAAAACATATAACCCTACAGGTATCTTTTTCAGCTTCCTAAATGACTGTGGGAGTGTTGACCTTCAATTCGTTACCTAATAATATATTTTAAAACTTTAAGAATTTTTCAACTTGCTAACTTTGTGAGCTGATTGCAAAGCCCCTGATCTGTGAATCTGTGAAAAAAATTAATTTGTGAAAAAAACTATTTGTGTTAGAGACATACTTTCTTTTTTGTTGTATACCCCCAACCCTTCTTCATCTTCAGAAAGTTTGGTGATAATACCATGTTCAGGGGCTTTGTAATTAACTCAAAACCGTCAAAATGGTTGAATTAAAAAAAAAATTTTCAACCCTCTCTACTAAGCACTAAGATAAAATAACACAACACCAAAATTTCAAGAAAAAGATGCATATATGTATTTTGGCCACAGATTAAAACAGTTTACAATTTACCAAAACTTTGTCCTTGACAGTGCCCCCAAATTAATCTAACAACACATAACAACACATAACATATAACTACATGTACCAACCTCCAGCCTCACCAACACCAGCACGGTGGGAGAAATGCTGCCTCCTCCCACTACCTTCAGCTTGGGTCATTGACCCTCAAAAGATCACAACGTTACCTTACCAGTGACTGCCCCCGTCCACCAGCATGTCACCCAAGTACATTAAACCATATATTTTCCTAGGCACTGCAAGGGACCAGCTAACTCTGTGACAAAGCAACAAAGAAACAATAAATAACTAGAAGTAAACTGAAAAAGCAGCATACAAAAGAAATCCCCCTCCCGTCTCTCACCCTTCTAAAAAAACCCAGGAGAAGCACCCAAAAATAAATACCCAACCCAGCGATTCCAAAAGGGAGGGAGGGTGGGGATGTCCTTTCACGAAAGAACCCAAAGTCGCTTCCACCCCTTTTGACCCGTAGATCCCGCCTTTGCTTAAGGTCAGGCACCCATTCACCTAGTGCCTGGCTGCGGGTGTTATCCCTAACTGCTGAAGACCTAAAAGGGCTATAAAATCTTCTTTGTTACACAGTTGTTGTAGACACATACTTTTTTTAGATGTGAACAGGATTAAAATAGACCTAGATTTAGAAGAACACATACTTTTCTTGCAAATGACTTCCACTGGCACACTGATATGTAATGTTGCCAAATAATTGTGAATATTCCTGTTAGGCTAGTGTATAAATCATACCGTTATAAACAGGACGCAAGTATATGAGCTTCTTCTGGGGTTCAGTGAATAGTACATGAAGTTCCAGACCCATACTTCCTACCCTATGGCAAACAGAGGTGAGTTCAAACAGAACATAAAATATATTCACAGTAACACTGTGTATTCACAGCCACAGAGACTGATACAGAGTAACCAATGCTTTGAGAATATAAAAGAAATTCAGATTGGGCAAAGCACAAAAAGAAGAAGAAAGCAGAGGCTACTGTCAAAGAAAACGGCATGCAAAAATGATCAATAGAGATCTACCAAAGATGTATGCAAATGCTGAGCTTTTCTACAAACGTTGAGCTTGGTGCAGTCTTCCTACACACATAACCCACACAACTATAGTGCAACAATGTACAAAAACCTGACAATTTCATTTATCTTACCCCAATCCTTGTATTTTAGAATGAAGATTAATTAAAAGGTTTTATATGCAACCTTTATTTACTGAAAATACTTGTTATTATCTGAACACAGCATATAGCGGTATAGTGTTATGCATTAAGGGAACATTTCAGTATACCACTTCAAGACCTATAGTAGGCATATACAGTTTGATTGACTTAACATTGAATGTCAATAATAATAGAACTAATTGATTGCTTTCCTAAGCCCTGTGTGTAAACTCCTAAGTACCATTTGATACAAATCCATCCAAATCCTAAATGCATCAGATATTTACAAATTGCACTGAAATTTAACAATATGTCCAATCCCTACTCTATCACCGTTCCATTTCCATCACTTTTGGTTGATCCAAAAAAAATCAACTTGCAAACGATTTATATGAGGAAAATTGATCTGTGTAAGCCTCCAATACACCTTTAGATCACTCCACACAATTTACTTTAGATCTACCAACAACTTTGTAGTGCCGAGTCCTCCCTGATATAATGCATAGTGATGGGAAGGTTTAGAAAGGTCCTCATATTACATGGTTTTGGTAGAACAAAAGTTCATTGTACAGAAATTGTATGGAAAGATTGTAAGGGGTATTAGTTATTTCAGTTTAGCTGCCTATCATTATTACCTCAAAGTAGGCACAGCAATATTAAACCATATCTTTTTATAATATGATTGACTTTTCATATTTTTATATATATAGTGTTTCCTGAAAATAAGACAGTGTTTTGATTAGATTTTTGCTCGCAAAGATGCCCTCTTATTTTCGGGAAATGTCTTATTTTTCAATGAAGAAGAATTTAGCACTGGGGTATTAGGGTGGGGTGGGGGGGGGGGGGGGGGGGGGGGGGGGGGGGGGGGGATAACCATTTAAGTAACCCCTTCTGATCCTCCTGTGTCATTTTGATTGCCCCCTCTGATCCCCCCTGTCCTGAGTTGCAACGCTGTATGTTCCGGGGTACCATATTATCAGGGGGATGCCTTATATTTCAGCATGAGGGTGCCTTATTTTCAGGGAAACGGTATATAGATGAAAAATTTTCTTTTTTTTACTACCTCATCATCAAAGTCAAGTTGTCCTTGTATGACCAATGGTTTTCTTTTAATTATCAACATTAAATATCAATGTGGACATAAAAATCTTTGTTTGCTTGGTTATTGACAATACTGTATGGTTGTTTCTTATTGAAACCTACCTCTTTAGCCAAGTTAAGTAGTACATGTATGTGTGTATATAAATCTATATTAAAGGTTTGATGCATTTCCTTCTAGTAATATCTGCAGATTATTCCCATTGTTGCTGTGCAACTTACTGTGTACACATATAGTTAAATTAAATGTATAACTCACAGCCTGATTTATGTATAAAATGTCATATGTGACTGTACACGGAATGTGAACTCGCTGCCACGTAAGAAGCAGGCATTCCAAATTTTAGTATGTGACCTTTTAATTACAGTCAAACATTTTTATTGCTTATATAGTTTACATTGGTAATGTGAGGCAGAGATTTGTAATAACATACTAAAAACAGTACAATAGCAAAGTTTATATTTAACAGTAGTGTAGGCTTTTTAAATGATGGCACAATTCAATTACATTGTAGTATTATAGTAATAAAACATGTGAATCTGCTTCATATGAAACAACCAACAAACCAACATAATAAAGTGCACAGTTCTGATGTTTTGCTCCTTTAATAGTTTCGACTTCAGCACAACAAGAATAAATAATGTGTTATAATGGGGTACATAACTGAAAGTGGATGTAAATCCAAAACAATGGTTTTGAAATACCAGAGTTAAGCATACATAAAATGCTAAATCCTGCTGCTGTGCTAGGACACAAGTGTGGTTAATATTTTTCATTGAAATTTCATTGAAATTTGATACAATGTAAAGTAGTCTACATAAGAGTTTTAATAATTTACATGGTCGTTTCCTGGAGTGCTTTCAGTCCGCAGCAGCCCAAGAAGCGACTGGGCACTCCTGCAGCCACGCGGGAAACGACCAGTGACCAGCGCATGCAAACTAGTGCAGGCTCGTTAAAAAACTACCCTTTTACAGGTCTATCAGGGTAAAGCTGAAAAACGACCGGCGGGTGCCTAATGTTGTGTACACCAGTTGGTTGCAACTTTCCCTCATTTACCATATATATGAGCCCTTAGTGCACATTTTCTGTCCCATCACAATAACACAATAACAATAATGTCTAAATCTTTGGCAACTAAGTGAAAAACGTCCAAATTGTGTCCTAAGTGTCTATATATTGTGTGGCCACTGTTATTTTGTGGGGGATTCATTTTTTTAGATACTCTATATAGGCTGACTAAGCTCATGAGCTGCAGTGAATGTATGAACTCAAAGTCAAATTAAAGCAACTCAAATGCAAGGCACCTTAGAAACCCCTGAAATTGATGACTTACTTTTAATCATGTGACTTACCTTTAAATATGAAGATGACCTACCTAACACATAAATAGAAGGAAACATTTTATAAAACACATTAAAGTGAGGAGCAAAGATAATGTTCCCAGAGCTGTCTGCTTGGGAGGAATAGGATGTTTGTGAAAGTTCTCTTTTATATATGTCATCATATAACTAGTAGTACTGGGCACCCTAAAGTGGACCTGTTTAGTAATACTGAAGACATTTTGTGGGTTATTCAATCTACTTTCCTAAATTGCTTTTAGGAATATACATTAGCATTAGTATGGACATTTCATAGTAAAACTAGTAGTAGTTAGTCTAC
This sequence comes from Ptychadena robeensis, assembly GCA_036250615.1. Taxonomy (NCBI): domain Eukaryota; kingdom Metazoa; phylum Chordata; class Amphibia; order Anura; family Ptychadenidae; genus Ptychadena; species Ptychadena robeensis. The sequence goes on along the minus strand of CM070034.1, from coordinate 42,455,627 downwards.
TTAACATGTTTAGTAAGTAGACATTTTGTTATCCAGACCTCCGCAGTTCCAAAACTTGTACTAGTACTTAAGGTAGATGAATTTGATGTTATAGATGCTATGTGTCTTGCTCAGGGCCCCCGT
>CM070034.1:42434243-42453278 GCA_036250615.1 Ptychadena robeensis | reverse complement strand
TCCTGTCCCCGCTGCTGTTTTCCCTTTACACGAACAACTGCAGATCCTCAGCCGACTCTGCTAGGGTCATTAAGTTTGCAGATGATACTACAGTTGTAGGCCTAGTCACAAAGGACAAACCCTAAGAGTACCGTCAGCAGGTGGAGGATATACTGTGCTGGTGCAAAGACAACAGTTTGGTACTCAATACTGCCAAAACTGTCGAGCTGATCATCGACTTCAGGAAGACTGGCCACACTCACCCCCCTATCTATATCAATGGAGAGGAGGTGGCTAGGGTACCCTGTGCCCACCTCCTGGGCACCACCATCACAAACAACCTCAGCTGGAAAACCAACATCGTTGCCATCCCGCGGAAATCCCAGCAGAGACTCTTCTTCCTCCGTCAGCTTAAGAAGTTTGGCATGGCAGAGGAGATTCTATCTAACTTCTATCTAACTTCTACTACTAATAACAGACTGCGGTCAAGGGCGCTGAGGATTGCAAGTGACCCCTCCCACCCAGGGCACTGTTTCTTCAGCACACTGCCACTGGGCCGGAGGCTTCGGGTCATGTCCACCAAGACTGCGAGACATAAGAACTCCTTCTTCCCCTCAGCTGTCAACCTTCTGAACTCCCTCCGAATACTTCCACCCTAAAAAAGGATCGGACAGACCAGGTCCTAAGGACCAGGTCACAAGTCCCATGATCCTACTGAGCAGACTATACCGAGCATTCCGTATGGGTGTTTAGTGTTTGTTGTATGATGTTTCTGTCTACTGATTCTACTTTCTTGTCTCGTCTACCCACTACACTGAGATATGTACTATGTATACTGTGCCACACCCAATTCCAGGCAGGACCTGTCCTGCTTGGCGAAATAAATCTGATTCTGATTCTGAACATTTACCAAGAGAGGAAGGAGGAAAGCACCGTGGGATAGAGTGTATCAGACAGGGGGTCATCAGGCCATATAAAGGCCATTTACAGCGTGTGTAGTCCATGTGTGCTCCCATCCCTGTGTGTACATTGAAGGACCATTGAGTACTATGTAACAATAACAGATACATTTTTGATGCCTCAAATGCTTATTCAATGGAGACGTTAACATGCTTCAGCACATGCCATTGTAGACAATGAGGCAACGCTTATGTGCAGCCAAAATAACGCTGATGGGGCTGTGCCAATGTGTCAATTGCAAAGCATGTTGTTGGTCCTCGACTTTGTCCATGTTTTAAATTTTGGCCTACTGTTTATTTGAGTGTGAATTTTTGGGCTAACGTGGTGATAAATATAGAAAAGCAGTTAGCCCTATTCACTCTCCATTAGAAATGTCCATAAGCAGAAGAAAAGGCTGTTCATTTTTAAATGAAAAATTATTTATTGGCCTACTAACACTACACATACTATGTCAAGAACTATAAATAAATGTAAAAGTTCACAATTATTCAAAAAATTTCTTTACCGGAGAATTGCCCTTTTCATGAAAAATCTATTTAAGTTTTTCTAAAGTATTGAATCTGGAACAAGCAAAGCATAATACTATAACACATGTGACATAAAATAAAAAACATTGCCTTAGATTTCTTCAAAAACATTTAAAAAACCCTCACTGGCCAAATATAATCACACGGTGGGACAGATTTGGCCAATGGACCAGAGTCTGACACCCCTGTTGTAAGAAGCTTTGGCAGAAGCATAACATTTCCAGTGGTAATAATTTTACATAAGGGCTTGTTATGTATGTCTGCATCTATTAGGAAATGAAGTCATTAATTGTCATATTAAATCACAAGCTAGATGACAACACCATTAGGATCATCAGGAACACCTGTCTCTCATTTAGAGAAGAAAAATATTTATTCTTCACCAGCAAATTGTATCTCTTTGTTCAACAATATTGCCATTTGTCAGTGAAAAGCCAACTACATGAAGAGAGATGTGTTCTCCTTGATTTATGACTATAGTACAGATGAGATTAATGGCTATTGGTTTAAGAAAAAACACAAAGGAACTGTGTTCAGCAATACGTTCATTTTTTGGCTATTATTTTCTGTGTCATAGACAGAAGATATTATAAATGCTTTTTATCAAAAGCGCCTCATGGAGAGACAGTCCATAAATCTATCAGTAATTACATTATTTTGTGTATCTCTGGTATGACTGCTTTGTGACTGTTATTAAATATTTTATATCCTTGGAGAATTCAGAGGTCACAGTAAGCATGACTTGATTTACATTTTTTATTGAAATCCGCAGAAGCTTAGCCGAGTTTAGCTGGTGTGAAAGAAAATTCATATATGTGTCTCTGCTCTTGTATCTAGAATTCTTGTTCATAGTCTACTGGTCTATTGATATATTTAGCAAAACACAAGCACTATATCTTGATGAGGTTAAAGGGCAGTAAATGAAAGCGCATTTCGACAACCACCCTCCCAACGGTCCAATAGTGTTCTTTTCTATACAGACAATCTAAACTCTTTTAACCCCTAAAGGTTCAATTACAACTTACAACGATGTCATCACGTTTGCATCCTGGTGCATTATGGGGCTGTTTTAGTCGGCCGGCACCCTTTGTGTGCCGGCCATTAGCTTCAATGAAGACGCCGTTCTTCATTGAAGTTAATGGCATCGGCTTGCATCGGCTAGAGAATATCGGACATGTCCGTTCTCTGGCCAGCCGAGCTGTGGGGCAAGCAGAAGTCATCATCTTTCCCCCATTACCTACCAAGCCTCCCCACAACATCTCACTTACAGTAAATAACACCGTCATCTCCCCAATTCCACATGCTCGCTGCCTCTGTGTCACCTTCAACTCTGCACTCTTCTTTACTCCCCGCATACAGAACATTGCTAGATCCTGCCCCTTCCATCTTTCATCATTTCTCACCTGGACTACTGCAACATCATGCTCTCTGGTCTTCCTCTATCTAGACTATCACCTCTTCAGTCCATCATGAATGGTGTTGTTAGACTAATTTACTCCTCTTACCGCTCCTCATCTGCTGCTCCTCTCTGCTCTCTACACTGGCTTCCAATTGTCCATAGAATTAAATTTAAAGTTCTGTGCCTTGCATGGTACATAAATACTCCCCTAACCATCCCCTCCGCTCCTCCAGTGACCTACTAATGACCTCATTACACCTGCACCTCCAAGATTTCTCTAGGGCCGCTCCTACTCTCTGGAACTCTCTATTCCTCAGCCCTACCTTTTTAAAAAGCCCTGAAAACCCCCCTCTTGCCTAACCATCTTCTCTGTTCCCCTACCTATTAGATTGTATGCCCGTCTGGGCAGGGTCCTCTACTCCTCCTGCGTCATAACCTGTATCTGTGTGTATTATCTTGTGTTGTATCTCCACTCCACTTAAATATTGTCTTAATGTTACAACATATTCTGTTCTGATACCATTATCTCTGTGCCTTTCTAATTACATGGTTGGGCTTATCAAATGAACTATTGTTAAGGGTTGGCATCCTTTTTAATTGTGTAAAAAACTACCGTAGTGGGTCCTATTGAAAAATATGAGAGAGTATCATAACATCAGGTTCCTTTATTGGAAAAAAAATTACCAGAAGAACCGGAATTAACCCACATGCAATAGGCACTGCACACATAGCAGCCTTCCATTTTGTCCATTTATAACTGTATAAAAGAGTAGACAGAGGTCAGTGGGCTAGAGTTAGATAACTTTAATTTTTACATTAATTCAACTGTCTTTTACTTGGGGAAAGCTTTCTATGTTTTTTCATAAGTACATAGAAAAAATGGGATTTAGACTCACCTTATATTGTGCACTTCTGGTTGGTTGTGTCTGACTCGAACATGTTTTGAAAAGTAGTCCTGATTAAATAATAATTATGTATATCAATTAACTGTAGAAAATGATCACATGATGTGTACAGTGGATAGTCATATTCATTATTTCAGTGAAATCTTGCAAATATGTTAGTACTAAATACACAGTGGATTAATTAATTAGATCTTCAGAAAAACTGTAAAGTATAGTGTTCTTAAATGTCCACAAAACTTTGTATGAAACCATCCCTGAAGAGAAAAGCCTGGGGGGCATATTAATATAGAAGCCGGTTGAAAATTCATGTAATATTTATTGCAGCGGAATATTTAAAGTTTACGTGGATTAATTTACCATTAGTTACTGTAACATCTACTTTTTTATATAGATACCCCTAAGTGGGGTTTTGAAAGCCTCCATTTAATTCACATCCTACATTTTTACAGAGATACTTTTTTTATAGGCAATAAATACAGTATGGATAGTATGAAAGGCTCTCCTAACAAAAGTTCTCCAGTTAGAAAACTCATGGAGAGGCACATGGTCAACTCCATCAATACATTCATTGCTACTTCACTGATTGGCAGATCCTGATAAGCAAATCAGGGAAGATCAACCCCACCAGTTGATCAAATTGACCATTGAATGTGCTTCTCCATGAGTTCATGTGCAGAAGAACTCTTCCTAGAAAAACTGCCATCCCAAAATAGAAATATACTTGGAGTGGTTACAACTTTAAGTGCTTATAACAATCTATAGTGGGCATTACAGTATGCTCCCCTGATCCAACTTAGAGGCCATGTTCATATCCATGCTTACTAGATAGCCTTAGGCTGGTGTTAACTTTGTGACTGCACAAGTTGCAGAGCAACTCCCTAATATGAATACATTCAATTTGACTCTCTAAAACTTTCTAATATGAATGAAGTCAATATGATCTGAGACCACTCACAGATCCTGCTTAAAAAGTTGAGAGCCTCTTTCGCTCTCACCATGGGTGCTGACAACCTCCCTGTACACTTATATAGGTGTGAGCTTGAATATTCGAATTGCGAATATATTTAGCGAATATTGGCTATTCACAATCACTAATCACAAATTTCGTGAATATGGCAGTGGATATTCGCAATTTCGAATATTTGCCATTGGGATGCTTACAGGCATGGATTGGGAATAGAAATTCGCAATGCGAAAATAACACATGTGACCATTCATCTTGAAGGTAATTGGGATTGAGCATATATTTTCACAAATATTGAATAGAATATTATTATAAGCTGTAGACCACTGATTCTTTGTAAACTGGCCTCTAAAATTCAATGCTAGAAGGGTGATATGCATTATAGGGAGGACATCAATGGAGTGTCCCTGTCATGGCTGCCATAACAAAGTCAATGGTTGCAGTGGGAAGATTCTATATTTTCATATGTAAACAAGACCAGATAGTAAAGTCACATCTTCTGATATGGATACTTTTATTGGTTCAGAGACTCACAAAAGTCTAAAGCCAAAATGACCATTTAATTTTCAAATGCATTACTTCTTGTGTCTGTAAATTGGATCAAGTATGTGGATCAGAAAGTGAATGTGAATTGCAGCGGACATAGTCCTACAATTGCAATGATTTTGTTAATACCAAAGGGGTACAGACTGTTCACTAAGCAAAATGTATTACTGTATCAGGCATACCCCATCATTTGCTGGTATTGTATGATTAAGAAACAGGTACGGTATTTAGCTTTCTTGGTTTAAGTAAAAATATGTTTATCCTATATGCTTTATATAGCTCAACTTACCACATACATACTGCTTGGCCATTGTGATGAAGACAGTGTAAGTTCAAAGATCTCTTCCCTAAAAATCAATAAACAATACTTTTAGATACAGTATATTGCCATGACATCACAGACCATTTTATCAATGTGTTAAGTTCTGTTTACTGGCAGAGAAGTTGATAAAGTATCAATGACACAAATCAGTGATAATTTGTATGCGATAAATGCATAAATGCAACTGTAGTCCATGCTTTATATTCAGCAGCGCCTCAGTGCGAATCTTCTTTATGGTTCTATTTCTAATTCTAGTCTTTTATTGGGCTCAGGCTAATTATTATTATAACCTCTTATTTAATGTACCTTAAGGCCAAAACTCCACTACATTTGCCAAAATACTGCAAAATCGTAGTGGTCCCGTGTTTGGGCTGTGTGCTATGAATTTTCATTAGGCGCGTACCTGCAATGTGCACACATGTCATCATGGCATGATTTTTAAAACGCAGGCCACATGTTTTGCCAACATATAGTGCAGTTTAATGTAAAATACAGCAATTAATGCAAATTTGTGTTAGTTAATAAATCACAATGTGTGTTTGGTCAGATTTGATTTTCAGCCTTGCACTACCCCATACAGCAATTAGGTGTACAAATACAGATGCATTGGCAATGAACATTCTGAGAAAACAGTAGAGAGAGCAAAGTGATGTCTTTAGATGCTCTCTCATCATCAGACTGGAGTTAAAGAACATTGCTTTATTCTTCTGTAAGTGCTACCATAGAGGTGACTGTGCTATGCTATGACACTATATGTCAGGACTAGTGATGGGCAAACTTCGGCTAGGTCTGTCTGCGACTTCCTCCTATTCGTGGGGAGATTTAAATTCCCAGAACGTTCACAGGGAATTTGTAAAAAAACTTAAGTGACGCTACTGATATATCTTCAGGTACCGAAAACACAGTGTTCCCGGTTTCGATATCCAGACGTGACGTCTGGTTTTCTTTCACTAGATACTGGGTTCTCTACCTGGTCTCTGGTGAAAAGATTCTTCCACTGGTCAGATCTTTCTGCTCCTAATCCAGCCAGTGAAAGAATAATAACCTTCTTCCCACCAGTGAACAGGGCGGGTGGAACACCTGTACTGTTCGCCGGGGGAAGAAAAGTGAACATGTTATGTTCGCAGCTGAACTGTCCGGCTTGGGGACAGTGTGGCCATCACTAGTCAGGACTGGATTTAAAATGAGAATTATGTTTGAAATTAATTATGCTTGATATATAAAACAGCTCCCTTATGTATGTATGTTATCTGTGTATTAAAATGTGTACCTGGAATTCAGCTTTAAGGTGGAGATGGTCGCAACATTTTTTGCAAAATTTAAATTAGCTGACTTTATGAGTTTATTGCAAAGCCCTTGAACATGATATCTTCTACAAAATGTAAAGTTGAATGTTCGACTTAACGTAATATATGAAAAATCTGCATATGCTAGAGCAATCCTTTTTGTATAATGTTACCCCAACGCCTTTCCTACATCTTCAACATATTTGGTAGTTATGCCATGTATAGGGGATTTGCAATTAACTCACAACTAGTTGAAATTTCCTCATCATATCTAACTACAAGATCTGCAGGTTTAAGGTGATCCTTGATGTCTGATAAAGATGTATAGGGACACATGCCTTGTTGATACTTACTCACACTGGAGAGGACAGTGACATTTCAGCTGATCGTGGGATAGTTTATATTCATATGTTTCCACACAGTGATCTATGAAAGGAAACAGAAGCACAGGTTGCTGGTGGGCACCCAGAGTGACTTATGTGTCATGTGCTGTCTATGTATACTTACTGACAGATGGTTCGCTGATATTACACAGAGGTACGTCACTCCCAAGAGGTGAAGGGAACTCCCACATTCTGCACCCACAGTTTTTGATCATTTTTGCCTGAGCACAGCTCTTCTTGCAGGCCTTTGGAGAAATATAAATTTCAACATATATAGTTTACAAACGTACAGTGCTAATAGAAGCACACAAAGATGGAGTTGGTTCCATTACAAGTTATGGCTTCCTTATGCTCCATGGAGAACATGATCAAACAGAATGTTCAGTCAGCATCAGACAAATGAAACATTAAATAATAAAACTCTCAATTCTTAACTCTACAACTTCCAGCTAGATCCTTTGATATTTCCTGTATCTACCGAATCTATGGCATGATTGTTTTACACAGGATACATGTCTTATACCTCCAGCAAACCACAATTCCAGCTAAGCTACTGAATGAAAAGAAAATTTAAGTAGGATATGGGAAATCATTAGGTCACAAAGGCCTTTTTTTGCCTTTAGCGTACATCAGATATGTTACATTCTAGCTATACTCTATTGTATATCCAACTTTAACTAATAACTAATATGAGAAAAATTCTTAACTATCTAATCACTTTCAACCCAATCAGGGAGGTCTGAAGCAGCCCATACACAGGTCAGATTTTCAATCAATCGACTTAAAACTATCAATTTTTTAATCGATTGATTGAGAATTGAGTTTTGCCCACCTGGTTAAATTGACTTAATCCGATCAAAATTGAGTGAAAATTCAGTCGTTTTTTGATCGGACTGGATGGTAAATTTTGATCGGTCGATTGAAAATTGGATTGAAAAGTGTGGTCAACCAATTTTTGATCGATTTTTTTTCTACCTATTCTACCTCACTTCTGATTGAAATTTCAATCTGACTATTTTGGATCGATTATTATGTCGAGTGAAAAAAAAATCGATCAAAAATCGATCAAAAATCTTGTACTACATATGGGGCATGATACAATCGACATACAATTTTATACAGACTTAAAAATTGATTGTTTTAAGTTGATTGATTGAAAATCTGACCTGTGTATGGGCTGCTTTAGTAATACATAGTTGTTGGTAGATCTAAAGAAATTTGTATAGTGTAAATGAGAGGTATGTGCAAACTTAAGGCAGCACTGTTTTTACCCCCCTTAAGAACATAACTGCTTGGGTTGGCAAGATGGCAAACATGAGTTTCTTTTAACAGTTTAGTTAACTGAGTAACTATTACTTATTAGAATGTCTGTGCACTTAGCAGAGCCGGACAGTGATGTAATCTTAAAATGAAGAATGGAATGCTGTTATATGTCTGTGTCATTTCTCTGTTACATTGTGGTGTGTCCACTGACCATAACTGCATCTATATTCAGTTTCATTTTGTTGTGAATAATAAAAAAAAACACAAAAAACAAAGCAATGACAAAAATATCAGGTTTGTGGGTAAAAATTTTAAGTTAAATTGTTTGATAATATATCCTACATTATACATTACATGTTACAATATAGAGAGACCACATGATCCACAAGATCTTCTAGAGGCAGAAGTGACAGAACCTGCAAATTGTACCTCTGATACCACCAATTTGACTCCCCTTCTTATTGCCAATTTATTCTACATGGTCGAATTGACACTTGAGCATTGACCTGGATGCCTGAAAAGGGCTGCAGACTAGAAGATGTGACATAAGACATCTCTGGTGTTTTCCTGATAGGGATAACATGGGGGGTGTTTCTGAACACCACCGCAAAGACAACACATAGGGGCAGGCAGATAGAAGTTCCTCAGTCCAAATACAAGAAGAGATTATTGAGGGACAGAAAACTTGACAGGTATGCTAGCTCTTTCTATTACGAATAGTGCATTTTTCTGGTTAATTAGAATGGATTATAGCTTTTAAATAGTTTAAGTGACACCCTTTCTATACATACTTTCTGTATTCATCGATGGCTAAGACGGTACAACACTCTACTATGATTGATTTAACTCTCAATTGTATATAATGAGGTAGGCAGCTTGAAATTCAAAAAGCAAATTGAATAAAATGTTGGGGAAAATATATTATTCCATGGTAGTCCATAATGGTATATGACTCACCTCTCTGCTGTAGTTAGTTCCATATACATCTGCATAATAATTCCTTATGTCCTGGCCACTGCTACACCGACTGCTGTATGGTTCTTTTAAACGCTTCACATGGACCTGTTACAAAGATGTTGCTTTATTTATTGTTAGGTGGAACGCTTTCATTTTTATCACGTTCCTTCCACATTTCTGTTTTAAATTTGGCTGAACCTTTCAGATTCAGATAAGATAACAGATGAGATAACAAGGCCAAAGGCCTGGGGGTACGTTGTCTGACCCTTAAAGGAAACCTGGAGCAGATTTTTTTCCAAAAGTAATATTCTGATTCTTCTAGAGAAATTAGAACAACGGTTATGATTTATTTTATAACAGTATATTGATGCAGTCAAAAGATTCTCAGTTTGCACACATAAAATATCTGGAGCTGTTAATATACTTAATTTGGAATTAATCAGGTCAAGTATAAAGTTGCAGAAAGGAAAATAAATATACATGCAAAAAGGTTATTTTTAAAATCTGTATAATGTATAATATAGAATTACATTTTACCTTTACTACGCCAATGTCTGATTCCTGACCAGGGGGAACATTGACTCCCTCGTCTTCAGGGAATGGCATCTTTCCTTGTCCATGCAGAACTACCCTTAGACCCGCTGCAGTGCTCAGAGTACTGATGTACTCATTTTGCTCAATGAAAAACTCCACAGTTAGGCCTGTTGGTTACATAAGTGATGTTCAAGTTATTGTATTGTGAGCATATTTGTTCAATTATTATGTCTAAATAATGTTCCAACCTTAACAAGAACTTCATGATAGCACTGTCCTTAGTAGGGAAAGAAAGTGCATGTAGAAAAAGTTCTCCCGCAGAAGCACATGATCAATTTAATCAGCTGATTAGGGTTATATTCTCTGATTCACTGGACAGGATCATGTAATGTCTAATTTCTGCGTCATGTGTAGGCCATAACAAGATCAATCAATCAAGAGCAGAACCAGCACATTAAACTTTTCCTAGAAGAACTTCCTATCCTTTGCCTAGAATATAGGCAAGAAGAAGAAGAATATATCTTCTGCAGTCTTGTTGCAATCACATACATGACCTTCAGTTATGCCTGCCTGTCAGTTTTTAATAGCAAGGGTCCTGATGGGTCAGCATCTAATGTGATTGAGTAACTACCCAGGAGAACAATTTGAAGACAGTGTTGGGCCCTACAAAAGAAGTGATAAAAACTATCTTCATTGAAGGATTATTTGGTATTATTTCAATGAATCTTGCAGATTAATTATATTAATAGGCACATAAATATGATAACACTTTTTTAAAATAATTTCTTGCATAGATTTAAATTGGGCTTTAACAACAATCTGTCAAAAAGTGCAAACAATTCTGGGCTGTCTTGGGGAATCTTATGCAATGAATTTATTACAAGGTTACAGCATGTCCCTATGCAAACGGTCATCTATCTATCTATCTATCTATCTATCTATCTATCTATCTATCTATCTATCTATCTATCTATCTATCTATCTATCTATCTATCTATCTATCTATCTATCTATCTATCTATCTATCTATCTATCTATCTATCTATCTATCTATCTATCTATCTATCTATCTATCTATCTATCTATCTATCTATCTATCTATCTATCTATCTATCTATCTATCTATCTAAAACATTGGTATTTTAATTACCATAACTGAATCCGGCTCTGGTAGCATTTAACACCTCGGTTTTCTGAATCTTTGTTGATGGCTGCTTTGGTCCATTAAAGGTAAAACAGTTTCCAAGCTTGGGGTTTAAGAAGGAGCTGAAATAGCTAAAATAACAAAAAGAAACACATAAACGATTTTGGAAGGTTACTCGGGAATCTGAGTATTTAGGTACCATGGTTCATATGTTGAACCATGATATTGATTGCAATTCTACAATTCTGATCTTCATTATAAGGTGGCAATAAGATTAAATCTCAGTCTGTAGCCATTGTTTGTTTTACATATTAACTCATATAAGGACATATTCCGTATATACTTAAGTATAAGCAAAGGTACCTAATTTTAGGAGAAAATCTGGAAAAACTGAATGAATCGAGTATAAGCCAGTAGCTAAGGTACAGAAACAGCAAATGTGCTTTTGTTAGGATATGTTATTATTTAATGCAGTAGACTTGTAAGTTCATTACATGGCCCCTGAATATGATGTCATTGCCAAACTTGCTAAAGATGTAGAGAAGGGAAGTGGAAACATTGTAAAGAAAAAATTATTGCTCTAGCATATCAAGTTTTTGCAAAAAATAAGTAAAAATTTTACTTGAACCTAATGTATGTAAAACTACATTGCTAGTAGTACATTAGTAGTACATTTCTACATCTCCAGCAAATTTAGTGATGACAGCATGTTCAGGGGGCTTTGCAATTTTTGAGCCCTTTTTAGGTGCTGTAATATTTGGCTTATATTCAAGTATATACAGTAAGTTGTACCTTCCATTCAAATGAAGAATATACAAACATAATTAATCAAATGATTAAATGAATGAGATGTCAGAGAAGTGGACTGCAGACTGCATGTTTTTATTTAAACGCCTTCATGCTTAATGCTTCCATGCAAACCTATATGGCAAACATGCCTGTGTTCATGGATATGCTGTAATGTGTCCAATGTATTTCAATGGGCATGTCAACACAGTGCTCCGCATTGATATTAGCACAACATGACCCTGGTCAAGCTAACCTATGGATACTAGGAAGTTGTAGCTAATGGGCTGCATCTGCAGCACGTCAAAATTGCTGTGTTTGATGTAAGTCAAACATGGGGAATTTGAAGCATTGGAGACATAGCTCCAGAGGTCAGACGACAAATTGTTCAGATGATGATACTGGAGGGTAGATGGAATAAAAAGACTGCAGGCATACTCCCTCCCATAATCTGGAGCATTGCTTACATGTTACATGCATGTAAGGCTTGAAGTGTAGGGGGAGCCCAACTGTAAGGCTAAATAATAAATATTTTAAAAAATGTTATTATATTTTAATTATAAAAACAGCAACAATAAATGTTTTCAACACAGTTGTGCCTTTTATCAGCATCAAATATTTTAGCCATATTACCCTAACCCACTTCAATTACAGTGGACAGAAAGTGAACAGGTACCATTACATACAAGACTCCTATCTTAAAACTGGAATGTACATGGAAAGCTTGGGTGATGTCTAAACAAAAATGATTAGCCATTGTTAAAGTCATAGTGTTATCTTTGTAAGAAGTAACACATTGTTGTGTTACCTTGCATGTATGCATTGGATTATATATTGCCTTCTAGGTTCACTTTATTATGCAGAAATAGATTATTGTAATTGGCAATAGTTTTATTCAAGATTTCCATTCATACATAATTAATCGCCTGCAAAGAACAACTGCCAGATTATAGAATACCAAGCTGCCCTGGCATATAAAATATATCAAAGCAACAATATTAATGAGTTGATATTACAGTGCTGACTCAAATGACCTTTCTAAATATAACATCAGAAAGCTCTATGGCTTTAGAAGACTCCTCTGAAAGTTCTCCTCTGGCTTATATTGGTGATTCTGTTTGCAAAGGTAATCTAAGTTTTACTACATTTATAGAAGGTTTTGTGGTTAAAGCTCCAAGAGTGCAGATTTTTTTAAAGGAAACCTAGTGTAGCAGAAATGTATAGGTTCCTTATGTTAACTCCTATTGGAGATGCTAATTGACGAGATGACTGACCTGAAAAGACAATGAATATTAAGTACATTGCAGGCCGCACATACATATTTGCAACGCTTTCATTATTTATTATTTTAAAAACTCCTGAAAAAAAAACACCTGTTGATCTTTTAGATCACTTTTGTGTTACTAATTCATTGTTAGTGCTAAGGACCGTGGCTTTGCACTCAAAACCAAAATGTCACCCTGGCCTGCTCTCTTTCCCACTTTTTAGACATACATTATTATTATTCCCCGGAAAGTAATGCTACTGGCTTAGTTCTCAATGCTGAACATAGGAAAAACTTGGGAGATGTAGTTCCTAAGCATGTCTACCTCAGTAAAAACTTCCTATATTGCCCCTGCAAAAACCTTACCTAGTAACCTTACCTTACTATGAAGTTTTTGGTTTGCCCATACCTAAACTTTGCTACATAGTCTTTCCTATGTAGCTTCTATTTTATGAGAAGGTGTCATCTTGGTCAAAAGTTACAGTCCCTGTCTCAAAGAAAAGAGGGGTTGGCCAACATCCCAAAATCTATCATACAAAGAAAAACTGGGGGTGGGATACAGACATCCACATCCACAGTCAAAGTATATTTTAAACATAATTAAGTCTTAAGCTTTGAGATTACACAGCATCAGCATCCAATAGTATGTGACTGACCTTTCGTTACAAACCTCATCATGAAAAGCACAGGAAATCAGCATGTCTTTCAGTTGATGCCCCACCTCTACTTGCTCCTGGTTACTCAGCTGAGACAAGGCAAAAGCAAAGTTCCTTTCATTCGAATAGTGCAACTCATGTTCATCATCTGATGAAACTGACAAAAAGTCATTAAGAAAACTATACTTTGACGAGTTAAGCATGGACATTCTAGCACGATTAAGATTGCAAAAAGTTATAGCTGGAAATGGAAGCCTGGCACTGTTCACAAGAGTAACCTTCTCTTGTGTTGGGTATTGCAGGTAGGTAGCTATTAACTGACTGCACTGCCACAACATACAGCTGAGCACCAGCAACACAAATAGTGTCCAACAATAACTTCTCCAGTGGTCCTGGGAATGGATGATATTGGGCACTCCATGAGCGCTGGTGTGACGCAGAGTACGGCTGCAGATTGACCGTAGAGAGGTGCCTTGCTTCCAGCTCATGTGTGTGACCAGCAGAAGACAATTAGAGCATTAAATCATCAGCCTTAAAATTAAATCCAACGGGGAGAGTTGAGGATTGCCGTACCTTACTGCCACTGTAATAAAAACACAGTGGTCAGTTTCAAAAGCTTATTGGTCCGAGAAGTCAGCAAGTCTGTGGTTTATATAACCCAATTAAAGTAGAGAACCATCCCTGGAGATGTCCTGCTGGTAATTAGAGGCCAAGTAATTAAAAAACGAGCCAGCTTAAAATAATCTTCCATAGTTCCACTGGAGGGATCACTAATCTATTTCAGGTAGAGGTAACAGTGGTGTTCTTTTCTTTCTAATTTCAGCAGCATAATGGTTGACTGTGACAAACAATTAGGACTATGGTCTGCTTTTAGTTTTGTAAAATAATTTAAGACATAATGATGAAATTAAAATACACAAATAATGTTTAGAGTGTTGTCAGTAGGAGTAAGAAAAAATCATTATATACCCAAATGTTTTAATAACTTTACTTATTAATTAGAATTCCAGCATACTCTGTGTGTCTGGAACACATTAAACTATCTACATCAGTCTCTATTAGAGATGGTCGAATTTTTTTTCAAAAATTTTACGATTTCGACGATTTCGAGTTAATTGCAAAGCCCCTGAACATGGTATCATCACTAAACTTACTGCAGATGTAGAGAAGGGTTGGGGGTATAATACAAAAAAGAAAGTATGTCTCTAATACCAATAGTTTTGCACAAATTAAGTTCAAAGTCAAGTCACAATTTTGAAAATTGGAATTTTGACTATGTTTTTTAACTTAATTTATGCAAAAACTACATGAGCTAGAGCAAAACCTTTTTTTTTTCAAATGTTCCCACAACCCTTTTCTACATCCCTGGCAATTTTGGTGATGATACTATGTTCAGAGGCTTTGCAATCAGCTCACAAAGTTAGCATGTGAGAAAATTCAACCATCTCTAGTCTCTATCCGTAAAAGTCATAATTCATGTTGTCACAGATAGGAACCTATAAATGCAGTTCTGAATGGAAGACTTGTCTGTAAACTTTGAAAAGTCTAGTACAGAACACCCCAGATAGACTCCAAACATTGAAAGAACATACAGTACAAACTGAATGAACAGTGTCCAGTGCTGGTGTCGGATGTAGACCAATGGTAGTATAGACCAATGATCTTGCTGTTAAAGGGCATTTACTCTCATTTTACAGGTCAACTTAGATACAACTTGAGTATTTCCTGGCTCAATTACATTTGACATCAACTAGGAACTGGCACCTCAGCTTCTCATTCTTTGAAACTTCAGTTCTTTCCATCATGAAGGCTCTGCATTTAACCAGCTAGGATGCTGTAATGTTTATGCATTTCATGGAGAAGCACCCACTGATGATAATGTAAGATAATTTATAAACTGAAAACAGGACAGGTTTTATTTCAACCTCATTAACATTTTGATGAAGATAGAGAGAGAAAGAATAAGCAGATTAAATGTTAGCCTTAACAAGACAATTAATAATATACTTTTCATTGCTATAGTTGCTAAGGAAATGTTGACTGATCCTTTTTATTGGAAGGAAGTACATGCAAAGTCAAATAAGCAGCATCTCTCCAGGTAATTATCCTATTTCTTCCAGCTCATAATATCTGTGCATTACAGGATAAAGTAGACAGTGACCTCCAAAACCTACCCTGAGCTTGCATGACATCCTACCTATAATTGGTATATTTCTAAGCAAAGTTAATCTGCCTGAGCTTTGTATTTTCCCCAATGAGTTAACAGGCTGCTGATGCTTTCCCTACGGCGCACAGTACAACGTTTGTAATGAGCATTACTAACCCTAAGAATCTGTAAAAGGTCAGATTATGGGAATGTCTTGAAAATTTCAGGAGGGGGTAAGGCTGGCATTCCTTAATTTCATCTTCGCTTTATGTAACTGAAAGGAAAATACAGCGTTTTGGGCACACATGGCTCATCTCTGTCATATAAGAAATAAAAGGAATGTTATGAAAATTTCACATCACCACAAATAATGAATAGACAATTAGGGATATCCTGGTCCTATTACAAAGGAAACACTGTATAAAGGTTTAATCTGAAAATCAGGAAGTTTCTACAATCCCTTGTCCCTAAGTGTCCTTAAGCCAATGCTATTAATATTTTATCAACATGTTACTTCAGCTCCATAGTACAGATTTATTTTTAAATATGTGACTTTAATCATTATTGCTTGATACGGTTATACTGTAACCGAAAGCTCTTTCAGTGCCAGGAACTGCTTTTCACTATGGAAAACCTTAAACTAGAATCTTCTGAGGTCACAAAATAATAAAAAATACATATGCATGTAAAGCATTAGTATGTGTGGCCCAAAGGGGAGTAACCAACATCAAACGGATGTATTCTTTTTTATGTATCAAAGACTTTTATATAAAGCTAAAACCTAAAAAAAACTTATACTCCCCTAAAAAATTGTAGTGTTCGCTAATCCTGTCCATGCAAGAAGTTTATATCACTCTGATTTTGATCATTTTGATGCCTTATTGCACATTTGCAGAACAATGAAAAGCACTCCATTAGCCAATCTTAACCTTCTGATTGTTTCACATTTTTTTTTAATTCTTCGCCTTCCCTCCTCACCCTTCACATACCTGACATCATCAGTGACACTGGAAATGTGCTTTAAAAAAACGGCGCCACCTCCTTGGTCATTGGTGTCGCCCCCGGTCTCCTCTGGGTCATAGATACCGCAGGAATTGCAGACCCAGAAGATTGGTGGGTCCGACGCTACTCTCTATTGCTGCTCTATTGCAATAGGTGAGTATCACCCGAAGCAAATGCTTAGGGGGTTAATGCTTCCCATTATTTACTATGTCAGAGCTCATTCCAATTTATCAATGTTTCAAAAAGAAGCCATTCCCAATCAATGAACTATTTATTAATGGGTTAATCATTACCAAGAAGACCTAATACTCAATATTTAGCCTAATCAAATCCAGCTCAATTCCTGAAACATTCTATGGGCAATCTAAAGCCTGCCATATACACATAGATCCGTGGGTGATTTTACGCTAGATCAATCGGCGTTCGTGGCAATCGATCAGCCGCAAAATCACCCGCGAATCGCATCTGCCCACATGGAGCCACCGCCCATGTGGCCCAAAAGATCAGAGAATGGACATGTACACTTTTCTCTGGCCTAACTCTGGCAAGCTTTTGTGTCTTTTAGTGAAACTAACATCAGTTTTTTATATGTACAGGCTTTATTAAGCCCCTTGCCGCTCCCAACAGCCTCATCTCGTCCAGCGATGTCCTGTCAGTACTGCACTGGACGAGATGGGGTCATCCGGAGATAGGAGCCCCGGCAGCGCTTACTTACAGTTTTGCACTGTCCCGGTGGCTCCGATGTGACAAGAAGGCTGCTCCAGGAGTTTTCTATGTAGAAAGTGTAGTTTTTAGTGTGGTTCACTTTGCAGATGTGCCCCTTTGTAGTTAACTCTCTATCCCTGGTGTGTTTTTAACAGCAGGGGAGAGAGGGTGCCAAAGTCCAATTCCAATACGTAGTATTGTAAAAAAAAAAACACAAAACACATTTCCAAATGAATACATTTTTTTATTATAAACAAAAAACAAATATAAATACTTACGGTTTTGAAATTTATCATACAAACAGATTTAAGAAATGTTATCCTTCAAATAATACCTTTTATTTATTTTTTAAAACATATTTTTTTACATAATTGTTTGTTTCAAACATTATTCTATTCAGGATGTCTACTAGACCCTTGTACGGACATCTTTTGTGAAGTTACCTACAACTTAACAGGCCTACAACATAAAAAAAGCCATTAAAGTCTATGGTGCACTTTTGGTACAGAAATCTTGCAAGAGTGCTAGGGAGGGTAATCACTTTTCCTTCAAATCCATTTAAATGGCTCAACAAGTCTGAGTATGAAAGTGCTACTACTTCATGGGCACATTTGTGATTTTTTATGCTACTGCATACTTTTGTCTTTATGGGTTTACTTCTTTTTGTGTAGAATGAACAAAACTCTTATAGCTAAGATCAATCAGCATAAACACAAAGAATCCTCCTTAATAATCTTGCAAATCTCTCAAACGAGATTTTTGTAGCAAGATTACAACAATCTGCCCTTCACACCACCTCACTGCCTTTACTGAATGTGTGAATACATTAAATTATGTTCAAAGTGTGGCTGGTGATTGTGCATAGAAAAGGGTTGATGGTCCACTGTATTGGTTGTACTGTACCAGTCCCACACTAGTGTTGAGCTTGAATATTGGAATGGCGAATATTTTTTTGTGAATATGGGCAATTTGAGAATTCACGAATATCTCAAATATGTTTGCAGATATTCGCAATTCGCAAAATATTATTATTATTATTATTATTATCATCATTTATTTATATAGCGCCAACATATTACGCAGCGCTGTACAATACATTAGAGTGGAGATACAACACACAATAACACACAGGTACAGGTAATGACACAGGAGGAATAGAGGACCCTGCCCGATTGGGCTTACAGTCTAATAGGTTGGGGAACAGAGTATACAATATGTGGGGGGATGGGACTAGTATGGTGGTGATATTAGGAAAGAGAAGATGGATAGGCCAGACTGAAGAGGTGGGTTTTTAGGGCTTTTTTAAA
>CM070034.1:42415855-42434143 GCA_036250615.1 Ptychadena robeensis | reverse complement strand
ATTAAGCCTGACCTAGGCTGGTGGAGGACTGATTGAGATTTCCACAAACAGCTGTACCAGTTTCCACAAACAGCTGTACCAGTTTCCACAAACAGCTGTACCAGCTGAATATTCGCGGTATGGTCATGTATTGCGAAAATAAACATAGCATGTGACCATTCATTTAGAAGATGATGCATTTTCGCAATGCATGGTCATACCACAAATATTCGAAATTTGAATCAAATATTAGTAGAATTTTTTGCGAAATATCACAAATTCGAATATTGCCTATGCCACTCATCACTATCCCACACTGCTCATAGATTCAGAAGAAATTGCTCACTGTAGTTTCCTATTAAGACTATTGTGTGTTCTCAGTAGCAAATTTACCAACCCCATCACAGGTTTCAGGGTAGGATAATATTGAGGGGGCAGTGGTTCTAAAAATATGCATTCATCAATACAACATATTGGTATCATGCGAGTGTAATACAGTTACATAACATACTAAATCTTCTTTACTGTGTTATGGTAATAAACTCAGTAGTTCAATGAGAATGCTGATCATTGCTTGTACCTGCACCACTGAGTTACATCCATACCTCATGCAGAAGACAAAACAACAAAGTGCCTACTCTATGTGTCATAAAGTCAATGCATACAATATACAGGATCTTACAAAAGTGAGTACACCCCTGACATTGTGGTAAATAGTGTATAATATCTATTCATGGGACAACACTGAACATATGACACTTTGATACAATATAAAGTTGTCAGTGCACAGCTTTGAGGCCCTTACCCAGCCCTAGGTGACAATGGATAAGCATTATGGGGCACCAGTGTTGTCACATTTCACTGTCATGTAGAGGTCAGGTATTTTAATTCAATCCCAGTGGCTGAACAGAGCTGTGAAGGACTAAGTAAATGAAAATATTTTCTGGTATGAAGCCAAGCATGGACAAAGGATTATATCACCTTAATCCAAGAAAATGTTATTTGTACTGAATTTCTGAATTTCAATCACAGAAAAAAGATCTGAATGATCACCAATGATGGTATTAAAAAGATTTTAGCAGATGGGCTGAAGGGCTTTTTGTTGCAGAAGGATAACTGAGGCTTCATAGCACAGTAGAGCATAACAGATATATAAATAGAAGAGACCAGCGATTAATCCCTCAAATGTTCACCAATAAATATCTGTTTGGATGGACTGAGCTATACCGATTGTTTTTTTGTGTTATAAGTTTGTTGAGGTTTGAGAGAACCAAGTACATTCATCAATTACACATTAGAATAAAAAAAAGAGGGGGGAGGGTTGGGAATTTTAGGGGAAAATGTTGGGGTAGAGGGGGGACTGGGGGTGGGAGGATCACATGTTATATTGACCGCTATAAACCAGGTACCTACAGTTGTTTCCGGTAGTATGATTCATTGCTTAGTCTCCTCGCATACCCTGCTTGATAAGTGCATATATGTGAATAGGTATCATGGCATTGTATGTGGTTGAGGTATCGGAGCTATAACTATTGTAAGAGGAATAGAGAAATCAGAAGTTGTATCGAAAGATGAATACATTTTATTTACATTGTAGCCAATGTATTTCATTCTTGGAACTGGTCTACTCAATGGTGCAACATGAATATCAATGAAGTAGAATAACTTAGCATGTTTATATTTAGATGGAAATATGGTGGTCCAGCAATAATGGGATTAGCATCTATCCCCCAGCTTTCAATAAATGCTCATTATGATTGCATGAGCACAGGACATATTCAGCCTTTAGGCTGACCTGGCCCAGTGGTTCTTAACCTTTCCCTGCAGGGCCCCCTTTTCTATTTCGGAACATTATCGAACCCCCCTCCCTATTCATACACAGGTTATGAATGAGGGCCTGCGCCCCCCTAGAATACCTTCATAGCCCCCCAGTTTGGGAACCACTGATCTAGCCAATGGCAACTAATGGTAACATTATCAAAGCACAATGTCTATTGATATATTTTGCTACATACTAAACTGCTAATATGCTAAATGAAGCAGCATGTGGCGGCACTGCCACACAAGCGCCCAGAACTTGGAGGTTCATTTATAGGACCTGCTGACCTCAGCACAGCTGTAGTGTTCCTTGGTGGGCTGTAACTATTCATTAAAGGATTTCATTTGTTGCCTGGAATTGCTCTTTATCAGTGAACCTCTGCTGTTAAAGTCCATATTGTATGTTGAAGCTGCCTCTATGTAAACACTCATGTCTGTTCATGAAGAACAGCCTTGCAGTACTTGAGTTATATTTGAAATACATGTGAAGAGACAAGCGCTCAGTTATTCATGGGAATATTTATGGATGTGCTAGAGATCAGCATTTTAATATGTTGCTGTTACAGCAGTCAGAATTTGATTTACTGAGGGGTCTGGAAATGGTTTTGAAGTTTGAGGATAAGGAAATCCATATGAGTCCTATTAAACCTCTACTAAGAGTTACTCGGTTAAAAATATAAATACCATTTACTTTTCCCATCACAGAGATATTTGTAGAATCGTGCAGACTTTAGTGTCTCAAAAAATCATATTCTAAACAAGACTTGTGAATATATTCATCTATACATCATCTACGAATCTAAGAATGAAATGTTTGTGTGTACCCTGTTTCCCCTATGATAAGCCATCCCCATTAAATAAGCCCCTTTTCGGGTGGTACAATGGGCAACTGTGTGCCTGTGTGACTCCGTCAGGGCTGGTTGCAGTGCAGGAAGGACAAGCAAGCTGCTGATCCCTTCCGTAACGGAGTGTTCCAAAAAAAGTGAGCCAGTAAAGGGGACAATGATTGGCACAGAGTGATCAAAGGGGACAGTGAATGGCACAGAGTGATCAGAAGGGGACAATGAATGGCACAGAGTGATCAGAATAAGACAACCCCCTGAAGACCTAGGGCATATTTTGGCGTTTCAAAGTGCCCTATCATTGGGGAAACAGGGTATCAATTCAGGAGTAGTAATGGTTCTGTGTTACTAAACTAATGGCTGCTTTCATTGTCAAACTAGTTCTGGGTCTATAACTTGCAAGTAGGTACAGTGGGCTGTTGAGTTACAACAATTTTGACCTAAGACCAAAATGTTCGTTTTAACTTACAACTAAAGTCTTGACTTACAATGAGGAATACAGCCAAGGACAAAACATCCTGTTGAAGCATTTGTAAGTGCCCTCAAAATAGCTAGAAAACACAGAAGCAAAGGTTAGGTAAAAAGTGTTTTGGGAGATTCAAAATGCAATATAGGAATGTTTTATTATTTCTTATTGTAAAATTAGTCTTGACTTTCTACAAACTTGACCTTCAAGTTCACAACTCAAGGCTCCACTGTGCTAAAATCTAAACCTCACTCCCATTGTATTGATGTTTGTGTCTTAGGGCATGTGTCCACATCCAGAAGAGGGAATCAAGGTGCGGCACCACATTTGCTGTGCAGATTCCCTGCTGCTCGCAGGCAGTTTGCATTGGTGGGAGCGCCCCCTATTCATGCAGCAGGGGAAAGACATTAAAAATCGGTACCCGAACAGCTTCGGGCACTGGTTTTCCCTGTCTTTGAGATGCCTCCATTGATCTTCAATGGAGGTGTCTCCAGCGGCACCGCGCGCTGCTGCTTTGAAGACGCGGCAGACCGCTGCTTCAAAACAGCACAGCAGGCCACTAAAAATATGCAGAGTGGACACTATCCCATTCATCAGAATGAACAAGCAAAACGGAATAAGAAAGTGTTTAGTTATGGTACATAATTTTACTTTGTGAGTTTAAAAACTTCAACTAAATATAATATTAATGCTAGTGTTTACAAATTGTGCTGTTGTATAGCTATACATACTTAATTATAATAGTAATATAATAGTAAATGTGCAAGCTATGAATAATGCAAGAAATAGGCTGTGGAGACCGCTATATCTGCTGAATATGTATATGTACTGTATATGTATAACTGAAGACATGGGTTAAACACTCTTATACAGAATGGAGAGACAAAGCTCATGTGGTATATCTACATAAATGGAAGCCACTCCATATATTTTAAACTATCATGGACACATGTATTTGGAACATGAAAGCTTTCTTGAATGCTGCCATTGTGCAAGTCTAAAATCTTCATCTACATACATTGTAGATGTACACTGGCATCTAGGTCATCCTGCTTTCCATTCATTTCATATTTCACATGTCAGTGCTCTCATAGATTAGAAGGACACTAATATAGATACAGAGGCGCCAAATGTAGCAACTTCCATGTATTTGCAAATGTATGAAACTGAGGCCTTTGTCTTATCAGACTAGATTGGTCTTCTTTGCTGCATAGACTGACTGAGTGCCTGGGAATGGTTTTATTGCACTTGTACAATGTATGCATAAAGTGGATTATTTAACTGTCCTGTCTTATCATGGACTGTTATGCTTAAAAATGTCAATATAAGTTTGAAGCAGTATTAAACCCAAAAGTAAAAAAACTACTTTTCCAGCAAACTAATAAAAAATTTTCCACACCTTTTTATATTTTTTAATATATTTTCCTTACTATGTCTTCCTGTGCCAGTGCTGCCCCAAACTTGCTGTTTGAGGAACACACAACTTTTTATACAAAATCTACTACATATCCCAAGAACACTTGACTGATGGATTCGTAAATTTTGCCCCTACCATACCAGATTTCCATAAAAACACACAGACTATTCCACATAGATTGTAAATGGCCACAGCAGCCCTTTTATTAACAACTCATACGTATACAACTCATGTATACAAAACATTCAAATTTATTTAATAAAACTACCAAAAAAGGGTGTCTTTGGTGTCCATTAGCCAAAAGGCTAAACTAAACAGAATCATTGTATAGTGACTTTAACTGGCTTGGGGACAGGAATTAATCTTTCCTTTATCAAATAGGACCAATCCACCAGGCATCCTCCACACACCACACTAGGGGAGTACCATACCACCAGATGGGCCCCCACCTTGTAAATATAAATGTGTATTGAACAGACCTCCAAATACCCCTTTTTCCACCACAGCTGCTATGGCGAAATACATACAACAGCAAAGAAAAAAAACCAAAATGTGAAAATTTAAGAAACCCCAGAAGTCACCAGCAACTGCTGCTCCCATTACTTGACCTTCTCATCCAATTCAGTAATCCCACATATCCTACCCCCTGCGATCTTTAACCCCTTCCATGAATTAAGGATTATTCCCCCTATTGTCATGTAGATCTTATGTCCATCCTGTCCTGCAAGTCTGTCTTGTGTGAGTTAAGGCCCCCGCACCTGTACCGAGTGGGGGCCAACAGATCAGCAATGGAGTGCAGCGTGATGATGTCATCAAGCTGCACTCTGACATTCACAGCATCGGCGGGCACCCTCTGTGTGCCAGCTGTTAGCTTCAATGGTGACATGTCCATTCTCTGGCCGCCAATCTGGGGTGCCCATGTCCGTTCTCTGGCTGCCGATCGGGGGTGCCCATGTCCATTCTCTGGCTGACGACCAGGGGGGCCCACATGGGGCGACAGATCCCTGATCACCCTATGTGGGCACCCCTGACCCGTGGCAGATTTTGCCACCGATTTTGTCGGTGGCAAAATGGTCCGCCACTCGGTGCATGTGTGGTGGCCTTTACTTGCTAAACCTGCATGTGTGAAACAGTGCTGTAAGGTGTGCATGCAGCACTGGCTACATACTGATTCTATAGATTCCCAATAGCTAAGGTAGCCAACGCAAAACAGGAAGTGCCTGGTGCCCATTTTGCTGCTGTTTTTTTTTAACAAGTATGAAAGCAGTAAGTCTAAAAAAAATAAATAAAAGCAATACAAATGTATGCACCCAATTCTCTAACAAATGTGACAAAAAGTCCTTGTATATTAACGTACCTCAAAATACATTTGCAATATGAAATCACAACATTTGTATTCCCAGGGGTATTCTTAGCACCCTTTTATTACATATTACAGAAAAACTGTTTTACATTCAACAACAAATAAAATATTTAACCGATTTAGGAGTAGTTATGGGAGCAAGATATGCTTCATGTGGAATGTTGTGGAATTTAAAAAATACCAGATGTTTTCAAAACATATATGACATCTTAATTAATATAATTTAGGTTTTGAATAGCATAAAATATTACATATTGTTAGCTTCTTATGACTACTCTACATTTTTCTCTCATCTATAATTTGAGATTTCATATCATCTGGATCCATTGATACATAACTTTATTGTCAATGACAACCATCAAAAGATACATTGATTATTGAGGCTTCAAATGCCCTGCATTAAGCCAATGCAATGTCAACTTTTGTGAGTATGTAGAACATGCACAGTTATGAAGAGACATTTTAAAAATATAGTTACTAAATGTTTTTTTGCATGGTTTTGTGTTGTGCAGAAAACTCAAAAATCGAATTGGGATACTCTGTTGCTGCCACAGAAAAAGTCAAAATCAGTAATAGCCAGATTTAGTTCCTGTGGTCCAAGCTTTAGAAAACAAAAAGAAAAAACAGTTTTTTGTACAAACCTAGCAATAAATGTACTTGTGAAAACGCTCATTGCAGGCAAGGAAAGCACCTAATCCAAATATTTTTTCTTGTGCCATAGCTACATCACAGACAAATACATAGAAGGAAGAACCCCAATATTGGTTCTTGTTCTTCATACTCACATCAACAGAGTAAAAAAAATACATCTGTAATTTTATAAATCTGTAATTTATCCAAAGGGGTCATTTATTATTACATAATCGTGTGCTGAGAAATATGTAGCACAGACAGAAACAGAGTATGTGTGAAAAAGCTAAACCGAGTTTCTTCCATGATTAAGGCACCTAGGAATTCGACACCAAATATCTTTCTAGGGAAGTCATTTTTTAAGCTGAGAAACTCAAAGAAAAGAAGCTTCTTCCAAAAAACTACAGAAAATTACAATTTGTGTGCATTGTGTGGACCCACCCCCCATCCATTTTGAATAGGCATATACCAGCATTTGTCGCCCATTGAAAATGAACCCACTATGTTTTTGACGCACGCATCCACTAAATGTTTTACCTACGTTTGGTCTTCACTGATCACGGGAAAAAAAATACCCTGTAGTGCAGTGCTTATGCACCCATTGACAACCAATGGACAAAGACACAGACAATATACAGCTATGTGGACATCAACGGGAGGCGCACACTGATTTTAAATGGATGCACCCCGCATCAGACATGAAACGCACGAAACACAGTAAACCACCAAACTTATTCATATTTCTTGCATTAGTGTGTTCTTTTCATGTGTGTTGATATTCTGCTGGCCTTTATGGATGTACTAAAGTGCACCCATATTTAAGTAGTAATAACATTTTGAAAAGGGATTTTGTTACTGAACAGTAATATGAAATTAAAGTAACATCGATGTATGGTGGCTACAGTGGATATCAAAAGTCTACAAAAAAAATGTCCAGTTCCTGTGCTGTTTAAAAACTGTTAAAAATTAACTGTTCATAATTGCCTCTTTCTTAACTAAAGCCCCAGTTCCAGCTGAAGAAAAACAGCCCAAAACATGATGCTGCCACCACCATGCTTTACTGTGGGTATGGTGTTCTTTTGGTGATATACAGTATTGTATAGTATAGTGGCAAGATGAAAGCCTTTACTAACAAAGAAAAACATCCAAGCCATGCTACATTTTGCAAAAACACATCTGAAGTCCTTCAAAAGCATGTGGGAAAATGTGTTATGGTCTGATGGAACCAAGGTCGAACTTTTTGGCCATGATTCCAAAAGATATACTGCAGATAACCAAAAGAACACGATGCCCACAGTGAAGCATGGTAGTGGCAGCATCATGCTTTGGGGCTGTTTTTCTTCAGCTGGAACTGGGGATTTAGTTAAGTTTATAGGTCACATTAAATGTGGAAAAAGTTCTGAATTAATTAAGCTTTGTCTCATTTTTGTACAGCACAGGAACCTCACATTCAGTGTAGTGTAGACTTTTTATATTTACTGTTTTTGCTACCACAGAGTGTGAAAATGTGAAACTTTTTTTTTACTGTTTACTTTGCACAAGGAGTTGGTTGCTGGACAATAATTAAATTGCAGTAACCCAAATTTGTATTTGTTTTAGTGCCTATAGTATCATGCCATTCTATTCTTTTGTTTGTGTTCACCTAATCTGAGGAACGTTTAGTTTTTTATTTGGTAATACACAGGGCCGCCGTCAGAAATCCAGAGGAAAAAGTTGTTGACACTCCTCTTCTTCCGCTACTCCCGAACGAAGTTGTGGAGCAGGTGGGGGGGATTGTGCGGTTGCGGGTGCTAGCAGACAGCTCATATGTTGCTGTCTGCAGTCCTGGAAATCTGAGTCAATCAAGCAGCCCAGAATGCGGCCGGCAGAGCCCCGAGATAATGCCCGCCGGGCCCCCTGGCTGCTCGGGCACCCTTCCCCCCTGACGGCGGCCCTGGTAATACATAATAGACTGAAAATTGTTGTATGTATATTGGTAAATACTTATTAGTGTTAGTTATCGAGAGTCGCTGTCTACAGCCCAAATTATCCCCAGATAGCACAAAAAATATATTGTACAATTATAATTGTAACTTCAGGTGTTAACGCTTTATTTATGAGTACATTCACTGTGTACACTATAAGTTTGCATTTATTTGGTATCCTTATATTTGAGGAGCTTCCATTGATCCTGATTGAGCTTAACATTTTAAGCAACTGTGTTGTTTGTTTATTGTGTCTTACAAAACTAGAATGGTATTATAAGGCTGCAAGCATTTTATTTCTTTGGTGGCATGCAATGTATGTGGTCAGTGGTCACTAGGGCATATTAAAATAAACTTGCATAACTGAAAAGCAGGTTGCATTTATTTTTCATCAATTATATAATTGATGAACAGAAACTGAGTAAATCTGCCTGCATTAGCCATCCGCTTCGTTCTATGTTTAAATAAACAGACTGTAATTTAATGAGATGACAGCAGTATGACCCTAGAAACACATCATTCTACCTAAATCCACTCCTGAATATTGCTGGGAAAGTTTGGTTGGCTACTACTTGTATGTCATGATATCTGACAGCATGTTTGCATGGGAAGTTTGTTTATTTAAATTAATGCATTGCACTTATGGTCTTTCACATTTAAAGGAAAGTTGTCAGAGAAGCAGACACACAACTGTATGAAAAACAGGCACCTTCCCATCTTCTAGTGTAGAAGGGAAAATGTATATGGCAGGTTTTCATAATGTACAAATAGAAAAACTACTTAACAGTAACTGTACCTCTGTTTACTATAACATAGCTGTGTTGTTATCAGCAATGGCAGGAACTTTGGCTCGTGTTTGTTAGAGTGCACTCTAACAAACAAGTTATATTATATATATTGCACATACACATCAAATAAGTAAAAGGACATAAATATTTTATTTAGACATTTTAATTATATATAAGCACCCATTACAATGTTCATTTCCAATTCATCATAATGTTTTCTATTTTTATTTTACTATACATGTTTTTATATTATAATTTATGCCTTTGTCTGTGTATTTTATATAAAAGCAAAATAGACTTTAGTAAATTAGATTAGCGAAATGCGTCTGGACACATTATTATTATGATCATTTATTTATATAGCGCCAGCATTTTACACAGCACTATACAATTAATAAGAGTTAAGATGCAACACAATATGCCACACAGGTACAGGTTATGACATAGGAGGAGTAGAGGACCCTGCCCGATCGGGCTTACAATCTAATTAGTTGGAGAACAAAGTATACAATAGGTGGGGAGGATGGGACTGGCATGGTGGAGATGTTAGGAATGAGAAGATGGGTAGGTGAGTTTGTAGAGCTTTTTTTTTGAAGGTGGCAAAGGTAGGAGCAAGTCTAATAAGACGAGAAAGAGAGTTGCAAAGAGTAGGAGCAGCCCTAGAGAAGTCTTGAAGTAGGGAATGTGATGAGGTTATGACAGGGATGTCATCAGTAGGTCACTGGAGGAGTGGAGGGGGCGGTAAGGGGAGTATTTATGTATTAGGTTGGAAATGTAAGTAGGACAAGAGGTGTGGAGTGATTTAAAAGCAAGGCACAGAACTTTAAATGTAATTCTTTGGACAATTGGAAGCCAGTTAAGAGATTTGCAGAGAGGAGGAGCAGATGAGGTGCATAATCACAACCAACACCAAAGTCCATTTGACAGTCTTTATTGAGGTAGTCTAAAACAAGGCAAAGGGTCATACACAAGAATCAGTCTGAGAAAGCGTGGTAAAAAAAGACAAGGCAGGAGACGTGGTCAAACAATCCAGGGTCAGGGCAAGGTGAGTCCAGGCAATCAGGCTGTATCACTGTTGGTGATAAGGACATGTGCAGGTAGGTTAGTAATACAACAGAAAGCACAGAAGTACACACAAGCACACTGCTATACAGAGGCTATAATGGGCAATGAAGTACCTAACACTTAGATTATAAATTAGAGGAACAATATATAAAAGAAGATCACTACTGTTCAATTTTAACTGCCCTGTTGGTATTAAGCCTAACATGGGATTACTTACCTGATCCAGACATGTTGGTGGTGTCTTCCAGCGATTTCCAAGAAGCATCTTTCCTTCTTGATGCATGTATACATTAACAGATAGCTTTTAAATGTATATAAAAAGTTTTATTTATTTTCACTTCAATATAAAACATTTTAGCAGGGTTAGATGACCTGCTTGATAATAAGCTTGTAACTGTGTATTGTAATCAGTTAAATATTTTACAGAAAGTAGGATATGTGTTTTTTGGTTATTTTCTTAAACATGACCGACATAAACTTTTACATGTAACAACAGAAGTATTATCAGTGGTATGAGATACCCATATATAGGATAACACTATACCCTCCAATATTGGGATGTTTTACATATCTCCACTACGTATATCTGCATATCTAGTCATTTTACTATAATGAGCTCATTTTAAATCTTGGGTACAAATCACAGTAAGGTTCATAGAAAATTCAGATGATTCCTCTCTCTAAATTGTTAATGTTTTATTTAAAAAGGAAATACTCAGATCCTTATGGCTGCTTCTAGCTATGCTATGCAGTAATAATGCAAAATTTAGTGTGTACAAATATTTGCTTAGATATCTGGTCTAATATCCTCATACATTTTCCAGGAAATCCTCTTCATATTAACCACTTACCATTAGGAACTTATTGTCCTCAAATTAGCATCTAAAACACAAATAAAAGCCAACGTTTGTAGACAGCTCAGAAAACACAAAGATCTTGAACCTCCCTAGCGCTCTTGCAAGGCCCAGATTTCTGTACCAAAAGCGCACAATAAACTCTGATGGAATTTTTTGTTTTGTTTTGTAGGCCTGTAACTTCACAAAATATGTCCGTACAAGGGTCTAATAGACATCCTGAATATAATAATGTTTGATACACACAATTATTAAAAAAAAATTACATAAAATTATATAAATAATAATAATCAGGTATCATCTGAATGATAAAATCTCTAATATACTTATTTGGTATGAAAGATTTCAAAACAGTATGTATTTATATTTATGTTTTGTTTATAATCAAATTTGTATTACAATTGGAAATGTGTGTGTTTTTTACTTTGAATTGTATTGGATACAGTTATCCAGTTATCACTGTATCCGGTACAATTCCCTTTGGCACCCTCTCTCCTCTGGTGTGATGAACACACCAGGGAAGAAATGGTTAGCTGCAAAGGGCACATCTCGGGAATCACATAGAAAACTGTTTCTCGTGCGATTTACATTTGAATCTCCCATGGCCCCCCAAGATGTGACGTCATCACGTCATTAGGGGGGACATCGGCTTCAGTGAACAAGCCTGTACAGAAGATCGGAGCCACTGGGACAGCACAAAACGGTGAGTATGCGCTGCTGGAGCTCTGATCTTCGCCGGACGGCACCATCTCGTCCAGAGCAGTAGTGACAGGACAGCACTGGATGAGATGGTATAAATAGAAGTACAAATTGTATAGTGCTGTGATGCAAAGAAGAATTAAAATATTTGCAGAATGATAACAGAGTCAACAGCTGCAACTTCAGAAAAACACCTCCTAATGATCCCGCATCAAAAGAAAACAAACCAGTATATTACATAACTTAATTCACAGTGTTCGATTGCAGTCACTCTTTTATATTAAAGATAGATGAAATGCCCCCTTCTCTGGGAAAACCTTGTCCCTGCTATACAATAGGCCATTCTTGATTTATGATAAACCAACCCACAAATGGTTTAGTAATATATCATCTTGCTCAAATGCTTTGTTCTCAGTGCAGAATTTACCACCAAACAACGTAAGAAAACAACGTAAGAAAATGTTAATCTGCTCATAATCTAATAATAACAATCATGCTGTCATAGTTAATTCCAGGAAGCTGGAAACACTGATCGATGCTGTCCTACCTCTGACCAGCTGGATTACTGAGCTGAGAACATACAGGAAGTATCCACATATGAGGAGTAATGGAATCTTCACATGAGACATGGCCATAGACCTGACCTTTCCTTGGCTTCCACGCTCTGTAGTAGAGGTCAGTCATTACTATGAGAATTGGTTCCATATTGCCGGGAGTCAAAAAACACAGTTGATTTACATATTTATGAATCTACATATAAAAACCGACCTGCCTCAAAACTGGAAATTTAGTCCCCCCCACCTATTGTATACCTTGTTCCCCAACCTATTAGATTGTAAGCCCGTCCGGGCAGGGTGCTCTTCTCCTCCTATGTCATACCTGTACCTGTGTGTTATTGTGTGTTTGTATCTATAATGTATTGTACAGCGCTGCGTAATATGTTGGCGCTATATAAATAAATGATAATAATAATAATAATAATACTGTCTGGATGCCTTACTCAAAGCACTATTAGTAGTTAGGAATCTTCCCAGAAAGAAAATAATAAGGGGATTAGGTAAGTATAAATCTAACTTTTGAGTTTTCTTTACATTTGCACCTACTAATTGTAGATTTGCCGAGAGCGAGCGAGTCAAGACAATTTGAGTGGACCTTTAATTTTAGTGTAAGCTCGTCTGTAAGGGTGTCAGAGTAAATCTTTGTATATGTATTGAATGTGACCGCATAAAGCAGCCCAATGCAGCTGGAGGTTGGCCCCAACATTTATTCAAGTTTGGGAATAAAGAATTCCAAACCTTCTTCCTCGGATGATTTGGTATCAGCTTATGACTGCAGGATGGAAGAATGTGTATTTTTGATGGAAAAATGTATGCTAGATTCACGTCTATAAAGTTGGCACGTAAAAATAATTCAATGTAGACGTACAGAGGTGCATTGTTGTGCCATTCTGAATTAATTTGGTTGACTATGAGTTTATTCAGAGTTTATTGGTGCCACAACACACATTGCCAGCAAATGTGTATTACAGCTTACCAAAATACCCAGAAGTCAGACACATACCTGTCAACCCATCTGTTTTGGCCAGGAAAGTCATGTTTTTATGTGGCTTTCCCGGACAAATCCAGATTTCACAAATCCCGGATTTTTCCTGGGATTTTTAAATCGGACAAATTAACCCATGCCACCCCGCTTGTGCATATGATGCCCCGTATTCCTGGCCAGTGAGATTGACAGCTATAGTCCGACATACTATACCATGCCATGCAGTATGGTGCACAGCATCGCACTATGCAAATCTAAATGTAAATAAAATTAAAAATGGTTAGTTGAACCTATTGAATGCCCACTAGTTTTAACAATTTCATCATGTGTATGACTTCATAAGGTTTCTCATCAAGCTATTATGTCCCTATCTACATTTATGTGGGATTGCTCATCTCACTCATACTATCATAGTAGAGCAGAAATTTCCTTCTGCTTTAAAAGCTAAATTAAAAAAAAATGCATATTCACACCTATGGAAAATGTAAAGTATCTATACCTGTGCCACAATGATTAGTGTTGAGTACATGTGATTAATGTTATTGCAATATATCTGGACCTCAAACACTCTCTAAAATATTCTTACCATTTTTGGCCTTTTAATAAATCAAGATAAATAGTAAAGAGATTGTTTTAGGATGCAGTAATCCATAGCAATCAATCACAATTCACAGTATGTTATTGTAGCTAGACTGGCTTAGAGATTATTTTTGGTTATATTAAAAATGTACAAGTCTAGTGATAATATTATAAGGATTCATAAAAGCTTATTACACAAGTAAAAAACTATAATATAAGACAAGGGAGTATACAGAGGTATAGGGGATCCGAGCACTGGTATACGCAACCTTAAAGAAGCCGCTGCAAAGGAAGTTAATTGTGGTTAATGTAATACCTAATACCTGGACATGTTTCTTCGTACCTTGTAAATCCTGACATACATATTTTGTATAAACATTTGTAAATTTTTATGATTTGTTTTTTAATTTCTGCTTATCCATTGCAATGGTAATGTCTAAGACAAAACCAAGGATAACCAGTGATCATACACTGTTCAATTTTACCATTCCATTGAAATAAAAAGCAGCTTTTTACCTGAATCGATTGGCCAAAAGTGATGGAAATCAAATATATAATTGATGGAGCAGTGATCAGACATGTTGGTAGATTTCAGTTGTTGGAAAAGTTCAGTTGTACAAGTTCAGTGTTTCCCAGACTGGGGGGCATGGAGGTATTCCAGGGCGGAGGGGGGGGGGGTGCGATAGTTTTTGTAATTAATTTGTATCCCCCAACATCTCACTTACAGTAAATGACACCCTCATCTCCCCCATTCCTCAAGCACGTTGCCTTTGTTTCATCTTTGAGTCTGCGCTCTGCTTTTACTCCCCAAGTAGAGAACATTGCTAGATCCTGCCACTTCCATCTCAGTAACATCTCCAAGATAGGCCCCTTCCTATCCCCAGAAACCACCAATCCTGGTACACGCTCTCATCGATTCTTGGCTTTACTACTGCACCATCATCCTCTCTGGTCTTCCTTTAACTAGAGGGTCACCTCTTCAGTCCATCATGAATGGTGCTGCTAGACTCACTCCACTTACTGCTCCTTATCTGCCGCTACTCATTGCAAATCTCTACACTGGCTTTCAATTGTCCAGAGAATCAAATTCAAAGTTCTGTGACTTTTATATCACTCCACACCTCCTGTCCCACTTACATCTCCAATCTAGTACAAAAAATATACACCTTACCACTAGTTTTTTCGATTTTCAAATATTTAGCTTGAATATCGCTATTTCGCCATTTCGCCATTTCGCGAATGTACAATTGGATATCCGACGCGATCGCAATTTCATGTCCACAAGTGCGGATATTCGAGATTACGAATATGGAATCGAATATTATGGCGGATATTCGCGAAATTACGCGAATTTGAATATTGCTTAGTCGCTCATCACTACTTACCACCCCCTCCGCTCCTTCAGTGACCTACTCATGACATCCCCACTCATAACATCATCACATGAGCGACTTCAATACTTATCTAATGCATCTTCTTCTCTCTGGAACTCTCTCCCTCGTCCCATCAGACTTGATCCTACCTTTGTCACTTTTAATAAAGCCCTGAAAACCCACCTCTTCATTCTCGCCTACCCAGCTTCTCACTCCTAACATCCCCACCATGCCAGTCCCATCTCCCCCCACCTATTGTATACTCTGTTCCCCAACCTATTAGATTGTAAGCCCGATTGGGCAGGGTCCTTTCCCCCTCCTGTGTCATAACCTGTGTATGTTTATCTTGTGCTGTTTCAACTCTAATTTATTGTACCGCACTGCGTAATATGTTGGCGCCATAAAAATAAATGATAATAACAATAATCACATTCTCTTTCTGAGGCTTGTCCTCTGCTAGACCTGATGCCTGGCTTTTTGAAGGTTGGAATTGTTTGGCTATTTTAAAAGGCAGTCTAAGGCTGTGACATCATCAACACAGTTTGATGACATCAAAGACCTTTAGTCCAAAGCACAGGGATTGTGGAACTTGGATGGATCTATATGGCATCCAACAAAATACATTTTAAATGGAGAGGCAAGTAAAGGTAGTATCCATGCCTGCTTGGTACATTTTTGCATTTCTAATCAATGATACATAAATAGGTAAGAAAGTCTCACAATTAAAGTGAAGTACAGTCTCATTTGCTCGTTCTTCTTGGAAAGCTCGATGGACCATCATGGTTGTCTCCATAGTACTTCATTTCTTTGAGTATCTGCTAAGACAAACATATACTCATCTACAGTATCTTCCTGATTATGACAGCTAAGATGATTGAAGGCTCATTACTGAGAGGAAGATTACTAGGATAGATATAATGAGAGCAGAATAAGTCTTAGTGCTGTGGGCTGAGTGAAGAAAAGGAAGAAATCTTGAGTGTTACAGACACATCTAACTCTCGCTCGTCAGTTTCATGGACAGGTAATAAAAGGCAGTCATATTACACACCATGGCTGTATACACCTCATCTAATTTCATAGTTTGCAAAAACCGTGCTGCTGCTATTTATATAAATAATTGTACGAGATCAGATCATTCCATCATGTGCGCAGAATTTTTCCACAAATTTTCCATATTTTTGAAGCTTTATTCTAAGATACAATTACCTCCGTGGAGTGCATTGTTTATGCTTTGCATTTGCAGAAAATTCATTAGAAATTGTCCAGAATAAATTATTCAAGCACCCACTATAGTAATAAAATTATATACTACAGTAATTACAAATTTTAACTGAAGTTTGCAGAGTTTCCTGTTGTTAATATGTCGTGTGTGCGATTCTCGGCACTCGCAGTCGTGCGTGATGATATCATCACGCCCACTAGGTCGGCTCGGCAGTCGACAGGAAAACGATCCATTGATGCCCCGCTTAATGCAGAACCTCAGTCCATTATGACTTATATGGCCATTAAGAGCTTATAACTGGAGTTTGACCATTGGAATCCCACCATGGGGCAATTTAAGTTAGTGGCTTGGTCTAATAAATCATGGAAAAGTTTGTACTAACCTACAACAGTTCCCAAGTTACAGCTCCAGCATTTGATCATGCTGCTTGGGCACACATGAGCAAGGGCAGGCTTGAAGTTTACACCATGCTTCCTCTCCATACTCACAGTGTGGTAGAGGGGGTCAAAGAAAGCAAAACTTATGCTGATAAAGGATAACCACACATTTACTTAACCAATACTACTAGTAAGGGCTCATTTAGATGCCCAGTTAAAACCCTTGGCACATTTTGTGTTTGGCAGGTGGTTTTCAGGCCAATGTCCATATGGATAACATGTGCAAGTGTTAGTATTGTCCTAAAATTTTTTCCCTTGTGTCCAGTATACTGTACCAATACCACCAGTAAGGCCTCATTTAGACAGTTGGTAGAAAACCCTTCATATTCAACAACTGACCGCCTGAAAACAGTGACCTCAACAAATAGGTTATTTCACATTTGGTGGGTGGCTTTCAGGTTGCCAGTGTTTGACCTTAACTGTCCACACACATGGCAGTGTTGTTTTCAGGTCAGCCTAAGCAAGCTTTAATATTGTCCTCAACATTTCTCACTTGTGTCCTGGATAGCATGGCAAGGAATTTATATTGGATTTTTTGGTACAACTAACACAGACCAAGCTGGGAAGTGTGGAATGTTCACATTAAGCAGCCAGCAGAATTATTCTGCTCCAGATATAAGTCAATAAATACTTGCAGACAAATGAACTGCCACTGTGGAAATAATCTCACATAATATGTGTGCAGATCCCCATTTCTGTCACAGTTTCTCCCTGTATTCCCATCCACAAATTATTTGTTTGGCTTCATGTACTGTATGTAATTGCTCTGTTGACTCAGAAAGACTAATAAAATGCAAAACTGCCAAGAAGGAGAGAGCCAAAAATTCCTTCCTGAATACCAAATAAGAACAACTAAAAGGGCCTTGGAGCGAATGAGATTAGAACAAGGTTTGTTTGACATGGTTTTAAAAATGTGTACGTATAAATGCCATGCTGCTTTACTCAATGTAGCTACAGAGTAAATTCACAAACGTGTTTGCCAATCAGTAATTTGTTAAAGTGCGTTATTTATGTTAGATAAATAGCTCTGTAGTGGGGATTTTCCACTATTTACTATTTAGCCAATACCTTTGTGCATGTCATACCCCATTACTTTGAAAGGACAGTGTTGTTTTGGCATCTGTTTCCCCATAGGCAGCGCGCTGGCCGAACACAAGCAAAAAATGTAGTAGAACAAGCTAAGAAAAATGATGGGTAGTTGCGCACAACCTTCAGCAGTGATTATACAGCTATAGTGATAGCAGTGGCCA
>CM070034.1:42388634-42415755 GCA_036250615.1 Ptychadena robeensis | reverse complement strand
ATTCCACAATTTCTTAACCATTTGTTGTACTAGGTTGTGCGCCTCTGTCCTTGTTCTTAAAAAACGTAGTAGAGCCTAGGCCTAAAGCTGGGCATACACGTCACAATTTTCCTTTTATAATCCGATGGCCTATCCGATTCAGGAATCGATTTTAATTTGCGAAAACGAAAAATTTGCGAAAACGGCAACATACCATGCATTCAATTTCTGGGCGATTCTATCCTGAAAGTCTCAATATGTCTTGCACGCACACATTTATGGGTTTGGAGTTGTGTTAGCTGAAGAACTGGCCAGTGACCAACAGCACACAAACAAAGGTCATTTCCACAAGAATCATAGATGGATCGCTTAAAACGATCGCATGAGACAACTAACAGCGCTCGATTCATGTGCTTTTTATTAAAATTATCCATCAGAATGGATCCGTGAACGATCGTTTTTCTGTCTGATTTTTTACAAAATCGATCGCTTTTGGCATGCTTCAATTTTTATTCAATTCGATCGTGTGATCGATTTTGATAAACAATCGCACTAAAATCGAACTAAAAATCGTGACGTGTATGCCCAGCTTAAGTCTCTTGCCACAGTGAAATGCTTTAGGGTAGTGGGTATGGATAAGGTTTTTTTTGTTATCTGTGCCTTCCTGTACCCATGTCCTCTGATATCCTTATTTCTTACAGGGGAAACACAGGGGTGTTAATAAGTGTAAATTTGCTGATCTACTGATGCAAGGCTCAATGCCTTTTTCAATCTATCAAAAACAATAACAGTATCTGATAACCAGGTCTAAAGGAATCAGAACTCTCAAGTAACCAGAATGTCCAAAAACAAGTTATCTGGACTTTTCTAATCCCAATAGGTGCTAGATAGTGGGACGTTTATTGTACATAATACAACAAATACTGGCTAAAAGTTTTTTTCTGCTATAAAGTCATAGCTCTAGCATAGTCTTGAGATCTGTCCTGCTTAAAGCCATCTGTACATGTGCAGTCATACAAGAAGCGCAGGGGTAGCAAAAATTAAATAGTGCTTCTGTGAAGGATACAAGGATGATCACAATGTTATTTAACATTCATTGTCCAACTGAAGGCTGTTTTTGGTGTATACCTCACGGAGGATCTGGACAGTCCTACGCAATCTGGCAGGTGTGCCTGGATCACATAACTGACAGATAATTTTAAAATTTTATATGCATTGATCTTTTGCTGTACTATAAACAAATTAAAGGGTGAGGCTTGCCATCAACCAAAAGTGTTCCCAGGAATTTGAGAGATATAAAGTAACTGCGAAATATAGGAAAACAGTGTACTATTTACACCTTACATCCATTCATTAGTCACCCGTAATAGGTTTCCTTTAATTTCAGTAGCAGTGGGTAGCAGGTAGTGTTGTATCTATACCAGGGGTTGGCAAACTTTTTGACTTTTGGGCCAGAATGGGTTTTTAAATTTGACAAAGAACCAGCAAGGACCACCTATTCCCAAGTCCTCCCAGTCTGGGTGGGAAATTTAAACAGATAACATTGACAAAATTATACATTTTCGAAACAACTTAATACTGCCAGGGTGGTTAAAAAACGAAAAAATATATTTAAAAAAGTAATACATATGTAAAAAAGAGGCTTTAGATGGTCAACTCAAACATTCTTTTGCAGGTGACAAAGGCCCCAATTAAAAGACTAAATAGGCCGCACTTGGCCCACGGCCATAGTTTGCACACATCTGGTCTATACTAATGCCATAACCAGGTCTTTGTGAAATCATTGCTCGTTAGAAATCTAGCACAACAAGTAGTTTGTCCTTCTATGTGTCCTACAACATTTCAATAGGCTGTTTATACCTCTCAAACAAATTAAATAAATTGGATAGCTGAGTTAGATTATCAGTATATGCTTTCACATTAAGGTAATGCAATCAAATAGATGAAAACAATAAAGATGAAATGTACAATACAGTTCAAATCCTCTTATTTTCTAAAAATAGTATTTATATGTTTTATTGTGTTGATGCACCCTGAACTCCCTGTAGGCTGCTTACTGGATCATTCCACAAAGCACATACATATTGTTATTGTGATTTACCTCCATATTGGTGCTTGCATTGGTTTATGTTCCTCTTTATGCATGTTGTTAAATGTGTTTTGTTCCTTAACATGATAAACAATGAAATGGAATTCATTGTGCATCCAGCTTCAGTGCTCTGTGCCAATTATTTCATGCTTCAGTGCCAATAAAAACCACGTGTAATTCAAGTCTGCTTTATTGGAGCCAAGGCCCGATGTTTAGTTATTATGTTTACAGCTCCAATTCCATGGAAATGTTAAGATTAATGTACACAAAGCAGTATTCCACATATGGTGCTTTTGGGTGAGTGCCTGGATTTACAGGTGACAGCCTTGCGGTCAGGCTATTGAAGGTTCATCCAGATACATATCTGAATTAAGTGCTGCAGTCTCTAGGTTCTCTGTAGTAGGACAACAAAAAGTAATTTCTTCTGTTTTTGGATCTGATTGACTCAGGTTTTGTTCATACCATACAACATTTCACCCAATGATTGTATCTTTGTTTTAAATTGACAAATCATACCATACCAATTATTATTTAATTATTATCATTTATTTTTAAAGCAAACACATTTTGCTGTACATTAAATAAGGTGTTAAATGCAACACATATAGGTATGACACAGGAGGAGGAAAGAAGCTCAAACCAGTTTGGGGAACAAAGTTAACGAATGGCAAGGGAGATGAAACTGCTAGGGGGTGATGTTAGAAATGAGAAGATGGGTAGGCCAGACTGTAAATGTGAGTTTTCTGGGCTAGTTTGAAAGTGTTAAAAGTAGGAGTGAGTCTAATAGGATGAGGGAGAGCATTCCAGAGTTTAGGGGCAGCCCTAGAAAAGTCTTAAAGCCATGCATGTGATTATGTTATAAGTGGGGATGTCATTAGTAAGTTAGTGGAGGGGTGGGGGGGGGGCAGTCAAGGGAATATTTATGTGCCAGTTGGAGGGGAAGAGCAGGAGTGTAGTGATTTAAAGTTTAAAATACACGTTTTAATTCAATTCTCTGGACTATTGGAAGTCAATGTAGAGATTTGACAAAAGGAGCAGTAGATGAAGCAGAGGAAAAGAAAAAGGTAGATCATCCAAAAAGCAACTAAAAGACAAACAGAAGCCTACCCTAGGCTAAGGGTGGTTGGTGGCTAGCCTCCAAGGACTTTTGTGACAAATATGTATGGACAATTGTACTCACAAATCCAGATTAAAAGTCTCAATTAACAGAATGAATCAGTTCCCAAATGAATTGAGTCCCCCAATTTGACATATGAATCATTCAGTCACAGTAGGTAGCACATAGGCGTGTCACAATCACAAATAAATACATATATAAATGCATGTGCGTTTAGTATGTGGGTTCATGCCCCTTAGTCTAGAGCATAGAACCATTACTTGTGCAGAGGTGTTCCACCTTGTGCTTATCTGAGGCTTTTTCATATGTGCAATACATGTTTATTATCATAAGAATTAAGATTGAGATTGGGGTGCAGTCATATAGACATATATTATGTCTATAATATATCAGTATTATTAGTGTGGTATTGATCATATAACTCCCCAATAGGATATTAGTTTGTACATTCTCCTAATGATTGTTGCTATACATATGTACACCAACAAATGTAAAGAGGTGGATCTAACATAGTTTTGGTATTTAGTGTTCCCTGTAAAAAAAAAAATTAAAACCAATAGACAGTGCTCCTCATTTTGGAACTTGCTTATTGTCAATAACCATTATTTTAATTTAGAAAACCACCGGCCTGCCATCATGCAACAGCTAATTTTAACACATGTTAATATATTATGATATATCTGTATGTAGATAGAGTAGTTTATAGCTATTGGTATTTTTACTTTAAAGTGAACCTGAACCCAGACACTTTAGCCAGAAAAAATATTTTAGATTTACCTTTAGAATAAGATAACTGCCCAGTGTATTGTCTCCTGCAGGGTTGATTATTGTGTTTAGTGTCCAAATTTTCATAGGTTGGATTAGCCATTGTCCAGTGTGTTAACATGAACATGCGTGTGCCATTTAAGTCCTTCCTGTAGAGCAGAGATGTGGACGTCCATGCAACTACTCCTTTACTGTCTCATCATTGTATCATTGTAAGTTATGTAAAAGACTCCATTTCCCTCCAACAAAGTTGTTCTGTGTAAATATCAGTGTTCTACGATCATAAGTACAAATACTTCTGTAGGTAAAACATGTATAAACAGATGTATTTTACTTAGCTGTTTGTCTGGCGCTTGTCTTTATTTATAGACATCAGCCACTGATATAAGACTGAATTGAAGTAACAGAAGTCTCGCTTCAGCTGTCTTTCCAGTCTATTATCTTGTAAGAGGTCCGTTAACCTATGTGAGTAAATTCTTGAACAGTTTCACATGGCTGCCAATAATAACACTGACATTTAATTTGTTTTGGCTTCTCCTCCCTTACATACTCAACATACTGCTAGCTGACCTTCTTCCTAAATGGTCAATGGTTGCATACAAGACACAAAAATCATTACTTTTGCATTTCTTGGAAAGCGATAGTAAATAAATCTGTGCCATAACCTCAAATGAAATTACTACAAAACAGCCTTAATATATCTTGCAGGTGGCTGATGTTATGGACAGGAAGTTCTAAACTCAGACAAAAATCCAAATGATTAACTCTAATGAACTAAACATTGTTGCAGCTTCCTGTAAAAACATTTATTTTAAAATAGTAACATCTCTGAGTGCCCATGATAAGTTGTTATATGAAGTTCTCTTGACATATTACATGAGAACATTTATTAGTGGACTGTTAGTACTTTTATGAGTGTGCATGAGGAAAAATTTGACATGTAAAAATATACAAAATCTGCATCCTATACCCTACAGTCTAAACAGTGGTTCCCAAACTTTCCTTGCAGGGTTACCCCTCTTCTATTTACGAACATTATCGATTCAAA
The DNA here is from genome assembly GCA_036250615.1 of Ptychadena robeensis. Lineage (NCBI taxonomy): Eukaryota > Metazoa > Chordata > Amphibia > Anura > Ptychadenidae > Ptychadena > Ptychadena robeensis. The sequence goes on along the minus strand of CM070034.1, from coordinate 42,410,757 downwards.
ACGCATGTTAAGAGGGCCCGTTCCCCCCTGGAATACCTTCGCGCCCCCCAGTTTGGAAACCACTGGTCTATAACAACATTTATCTTTGAAACTCCTTCTTTGACATCCATGCAACATGCAAGTGAGCAATTATTTTAGTCAATGAAGAAAATCCTTAAAGCGCACCTAAACCCACCAGACAAACTTTTACCCCTTGCTAGCCAACCCCACATTATTGGAGCAATATGTAAATAAAAAATAACAAATTGTGACCTGTGTGGAGATATGTGTATAGTTCTCCCCTCACCTCTCCTCCTCTGTGGATCATCTCCTCATCACCACAGCGGACTTCCACATCTTAAGCAGCTATTCACGTTGATTTTTTTCCCCTGCTTTCACTTTGTGTCCATTCACACACATTGTATCTGGTGGCCCCCGGTGGCCGCCAGTGTTATTGCAGCCTTAACTCATGCAAGCCTGGAAGCTAACACTGAATCTAAAAAGGCAGCTCCCACAGGCATCAGCAGGATAACTAAATATATATTTTTTGGTTTTTGAGCGACTTTGAGCTATTGGGACAGTTAAGAGGTAATAATAAAATTGAACACATTTTGTTTTGGTGTTTTTTATTTATGAGTTTAGGTAATGGGTTTGGGTTTAGGTTAATATTTCTGCTGGAGAGGAAAGTAGATGAAGAAATTGTCATGTTGTGAGCTCCTATCTCTGCAAGAGGTAATATAGAGCTCTAAGCAGTATAGTTAGAAATTACAAAAAAACTTTGTAGAACTTATTCTAGGTCTGCTTTAACTTATTAGGCTTAAACATCGTTATAGAAGCTGGAAACCCATGAAGTGACTCTGTTGACATTAGTTTTTTAATACTGATATACAAGGCTATGGAGGTGTATGCAGCAATCTAGGTTTGGCTAGAACTACTATACATATACTTTACTAAAGTATATGGCTGTAACCAAGGCAAGGAGCGTTATGGTAGTCCATAATTCATTCTTTCAATTCATAGAAGTTAGGACCCTTCAAAGTCATTCAAATGCTTGACGGGGAAAGGCAGTCGGGTACTCAGGAACCACTAAGAAAGATAATGGGTAGTTGCGCACAACCTTCAGCAGTGATTTCACAGCTATAGTGATATCAGTGGCCAGAAAGGCCCTCAGTTGGTGTATGGGGCCTGAGCAAAGATCACAGAGTAAAATGGTTAAATCCTATGGAATAGGATAAGATAAAACAAATAGAAACAAAATGAGACAAAACAACAGACAAGATACTCTCAGTGAGAGAGGTTTACAAGGGTGGATCTCTCAGGGCCATGTGTTTTCCAGGAGGACCTCACTTCCTGGTTGGGGATGAGAACACTTCTTACTTACAGATACTGGGGGGCTCAGTAGGAACAATGGGACGCGTTTCGTGCAGATGCTCTTTTTAACCAACTTAACTTTTTAACACGCCCCTCAATGCAAGTTAAACATATATTCACGAATATATAAAATTATGCATAAAATTCGCATAAAACTGCCGATATTCGCAATAAGAAGAATATTGCCGAATGCGAATATTTTCCGAATGTTTTCCGCGAATACGAATGTTGCCTATGCCGCTCATCACTAGTTACATCCATTGGGTCCAGACAATAAGCATCTTCACAAGGTCAGCAATGGTTTCCTCCAGATTTTTAAACAGTTATTTTAAGCGTCATTTAGCCCTTCTTTTTATATGTCGTGCTTTCCTTTGTAATGTGTGGATGGCAATATCCTGTCTAATGTACATCAGTTCCAGCATACAAACAGCACCTGAGACAACATACCTTCATAGACATGAGTCATATGTTCCTACACATCTTCGTCAAGACGACCGCAAAGAAGCCGTGCAAGGTTCACAAACAAACTTCTACATTCTCTGATTTTAGGTCTACAAACCAGCTTGGCCTGAAAACAAACAAAACTGACTGTTGACCAATAAAAGCATTAGTTTGTTCTGTACATCGCTTGGTGAAATGTTGGACAGGTCTGTCATCTTAGCCATCTGATTGCTAAACTCACAAGTGGCTGGAAAAGGTAAGCGATGACAAGGTTTGTCAAATAGACTAGAAAAGGTGTTTCTGCTGTTTGAATCTCACAAGAGTTCACCTGCTGAAGGGCAAGTCTACAGCCGCTTAAACTGAAGCCAAGTACAACCCAAACACAAGCATCCCTGCTCTGTGTCACCAGCTTTTCATTTTAGAAGCCAACTGAAATAAGAAAATATCCTCCTTGCAATAAATAAGAAACATGGAATTCTAATAACAATCTTTTGTTCTTTAACATATTTTATTTTGAGAAATGTTAGTTATACAGTACAAAATAGAGTACACCCCCTTTAAAGGTTTAAAATATGAGGACCTAATAGAATTAACAGGTCATATGTCATCACCATGCTTCATTGTGGGTATGGTGTTCTTTTGGTGATGTGCAGTATTTTTTTTTGCACTAAATATAAACATATCTTTTGGAATTATGGCCAAAATGTCCAACCTTGGTTTCACCAGACCATAACACCTTCTCCCATTTGCTTTGGAGACTTCAGATGTGTTTTTGCAAAATGTAGCCAGGCTTGGATGTTTTTCTTCGTTAGTAAAGGTTTTCTTCTTGCCACTACACTATACAATACTATATATCACCAAAAGAACACCATACCCACAGTGAAGCATGGTGGTGACAGCATAAATTTTTACCGAATTTTTCGCCATATAAGACGCACTGGCATATAAGACACACCCAGTGTTTAGGGCAGGGAAACCAGAAAAAAAAGATTTAATACATTTTCACATAAATTGGGGTAATGCAATATTTTCAGAAGAGAAAAGGTAGGTGCAAGTTCATCTATACTTTTCTCTAAATTTCCTATGCCAGTTCAGGGCTGGCATAGGAAATTGTTTATTATACATCAACACATAGGTACGATACATCAAGGTAGTGTTACCATCTCGCTCAAGTCTCAAAAGTACAGTCTGACTGTGATCCCAGGGGGATACTAGAGCATTGGGTTCACCATAAATACACCATTTGTTAAAAAATACATCACATGTCCTGGAAGACCAGGAGATCAGAAGTCCATACAGTAAATTCCGACGCGTTTCTTCCCATACAAGGGATTTCTTCAGGGTGTTGTTGGAGTAATTGTCTAAAAAAGTAATTGAAGTGAGATGTTAGTATTCCTACAAATTGTCTGTCAGATAAGGTCCAATATGCATTTTTCACAGCTCTATTTGATACAGTCTATTAGTCATAAAAATCTTAATTTTTCACATCCTTGCATTATCGAGTATTTCTACCGTAACATTGAGTATTGAGAAAGCCTCTGTTCAGCACTTTCTATGTAAGCAGATGTAAACCATTTACTTAGTCCCTTATCATTGTTGAGGTATATGGTATTGGATTTTGGCTTACCAGTACATTCTTAGGTTTTAAACAGGCGGGTCGACGAGCGGATTGCGGCCAGTCCACGGCTGTTCCTCCCTGGAGGGCAGACGCTAGCCAATAGGGTCTCCAACCACTGGCGTGGGAAGTCTATAGTGTGGACACTGTCATGTAGGGAAGGAGGCAACGCCGTATTTATTTATAGAGAGGATACAGTCATGTCTGTGGGAGATTCAGAGAAGTTAGTAGGGCAGTACATCCCTGGAAGCTGAAAGGGGGAGGTGGTGGGGGAGAAGGATAATGTAGAGGTTCACCTACTTTTGTGTCCTTTACATAGCCGTTCCCCCCTCTTTATTCAAGTGCAGATGGGAGAGTCGGCTTTAGCCGGCATCTCACATCTGACAGCTTCTCCAGCTCCCCCAGCTAATCTCCGTGCTGGGAGAGCTGGCGGGCAACCAAGGTGCGACCACCAGCGGCCGAGTGGCCGCGGGGGTCGCGCATTCGGCTTATAAGACGCAGGCACTTTTTGCCCCTAATTTTAGGGGTGAAAAAGTGCGTCTTATAAGCCGAAAAATACGGTACGTTTCTATTTAATTTATCACCATCTTGACAGTTTGTAAATACTGCTATTGAGTTTATTTCATGCTATAAGTGGTATTTATATCTTTTAAAGCTAAACCTCTGAAAAAAAGAATAAAATTTGCCAAAAGGTAAACTTTTATACATAGCAAACTGCTTACCTGTCAAAGAGTTGTATTTCTGTCTTTTTTGTTCTTAAGTTTAACATGTTCCTGTCAGAAAGCCAGGTATATGACACAGTTTACAGTTAGAAATACAGTGGTGTCCCCCACCCTACCTGCATTTTGCTGGTTGGGCAATGAAAGAATGATTCACTCTCAAATTTTTCCATTGTTTTATATCTGCAACTTTAGTTTAAAACAACACCAATATCATGATGGTCTTTGTTCATGCACCTTTAGTTATATGGTTTAGAATTAATTTAAGGCAATCACTCTATTCTTTTGGGTATGGAGATATGCTTCACAACATATTTTACTCTTGGTCTGTTTTGTGTCAACCTCAAACTAAAAATAGAATTATGTATGAGAGTTAAAATGTGTCCATTAAGGTCAGACATATCTATTAACCTCTACAGCGCAACTAGAGTGAAATAAAAACATTGTGAGAAAGTTTCATTAAATCATTAAACTATTAACTGTTTCGAAAAAAAAAGTTTGTCCCCAGATAAGGCATCATTCTCCTGCCAGCAAATAGCTTTACATACACAGTTCTGTATCTTGGAATGTGTTCAGAATTATAACATGGAAAATACATTTGTGAGCAACCTTAAATAATAATAATATAATTATAAAATGAATATGATAAAAAAAAAAACTGTTTTGTGTGTGTAGCTTGTGTGTTTCACCCTACTCAGAAGTCTTAGTTTATCTCAACACGCAAATATCAGGGCCAAAATATAGTGGCGTCACTATAGTGTTATCGGGAACTAAAACCTTGTTGTTTCCACTATATTTATAGTAACAGGTAACACTAAACCTAGTGACATCACTATATTTTGGCCCTTAGATTCTTTCTTTGCCTGTTGAAATTAACTAAGGATCCCCATACACCTTTAGATTTCTCTGTCAGATTTCCTTTAGATCTCCTTTTGTTTTACCAAAACCATCATGTCTACCTGTGTTCAATCACAGAGGACCCTATACTACATAGTTGTGGGTAGATCTAAAGGATATCTGACAGAAAGATCTAAAGGTGTATGGCCAGCTTAAGACTTCTGGGTAGGGTGAAACACACAACCTACACACACAAAATAGTTTTTTATCATATTAATTTTATAATTTAATTATGGAACATGGATGTTCACATTCCTTCTAGCCAGTGAGCAGTACGGGTGTTCTTCCCGCTGCGTTCGTCAGCGAGAAGGATCTTACTATTCTTTCACCATCATGATCAGGAGCAGTAAGATCCTCCCAAAAGATGCATTTTTTGACTAGAGACTGGGTAGAGAACCCGTTTTTTTAGTGAAGAGAGGCTCTGGAAACGGGAAGTGACGCCACTGCTGGTTTTCCCGCAAACAGGCGGGGAATTTGAATGGATCTGGCTGAAGTTCGACCATCACTATTGTTTAATAAGGTCTTTTATCTTCTACTATTTGCTGTGTTGGCCACAGCACACCAAATATCACTTTAAGTCTATTTTACCCATAATAGTCAAACATGAACAGGATAGTTTCACCATGAAATAGGTACAGAACTTTAGATTAAACTTTTCTAAAGTTAATGGAAACCTAACAAAATACAGGAGTCCTCTTCTTAGACTGTCAGTCCAATATACCTTTACTAAGAAAATATATGCCCCATTAGTGACAGCATTGATGGTCACAAGACAATGACTGAAGACATACAGGTAACTATCATTGTCAAGAAGAGATAATGATGATGATAGAGATATGTTGAATACATATTTAAAGCAGATATTGTTCTACACTCAGGACAGAGATATTAAAATTAAAGCTTCTAGCTTGTATCTCCCTGTAATTCTTGTACCTATTAGTGTTAATCACGAATATTATAATCACAAATTTTAATGGGAATATCATTGAATATAGTGCTATATCTTCATAATCGCAAATTATTTGATTTTTTTAATCAGTACAGTGCAGATTTGTGCAATGAAGGTAATCATGACTGGAGATCACAAATTTGCTTTTTTTTGCGAATAATAGGCAAAAAAATTGGCAATATTTTGCGAATACGAATATTGCCTGTGCTGCTCATCACTAATAATGGCTGAACTGTCCAGGAGAGTCTTCTAGTGAAAATCAGCTCTGAAAACCGGAAGTGACGTCAGTGATATCACATCCAGCAATCGGAACCAGGAGCTATGCATTACAGGTGCCAGATGTGACGTCACTGACGTCACTTCTGGTTTTTCCAAATTCAAATTCCCTACCAATAGGTGGGGAATTTGAATTTGCCCGTGATCTGACTTTTTGCGAATGGACCCGGCCATTACTAGTACCTATAATTATACAATATCATGTATTCTCTGGTAGTGTTGTTTGTGAATATTCGAATCTCGAATTTTTATTTTGAATATCAGCCCTTTGAGCATTCAGGAAGATCTTGAATATAGTGCTATATCTTAATAATCGTGAATATTCGAATATTGGGTAAAAAATGTGTGATATTTTGGGAATACGAATATTGCTTATGCTGCTCATCACTATTGTCTGGCTAAATACTCAGGTCATGTTTGTTTAATAGTATTCCAGAATATATACAGTATATGGGTATTTTAGATCATAAGAATATTAACTGACTACAGCTGTGATGTTTGATAGACCACTAAAGTTGTAATAATAGTTCCTTATATCTTTCCAAAAACTGACTGGATTATTGGAAGTATCCATAAATAAGGACCAGCTGCATTGGATTTTGGCATTTAATGGGCTATGGATGTGGAAAGGTCACCTGGATGTTGTAAAACAGCTTCTCTCTCACACTGACAATAAAGAATGTCATTTGGCATTACATGCACACTAAATAATCCTTCTTCTGTACATAGCCATGAATCAAACATCAAACTGAATCCACACTGGAGCAATGGTGCCATTTCCAATGAACTTCTTGTCAACTTAACATTGCAGCTCACAAATGGTACACAACAGTATACTGTGTGCCACTCATTTTATTGGCATTCATCTCTTAAGCCCGGTGTTCTGATATATTTTCTTACCCTGAGATATTTTCCTACCCTTACAACTAGCCCCAATTTCAGGGTTAATCTTATGAATTTCGGGTGTCAAGGTTAAGGGTTTGTGGGGGTGTTAAGGTTAGGGGGAGTGGTACTTGATAGTAGGGGTGAGTTTTGTGGGTTGGGGGTGAGGTTAAGGGTTTAGGGGATAAAATTATTCTAACCTCCCCAGTCCCCTAACCTGAACCCTTCGGACCCCCTGACCCTAACATTAACCCCCCCCCAAACCCCTAACCTGAATCTGCCGCGAACCCTTTGTGTGCCAGCATTTAGTTTGGATGGGGATCCAAAGTAATAAGATAGATCAAAAAATTACAGACATGTCTGTATTTGTTAAATCAATTTTTGAGCTGATTTCTGGGCCGATATAAGGTGGGCACAGATCGATCACAGCAAATCTAACCGTCTATGGTCAGCTTAACGCATGGATCCCTTATTTGTTAAATCAGTCAATAATAAACCAATGTAATTGCAGGTTTCCTGGATGCTCAATTACCAGGGCACCTCAGGACAGAAGCACTTGGCAGTGTTTACAAAATGAAACACAGGGACTTGACCTCAAACTAGCAAGAGGAGACTGTTGCACCTTTAAAGTCCAATGAGGAAGCCACCAGTCTTCAGAGTGATACTTGAAAGAGGACAGTTCTAAACACATTTTGCAATGATTTATTGAAAGAATAGTTGACAATTTCAGTTTAAATTTCCCATAGCTCTATACTAAGACAAAAAAAGCAAGATGATGTTGTCACATCTTCCCTAATACTGGGAATAACAGTGCATCATAATACTACCACATTGTGCTGCCATGTATTACCAAAAATAGTGAAGAAACATTTTTGATACATTTTGGTGCACTGGCTAACCATGTCTGCATGTGAAAAAAAGAACATTTACCACAGTGTTTCCCATTGGGGTCTACGCTCCCCTAGAGGGGGGGGGGGGGCTAGAGACTAAAGGGGGGCACAGCATTAGTGGAATCAGAGATGGGGAGGTTAGAGAGGGAGACTGCAAGCTCAGCTTCTGAAGTTGTGAGTTTATTACAAACCCCCTGAACATGACATAATCCCCACAATTGCTTGCGGTATAAAGAAGGGTTGTATGGATGCAAGTTATAAGAGAGGGGATGTTACCCCAGGATAGGAGCACTCTGGCGTCATTACCAAGCCAAGATGTAGTTCTTGAGGGAGATGGGTGTCTTCCTGCCTTTTGCCCTTGAATGTCCTTAGATGGAAAAAATGGCTCTGGTTGGAAACTCTGGTGTTCCCTGTCCTCTGGTCATAATATGGTTTCATCCAGTGTGATCCGCACTCCCCAAATTGGACTGGTGATGCTGAAGGGTACAGGATACAAAAATGGATGTGCAAAACGCTGAGGTGTTTTTTCAGTGATTCCTGAGATTGGCCATAATTGTCATCAAATGAGGACTCCAGTACCTGCTTGGAGCTAAAAGACCTCAGCTGGCACAAGAGAAAATGTTACTATTTAAGTAGAATAATAGTCAGATGTTGATTCACACTATATTAGTGATTCAGTTGTAAAGAAGAAATGACAAGCAGCATTATGAATCACCCATTTTCTTTTTTAATGAATTCTGACTAGCTACAACATTAAACTACGACATAGGGGGTTGAGAGACATGTAATATGAACAAGAGAGTCTATAATCAAATTAAAAAGATGCTACAGGAGTCTACTGAACAAAACATATACATGTATATATGTGCCAGCGGATATATATTCTATGGCTCTTTGATTGAATGTTTGCTTATCACTGCACTTCTTCATTACGATAATCCAAGAATATGACACAAGCCTGGCTTATTTCTTATCGCTGCCCATTATTCAAGTACTAATATAAGTGATCAATAACCAGGTCTTATCAACAAACATTAAAAAGCTAACATTTAATAGCTTCCTGCAAATTTTCATTGGATTGGATCTTATCCATCTCCCTTTCTGCTCAGTTTCATCCATTCCACATCCACTTCTGGAACATATTCAGTCATAAGGCTTAAAACCTTTAGAGATTACCCCACATTTCTGAAATTCCCAACTTGTTTCTATACGTCAATATCCCACTTCCAGCAGATGCTCTGGATTAGACCTCTGAACCGTGATAACTTTATTCGCTTTTACAGTTCAATTATTCATTCCATTTTCTAAATCTCTTCATTGTATACATAAATAATATGTTTTACCCATTTATATCTTCGTTTAATATTTATATATATTTTACTCATAGACATGTTATTATTTTTGTTGCAATCTGCAAAACCTACATGCAGACCCAGCAGTGAAACTAATTAGAGATGAAAGAAGTTACCAGACAACTTTTGACCCGAATGAGTCCGATTTGGTGCTGGCAGATATCCATGTATATCCCCATGATTAGGCCTACCGACTTTGAAGGTTATTACTTTCTACATACTTTTTCTATATTGCCTTAGAGTTATGGGCTAATGCAGTGGTTCCCATTCCCAAACTGGGAAGTATTCCAGGGGGACACTGGCCCTCATTCTTAACCTGTGTTTGAATAGGGATGGGGGGCTCTATAATGTTCCTAAATGCCCACAGATCCTTCTGAAACACATCTGATATAGAGTGGTGCAAAGTAAAAAAATAAATAAAAATAAAATATATATATATATTTACTTAATGTATTCACAGCTATATTCACCTATTGTAATGCAAACAATTGATAATGCATGCCTTACAAATACATTGTAAATCGATTGTAAATAAATTGATTACACTGTGTGGTAGTGCAATTGATCGATGTTTAGCGATTGAGCAAAAGTAGGGGTGTGGGGTGGAAAACGCAGCAGCTACTTGTGAAGTCATTCACCATCTCCAGTAAAAATTAACAAAATGTCCACAAGATGGTGCCAGCAGACGGCTGGCATAGTAAGTGGGTGCCTGACTTTAGTATAAGCCGAGGGGGTGAAAATGCTTGGCTTATACTTGAGTATATATGGTAAGTATATTTTTAGGCTTGCATTCAATATGTATTTTTTTTTCAATTAGGTACTCTGATCACATGCTGCATAAAAAAAGGAAGGGATCTAAGGATATCTGTACTTGGCTTACATTTTTCTACAACAGTGGTTCTAAATCTGTGGGTAGGGACCCCCTTGGGGGTAGAACGACCATTTAACAGCGTCACTTAGTGCACTCAAAGCAGCAGCGCTCATGCTCACAAGCGGGGTGGTAAGTTAGGAGGTAGAGTAACTAACCAACGTAATCTGGCCATACACCTTTAGATCTCTCTTTTAGATATCCACAAAGAAAGTTTGATGAGCGGTGAGCTCGGAAGTAATTCGGGCCAGCCGTCCATCTGGTTTTTCCCTTTGCTAGAAAGGCAAAGGCAAGGGGACTTTCAAAGAGGCCACCCCATCTCATCTCATCCCCAGTTGGGGATTTAAATCAGAAATTAAACATCAAAACAAAACAGAACAGAGGTAATGACAGCCCGTTCAAATTGCGAAAAAATGCGTCGGTATGCAGTCCATGTGTTCGGATAAAACAGTCTTTTATTTTTCTTTAAAAAGACGATCTGGATATCAGTAAATCCACTGGCTAGAATAGATTATAGCATATACTCATTCATCTGTAGGAGTAATTAAATTGTCCCCACAGCCTCGACGCGCGTTTCTAAAAGCTTTTTATCAGGAGGTGGGGTTTGGGTCAGATTTTTAGAGGTATAAGTATTAGACCAGTTCGCCCAGGAAGGCATATAGGAGGAACCGGGGGCCACTATGTGGTAGACTGGTATCCCTCATATGGTAAGTAACCTAAAAGAAGTCAGGCATTGCAGAGGGGCAGTAGTAGGCTTGTGGTGTTGGCTCCCCTGATGTCCTCCAGCGTGTGGAGAACACGCAGGGGGACATCAGTACCCTATACTACATAGTTGTTGGTAGATCTAAAGGATATCTGACAGAGAGATCTAAAGGTTTATGGCCGGACATCACACTTATTTTTGATTTGAAAAGATTTTTGTATGATGTTGGTACTGATATTCCTTTGTGATGCAGGATAAGAACATAAATATAAGTTTGTACAAGGAAGAAAGAACGTTGGTGGGAGTGAGGGGAAGGTGCATTGAACACCAGTCCTTTCACTTTCCAACGTGAAGACTAGGGACTTCAGAAAAGGGGACTTTTTAGGCACCGTTGTCAACAACATAGTCATCAGTTTAATGTAAAACATTTATTATTGTAGTATAAAGATCACATTTGTATCTACAGGTACATATAATTCATTTATATCCACAGTACACAAGAAATTCAACGGTTGGTCAATATGGTTTACATCATTTCAACATTCGTAATACATGGTTTATCAATTTCAGTATTGAAACATATATATTTGCTTTTATAAGACATGATATTCGCACTCAGGTTGTCAATATAGGTATATATAAATTGATGTGCCGGATAGGGAAAGACAGTATCTCAACGTGTTTCGCCATGCGGCTTCTTCAGGAGATGTCTATGTTTTCCCCGTTATTGAAACTATCAAGAAAGCCAAATTGCCATGATCACTATTAGAATAATCATAATTGAAATACACCCATGTATATGTATACTTACAAACTGTAAGGGTAGTTGTGAGTCGTTAAGAGTAAGAAAGTGCATTTTGGGGTCGAGAATATCGCCGATGGGAAGGGGGTCCCTGGGGCCATATAGGGCCGATCCCCCAGCCGACATCCCACACGGAGAGCAATGAATCAAGGTAAAGCGGGGGACTATCATGGGTGCCTGGTCCTGGGCATCCACCGTCTGCAAATGGGAAGGTGTAGTGGGTAAAAACAGGTCCATAACCAGGTGCCCCAGAGATATCCCCCTGCCCGTGGGGAACTAGCACACTATAAGGGGTGAAAAATATGCAATATTGAGTATATACGGTACGTAATTATGGGCATGCAATTGGAAGCCAGATTTACCTCAATGTACTATAGACATTCTTATTATTATGGAAATCATTATTGATTTTGATTGATTTTAAATGTATGTTTTTTTATCAAGATTAAACTTGTAAACCTCATTTCCTGGACAGTAGGAGGACCCTACCACCATAAATTTCCCCTGTAATATCAGGGGCAAGGGGACTTTAAAGGCTTCAAAACAATACATATTTACACATGGCGCCTTATGTCTGCATGTGCTGTCCAAACCACATATCTAGCACATTCAAAAAGAAGTATTAGGTCATCCATAGGACGCAGTAACCCGACATACATTAAGTTCTGACTGACTTCTTCAGGGGGTTCTTATATAACACAGCAATGTCAATATATAAGGTGCCAAATGATAAAGGCCAAGGTATAGAGCCTATATAATTGTCACATCTTGGTGGTGGTGGTGGTGCTACTTTATTTGTGGGCTCCCTGTTCCCTGGGGGAATTCCAGATAACGGCGGCCCGCCAAGATGTGACAATTATATAGGTATATACATCCCCAGGGTTCCCCAGGTCACATGTAAACAGTACAATTCCAGGTAAGAGGTAAGTATAGGGTCAATCCAGTGTGCTCAGTGTCCATCCCAACCTTACCTCACCACACTTGAATTTTCAACATCACACTTACCTGATTGTATAGAAGTGATGTCCCGGTGTGTCACTTCCAGTATTTGAAATGCTCCGCACGGGCACTTCCAGGTTTTAGATGCAGGAAGTGACATTTTGCAAGAGAAAGCACCATTGCCCCTAGGATCTGAAAAGGTTGAGAAACCATGATCTAAAAGGTTACAGATATATTTCTTCTAAAAAAAACCATACTGTTACACTTAAATCATCTGTGCACAAAATTCTGGAATTGTTGGATATAACATGCTGGGTTTAATGTGCTATATTGAATATTGAACACAACGTACTTTAATCTACAATTCGTCTGTGATAGCTATAGGATTATTTCAACCTGCACAAAAAATGATGCAGACTCAATGTTTTGTTATCATGGCAGTGGATCCTGTCCCACTCAAATGAATGGGACGGGATCCTGTGCCGTCACAACACAGCAGTGTGGTGCTCAACGTTGCGGTGTGCTGCTTAACATCCAGTGATATGTAGTCAGTCTGGGCAATCCAGAACCTCGTACGGAAAGTATTGCATTTTTCCTATTCAAATAAGTGTGTGGGCAATCTGCCAGCAAACAGTACACAATCAGCGGGTTGTGCGGCATAGACACATCACACTGACGTGTCCATCGGCCCTGTAGAAATATACCCTAGCTCTGTAATACTGGAATAGTATAAGCACTGAATGGCCCGAAACTGCCTTTTAGATCAGGGGTGTCCACTTTCTTTTGGCTTGCAAGCTACTTTGAAAATTATGGTAAATTGATAAAATAAATATATATATGTATAAAAAAAGCAGGGCTCAGCGACCTACTGTTGTTGCCTTCCTGATTTACCAGCAGATTGTGAACCACCTATTGGGCACCCCTGTCCTAGAGGCACCATAGGCATACATGTACTGTATCAGTTAACCCCTGCATCAGCAGATTGGCTCAGCACCGTGAGAACAGAGCATCGGCTGAGCAGGTAAAGTGTATGTGATTGGTCATAACCCCCGCCAAGCACTGAACTTAACGTAGGGGGTCCCGACCGATCCCAAAACGCTAACTCATAGCCTAAACGATAAAACATAGCCTAACTCTTAGAATCCATATGTTCAGCAAAGGCAGTCACTGGAGTTGATTTTTACTCTATTTTAAGCAGCATCCATAGCATCGGGTGACTCATTCTTCCTTACCAGTATTACCGCGATTAGATTGTCATGGATCACTGGCTAGATTCAGGCAGTTATGTTTCAATTTTCATTAAATGATTGTGTAATTCTAACTGTAACTGGTTTAATCCGTTTCTTCTGACCAGAAGTAGGTGACCTTGTTTTCATTAGCCTATGGTATTGTTTGTAATGGATTTCATTAAGAACTTTTAATAAAAAACATTTTGATATGTGACATTATTTAGAAAAAAAAAATCACCCTTTCATGGTATATTTATTCTCTATTTAAAAGGATGAAATAAATTTTCAAGTGGCCTGCTAGGGACTATCAAGTGAAAAGTGGTTCAAATCCATTGAGATGACAGAGGCGTGTAATTTTCATCATAGGTCACCTCAACTATGAGAGACAGAATGGGGGGAAAGAATCCAGGAAATCACATTGTCTGATTTTTAAAGAATTTATTAGCAAATTATGGTGAAAAAAAAGTATTTGGTCAATATCAAAAGTTTATCTCAGTACATGGTTATATCCCCTTTGTTGGCAATGACAGAGGTCAGGTGTTTTATGAAAGTCTTCACAAGGTTGTCACACACTGCTGCTGTGGGTCAACTGTGGGGGCAATATTAAGAAAATGAAAGACATAAACGACCACTAAAAATTTCCCTCGATCTGGGGCTTCATGCAAGATCTCACCCTGTGAATGACAAGATCTCACCTAGTGAATGACCTGCAGAGAGCTGCAGTAACAAAGGCTACCATCAGCAACACACTACGCTGCCAGAGACTCAAATCCTGCAGTGCCAGACCTGTGCCCCCTGCTTAAGCCAGTACATTACATTTCTGGGCCTGTCTGAAGTTTTCTAGAGAGCATTTGAATGATCCAGAAGAGGAATGGGATATTGTTGTATGGTCAGATGAGACCAAAGTAGAAAACTCAACTCCTCATGTTTGGAGGAGAAAGAATGGTGCGTTGCATCCAAAGAACACCATACCTACTGTGAAGCATGTGGGTGGAAACATCATGCCTTGGGGCTATTTTTCTGCAAAGGGACCAGGATGATCCATGTAAAGTAAAGAATTAATAGGCCCATGTATCGTGAGATTTTGAGTGAAAACCTCCTTCCATCAGCAAAGTCATTGAAGATGAAACGTGGCTGGGTCTTTCAGCATGACAATGATCCCAAACACACAAGCCAGGTAATGAAGGAGTGGCTTCATAAGAAGCATTTCTTGGTCCTAAAGTGGCCTAGCCAGTCTCCAGATCTCAACCCCATAGAAAACCTTTGAAGGGAAATGAAAATATGTGTTGCCCATGGACAGCCCCAAAACATCACTGCTCTAGAGGATCTCTGCACGGAGGAATTGGCCAAAATACCAGCAACAGTGTGTGACAACCTTGTGAAAAGCTTTGGATATGTAACAAAGTATTGAGATGAACTTTTCATATTGACCAAATACTTGGTCTCATTTGCAGATAAATTCTTTAACCTCCCTAGCGGTTGAGACGAACCCTGTTCGTTCGCTGAACAGGGTCCTCTCAACCGCAGGGGAAGCCGGCGGCGGGGAGACCCTA
Source organism: Ptychadena robeensis (assembly GCA_036250615.1). Taxonomy (NCBI): domain Eukaryota; kingdom Metazoa; phylum Chordata; class Amphibia; order Anura; family Ptychadenidae; genus Ptychadena; species Ptychadena robeensis. The sequence continues at coordinate 42,395,292 of CM070034.1, read as the reverse complement.
TGCCTCCCCGGAAAGCTGCAGCGATTGTCTTCATCGCTGCAGCATTTCCGGGTTTGCTAGACCTCCATGTTAATGGAGGAGCGCCGGCTTTCCCTCTCACGCAGCTGTTGTCAGTAATGACAACAGCTGCGTGTAGAGCTCCGGTGAGATGCCGGAAATGACAGGCAGTGTACTGGTGGTGTACTGGCAGTGTACCCGTATCGTGCGATACTGGTGGTGCGCTAGGAAGGTTAAAAATCAGAAACATGATTTCCTGGATTTTTTTCTCATTCTGTCTCTAATAGTTGAGGTGTACATATGAGGAAAATGACACGCCTCTCTCATCTTTTTAAGTGGGAGAACTTGCACAATTGGTTAGAGATGGTTAAAATGTTTTTTAAAAATTCAACCATTTTGATTATTTCTAGTAAATTGCAAAGCCCCTGAACATGGTATCATCACTTAACTTGCCGGAGATGTAGGGTAGGGTTGGGGGTATACTACAAAAAAGTATGGCTTTACCACAAATAGTTTACTTTGAACTTAATTTATGCAAAACCTACATGTGCTAGAGCAATACATTTACATGTTCTGTACATCTCCAGCAATTTTGGTGATAATACCATTTTCAGAGGCTTTGCAATCAACTCACAAAGTCAGCTTGTAAGAGGGGTTTAGACAAATGTCCCATTACATTGCAGTAGAGAGTGTGACAGAGATTAGGTGCCTCTGCCACTCACAGTTTAGGATGCAGATAGCTACTATAGTCTTATTTTTATGTAGTTCCCTGCAATTTGCATAATTGGCCACTAGAGGGAAACCATAATTTAGGATACAGTGTGCCTGTGAGAGTTCATAGTCTCACGAGATTTGGGTAGCCATTTTAGGGGGAATGGTCTTCCTGGATTTGTGAGGTAAACATCTCTTGTATGAGGCTGCTAGACAAACTTAAACTTTCTATGTGAGTCTCTGCTACATAAAGACCCCGTCCTGGGGGAGTGCAGGCACCTTGCTGTTGCTATTGTTATTCTGGGAGAAAAGAAGAAGGAGGAATATCTTTGATAGTGATGGCCACCTGAAAGGAGAAGCCCTATAGTGTTAAGGATGTTCACACCTTTTTGAAACGTTTAAGCTAGTGTAGTGGATATCGACTGTATCCTGAGTTCTAGGTGTTCAGTAAACTTATTTTCTTCATTTATGAACCTGTGTGGACTGATATATATAAATATAATGTTGGGCCTGTTATGATTGAAGTGTTCCTGCGACTTAAGCAATGGCATCTGGCCATGGCGTGGGTGCACAGAAGGTACACAGAAGTGGGTTTGGGATGGAGTTGTGGAGCTGGACTGAGAGTTGAGCGGTGGTTTAGTCATGGCCCTCTGGGCTCTCCCTGCACTGACTTGGCAGAAGTTCAGTGAGAAAAGTGTGGAACTACTAAACCCAGTCAACCTCAGGGCCCAACTGGAGCTCTCCCTGATTACCCTATGGTCTAGCCAGAGCCTAGACGGATCAGATACAGATGTATATTGGCCTCTGTCATCAAATAAAGAAGAATCTCGAAGAAAATTTAAGTTCATCCCATGTTTACAAGCTATTGAAAAAATTCGACCATCGACCAATTGGTGCTGAAAAAAAACAACATTTCCCCACTGTATCTCAAAAGGTACATCGGACCACATTTGCCTAGAGATAACTCATTCCTCCAACCCTTCTCGGAAGCGGGGATTTAGCTAATATTTACGTGCACATTTTAGAAACAGTGAAGAAATAGGGTCACTTTTTTCGTTTTTTTACTGACTTGCTGATGTGCTGGGAAATGATTGTTTTGTATTGTCCTATGAGGAAGTATCTCTTTTGCTGCCAGAGTTTATGTTTAGATCATATTAGTTCATTTAGGCATTTTAGGCCTAAGAGCGATGTGTTGGCCTCAGCCTAAGAAATGTTCCATATTGAAATGTTCCCAGCCTTATTATAAGTCATACCATCTGGCTGCTTCTTTGTGCAATTGGCACAGGGTGGATGATGTCACAAGGGACTACATGCCCATGAGGTCTGGGAGATTCAGATCAAGAGAATAAGATGATGAGAGGTTTGATGTATGACTCTTTTCAGGAAGTGATCTCCCCAATTAAGTCACAAACAGCAATAAAAACCTTATGTAGATTCAAACCCTTACTTGCAATCAACAACTAAAATTAAGTTTTGCTTGGATCTGGACTTTATTTATGAATAAGGCCAGGGTTACCATAATGCAAACCGAGGTCCCTAGGGAGGCAGCATAACAAACAGTGGCACCAAGTCACAAAATTAAAAAGCTTTAAATACTTTTCTAAATTTAGTTTCTCTATTGACCAACTTTGTTGGCATGTAGGTGGTACAGGCAATGTTATAGTTTTAGATGTGCACTAGATGTGTCCACTCAGAAGCATATGTGTCCACACTACTGATCACGGCAAGTTAATTTGTACAATAAACCAGTGTTTCCAACTGGGGGGTTGAAAAAGTTGAAAAACAGCCTCCGCTCGAAACATGTCCCATTGTTCCTGTAGAGCCCTCTAGCATTTGTAAGCAGGAAGTGATCTCATCCCTAACCAGGAAGTGAGGTCATCCTGGAAAGCACACGGCCCTGAGAGATCAATCCTTGTAAACCTCCTTTAATGTGAGTATCTTGTCTTTTGTTTTGTTTTATTCTATTCCATATTATTTAACCATTTATAGTACCTTACTTTGTTGTACTAGTTTGTGCGCCTCCTGTCCTTGTTCCCATTTCCAACTGGGGGGTGCTGAGGTATTCAAGGAGGTAGCTCCTAAGGGGGGCAGCAAAAGGGGCCCTCTGTGTCAGAAGCATGTTGTTAGCAAGATGAGTCAGAGACAGGGAAGAGGAGGGAACTCCCATTACTCTATGGGATGTCTGTTCTCTTCTCCCTCTGCACATTGCACACACTGATTCCTCTCTCCCATATCACTGCCAGCTTGGAGGAGGGACAAGGAGGAAGCCAATCATGGAGTGTAGGTTACATGTATTGTATTGTATTTTTTTATGTGAATTATTTATGTCTCTGCATGTTTGGTGTGTGTGAATATGATTAATGTCTCAAATAAATTTTAACCTATGTAGTTTTAATGTCGTTTTCTTCCTATGTAGAAAAGAGGAGCCCCTGCAGTGCAAGTTTGGGAACCACTGCAGTAATCTGACATACAATTACCTGCATGCCTCTTTGTAGCTTATCCAGTTCCAATTCAGAATGATGTTAGAGCAGTGAGGTCAAGTGCTAAGACACTTGTCGCATAATAGAGGGGATTTGCTTCACATATAAAGATATCATATCATTTTCTGTTGAGCCTATGGGATAGGAAAGGGCATTTAATATAAAAATCGAAGAAAAAGACAATGTTTTAACTCTCCACTACTCTGTGAAAATGAAAGGTTTTGCCTTTGTTAGTATTTTCTTCCCATGACTAAATATTCTGCCTTGCTACTAATTTCTAAAGCCGCTCATAGACGTTTAGGTTAGCTGTCGATCTCCTGGCACCCTTTGTGTGTCTGCACTTATTTTGGATGGGGCTACCAGTCCCCATCCAAAGTAAGCAGATCGCTCTAAACATAACGGACATGTCCGTAACATAATAGATCGATTTGGGGGCGGATTTATGGCCGAATTTTAAGTTTAAGCATTCGATTTGCGGCAGATCGATCACCGTGAGCGCGCAAGGCAGTCAATCTGCGGTGAAACCAGCCACAAATCAAAGCGTGCATGTGGGGCTTAAGTAATAGGCAGAATTTCCACCTCATTTATTGAAAATTAAGGTGACACACAGACTGTGATTTGATTAGTGGATGTATTTGTGATATTACAGTGGGGTTACATAATGACTGTATCAATGATGTCATCTTTGTTTTGTTGCGCTTCATCGCAAAGGTCAAGTCATTTATGATATCAGCCATTGTTATGTGGCTGATTACTTGTCATTATCACATCATCCATTGTATTGTCACCATGTGAGATGTAATGATGTCACTATATCTGTTCATTCTATCAATTATTAAAACTTCTAACACTGTTAGAATATCTTCACTGCTACTAGTTTGGTTTGAAAGAAATCAAAGCCCTAACGTAAAAGAGTGGTCAAGGTACCATGAGCTATTGTCATGTAATGGTCATTCTATTCTTATACAAAATACTATTCATTTATATATTCCAAAACTGCTCATCTTTTTCAGCCTTACTGTAACCACTTCCTTTCCACTTGCACACACTTTAGCAGTAGTCTCATGCCTTTGTTATGGTGGTAAGGTTTCAGAAGGTGTGTTTTGGGGGTACATTCATGGTGGTTACATGTTTTTCTTTGCATTTATTATTTTAACCTAACCTAGGTCCTAGCCTGACCGGTAGGTGAGAGAAGCTGGTTTTTGGTCTATATTAAAGGTCTAGGATAGTTGAAAAGAGTTTATTTCATGGTAATAAACATTTAGGGGCCAATTGCTTACTTAACAACAACATAGCTACAGTTTGGTTGATCACAAAATGTTAGGCCTAGTACCTTTAGTGGCCCACTCACAGAGGTATGGTCTGCATTCTGTTTATGAAATCTGTTGGTGTTAAGCGTTAATGAATTACATTATTGATTCCAGTAATGAATGTTTCTTATTCCCTGTTTTTAAACACAATGGTCTGCTTCAATTTGAGGCCATTCCACATCCAACCAGGGTCGGTGCCAGAGCGCCAGGAGCGGGGGGACACAGGCGGTCAATAAGCTTACATCTTGGATGGACAGCTGCATAGGTAATCAAGCGTGCATGTCGACCTGCCTTCCCCTCATGATGCCCCCCATAGTGCCGGTGCTGCATCCAACTCAGAAAGGAAACAATTAAGTATTACAACATAAACACTTTCTGTGCTGTTGTACTTAAGCTGTATTGTATATTTGGAGGCTTTCAGGAACTAGACTCCTTGAACTATAAAATATTTTTTTGTAGGGTACATTAAGGCTAAATATACGCAGTTGTTTCCCTGACTGTTTTCAGTCCACAGCAGCCTCGGAAACGACCGGGTGCTCCCGCAGGTGCACGGAAAACGACCTGTCACAAGTGGCTGCAAAATTGTGCAGGTGCTCTGGTGTCGTTTAAAAATGGTCTATCTGGCTAAAGCCTGAAAACCAACCGCCGGACCAACAGGTCGTTTGCGATCTTTGCTAGTGTTGAGCTCGAATATTCGAATGCCGAATATTTTTCGCGAATATCGGCAATTCGAGAATTCGCTAATATCTTGAATATCTTGGCTGATATTCGCAATTCCGAATATTCGCAATATGGCCATGTATTGCGAAAATAATATTCGCATTGCGAAAATAAACATAGCATGTGACCATTCATTTTAAAGATTTTCGCAATGCGAATATGATTTTCGTGATTGCGATTATTATTTTCGTAATCCATGGTATTACCGCGAATATTCGAATTTCCGAATATAGAATCGAATATTAGTAGAATTATTCGTGAAATATCACGAATTCGAATATTGCCTATGCTGCTCATCATCACTAATCTTTGCTCATTTACTGCCTGGTTAGAAACTGGTCCGCCAACCAGAGGTTGATGTAGTGCACTACATGTGTTAACCTCTCTGCCGGCGGACCATCTCAACATTGTGGAAACAGACGGTGTGTGATAGGCATGTAATATGGATGGACTACATCTTCAACCCTGTCAAGGAATGCAATTAGCGCAAGGGGTGTCCACGGAGCTCGGAGCCTGGCCTCACACTGTCATTATTTGAAGGTGTCTTTTAAAGCTATCCAGGCACCCTCTGGTGGCAGAATGGATTAATGATGCTTTGAAGCAAAGACATTTCTACAAGATGTACAAAATACAGTATAATATATAATAATAGATTTAAAGCCTGGAAAACGACAGGGGGTAAGGGTTCAAGGAGTGGATTAGTGTTTAGGTCACTTCCTTAGCAGCCAGGGGGCCACTCCCAGGTCATTTTTTGAAAGGACTGGAAAACACGTAAAAAAAGCTTTGCAGTGCTGCAGTCACTTTGAGAGCTTCACCATTAAAGTAAATGGGTCGTTTAACAACCGATCAACCCTCTGAACGCGACATAAGGCGTTCAAGGAATGAACAGAAAACATACTGCCTGATTAAGGACAGTACATTTTCTGTTCTTTAAATGACCTAATTGATTCAAGGCTGTGTTCTGGTCACTTAAAAGACCAGAAAACGACGTTGTAAACGTGTAAATGATCCCTTAACCTCCCTAGTGCACTGCCCGTACCACGCCCGGGCAATCGAGGCAGTGTACAAAGTACAAAGCCTCTAACTTGCTCCCTCCCGCCGCTGCTCTTCACACAGCCGGTGTCATTATTGACACCAGCTGCGTGGGCGGGAAAGCCGGTGCTCCTCCATTAACATGGAGGTCTATGGCGAAACCCCGGAAATGCTGCAGCGATGAAGACAATCGCTGCAGCTTTCCAGGGAGGCATCGGGTCTACCCGATGCCCAGTTCCCCTGCGGTTGAGGCGAGCCTGAACAGCGGGTGAACTGGGCACGTCTCAACCGCTAGGGAGGTTAAGCTCACTGAGCAACAATGTATGCTAAACAGTCTTTACTCATTTCCCATGTATGGCCAGGTTTTGTGTATTCCGAGGGTCCTACCATGCCACATTTTCTCTTATA
>CM070034.1:42349115-42359134 GCA_036250615.1 Ptychadena robeensis | reverse complement strand
CCTTTTTTTTTTTTTAGTTATTCAGACACATGTTAATTAGCCACAAAAGGCATGGATGAGGATTAAAACATTGGTTCTTGGTCCTCGCTGTTTTCCAAAATGATAACAAGAAATCAGCTTTGGTTCTAATGTAAATAAAATATCAAGTAATTCAGTTTACATTAGTTACTAGTGTCTATGGAGTTACTACATTGCAGTACTCCCCAGATATATTGGCTCTGTACTCCAACTACATAATGTACCTAAGGGCCCTTTCATCCATATGCATTGCTGTTTTAAAAGAACGCATTTTTTTTACCATTAGATACCATAAATAAGACAACCAATGTTACCATTCACACTGATGCGTTGCATTTTTTTAAAACGGCAGTCAGTTGTTTACGCATGCGTTTTTGTAACCGCCCTGCGTATCATTTTTAAATCATTTTATTGATTTGTTCTAAACGGCAAATTTCAATATGCCAAACCCAGATGTATGTAAAAAAAAAACATCTGTCTAGTGTAGATATACAGATAAACACTGCCTTTAAATGCATATAGTGCCTGAAAGAGGCCCTGAAACTGAAACATATACGAAAATGCCAATATATGTTTGGAGGAGACAAATCAATAAGATATCTCATGGTAACTATCAATAACATCAGTGTAAATGTCCTAATATAGAAATTTTGTCTGAAGTGATTTAACCTCTGATAGCGTTCTGCACGAGTTAACTCGGGCTGAAGTTTCATGCATCATGAACCAGCCCCAAGTTAACTAGAGCCGCGCTCTAGGTATCGCCGTACGATTACGGCCCCTGGTCAGGGAGCACCGAGCCATGTATGCACGATGATTCACGGGGGTCCGCCCCCCCGATCGCATCACCAGTGGCGCACGAAGGGGGCGGGGGTAGCGGCGCCATAGGACCCGTCAAACTGGAGGGGGCGTCGCTTTCATCAGCATAAGTCGGCGTCTACAGTGACGCCGCGGCTTATGTTAATGCCTCCCGGCCGGAGCAGGCAACCGTGGCATGGTTTGTTCATGTGAGGAAACGCTCAGAGATGTTAAGAAAAAACCATAGTCATAATATTATTAATAATATCAATTTGAGCTATAAGATACAAGTAAGATATTTTGTATTACATGTCCTATGCATTTCTAAGGCCAAGAACTAAACTAATAATGACTGATGTGGCTAAAATAGAGATGCGAACAATTTATTTTCACAGATATCAAGCCATTTCGTTAATTTTAACGTTCATTGCCAAAGCCCTTGCACATGGTATCATCATCTAAACTTGCTGGAGATGTAGAGGAAGGGTTGGGGGTATACTACAAAAAACTCAGTATGTCTCCACCCACCCAAAGAATCTTGCGACGAATTAAGTCAAAGTAAGGTAGAAATTTTAAATAATTAAATTTCAACCTGGATTTTGAACCAATTTATGCAAAATACTACATGTGCATAGAGGGCAAACTCTGTTTTTGCGAAATGTTTTCCCCCCCTTCTCGACATCTTCTGACAATTTTGGTGATGAAATATACGATTTTCAGAGGCTTTGCAATCAGCTCACAAGTCAGCTAGTCAAAAAATTCAACACATCACGAGACTATGAACCCCTTAGGCCCCATGGAAAGTGAGAATGGCAGTGGAGGAAATGCGTTGCCAATGGCAACTCATGGCCAGTTAATGTCGTTATACAGCAGCACATGTACAAATCTGCTTTTAGAACTATGAGAAAAAAGACATACCTGCCATTCAGATGGATGGGGAATCCAAAGGTATTTTTGGCGGGAAAGGCAGGAGGCAATGGCAATGGGAAAAAAGAGTCGCTGGCACCATTTTGGGAGTGGTCGGTATGTGCCGCTCTGTGGTTCTTTTCCTGCCATTGTGCGGGCCTTTGGCCAGTCATTGCTAGGCTGTTGTTTCTATTTATATTGTCAGTGAAGATTCAGGATACCAAGTAGCACTGAAGAGCAATGCCAGATCTTGCCACTCAGAGTTGGACTATTAACCCATAATTGACTGATATACATGAAAGGTCCCTGTGCAATCATGTTCTCTGAGTCAAGTGGAACAATGGTCCAGATCCAAGTATCTAGATCAAGCTCGACACTCCATGGTTCTAGCAATCTGGATGTTCTCTTGGGCTGTCTATCCACTGACAAATGGGATTGAAATCTCAGTTTAAATCTCTGCTGCAACCACCAGAAGCTCCTATGCTCTGTCTACTCAGCAGTGCAGACACAAGGATATGACCAATAGGATTGCTGCTGCTTTTATAGGGGTCACATGGTTGGTTCACATGGTTCCACATGTGATTTTCTTCTTAGCCAATCAAATGCAAGTAAGATACTGTCATGTCCTTCTTAGCCAATCAAATGCAAGTAAGATATTTATTATGAGATAGAGGTGCGGTAGAGGTGCTGCATACTGCAGATTATGCTAATAATATGTATATATGCTATATGCTAGAATATTATAATATTTATTGTATAATTGTATCATTTGTCATAATCATTTTATCAATATTTTATTTTTATTATTGTATTTATAACCATAAGAACGGCTATTCTGATCGGTATTGTAAATAAGTGATGCACCATAGTCTACTTGGTGTTATCTTCATGGCCACATTTGCCATTTTGGTGCCCCGACCAATACACTGCAAACCTAATCTGTGCTCTAATCCCCATATGCCAACAAGGGCTGACAAATTTCAAAGCCAGCTATGAATTGGGCCCCAGGGGTTGGTTACTTGGGCAGTAAGTACCAGATCCCTGCGTCTACCCCCCAGGCCCCAGCAATACAACTCTATAGGATCTGTGATTAGGCTGCAATGGGGCCTCAATTCAAACTACTTTTGCAGTCAGAACTGACCACTCCTGAAATTGTGTCTTCCTGCAGTGCCAACCAACATGCCTCTGCTTCATTTCATTAATATGTCCTTTCCATTTCCTGTGTAATGCTTTGTGACTTTTCATTCTGGGCATGGAGAATCCTTTAGCACCCATAAGGTCATCCTCTGCTTCTTGCTGTCTAATACAAATGGATGGGAGCACACAAACAAGTCACTCTGATAGAAGTAAAGGGCTGGAGCCGGAATGGGCAAACGTATTGGCTTGTGGGACTAAATAGGTTCTCATATATGACAGAGAGGCCTAAAACAACCTTTATTGGCTGACCCACATAGGTGTTTCAATACCTCGCAGCCAGGGATGTGAGACCGTGGCATTGTAATCTTTAAGAGTATTTTCACCAGAGGTGACAAAAGGGCAAATTAAAAAGCTAAATGGTCCGGATATGGCCCCCAGGGCCATAGTTTGCCCATCCATGGACTAGAGGCAGCAACAAAGGAGCACTAAATATATTTTTGGGATTTCTGTACTGTCCTCCAGCTCAGGCAGCCTAACACTATGCTTTTACTGTTCATTTCTGGTCACTGCCGACATTAATGACCAATATGGCAAGTGACAATATTTATAAGTGTGTATATATACTGATATGGATATGATATATTGAAGAATAAACTTTATAGATGGAAATGAAATGAAATAAACTAGACACATTAAGAAAAGCTATTGGATAGTAAATAACCCCCTTAGATCAGCACTCGCTCAGTGGGGTTTCATGTTTAATCGACTGTCCATTTATTTGGATATTTAATTAATAAGTAATAAGAATGCCTGTGCATTATATATATATATAGATATATATGTACTGTAACTGATATGTTTGTTTGATTCTCTGTGATTTGATTATGGTATAATAAATAGTTTTCACTGAATAAGACTGGACTTGTTTATTATTTAGTATTTTGGACATAGAGCTGAGCGGGTCATTGTTGGTTTAAATATTAATATGTATGTTGGATTTTTTATTTTATGCAGCTAAAAGAGTAGTGGTGATAAGGTTGGGATGACTGGAGTGGGTTCAATATTCTTCATTTTTAAGCTCTTTTTGGTGATTGGTAGTATTGCTTTTTTGGCAAAAAAGTACCTTTTGGAATCATGGAGACTAATGTATTGTGTCTGTATGTCTGACCTGTGTGTTTCTCTATGTAAGAAACAGCTTTTGGTTTACAACCCCATAGTCCAGACAACTCTTAACCAAAATAACCCCACACACATTGCCATGGTGGTACCTGGTAGTGGCAGGATCATGCTTTGGGGTTGTTTTTCTGTAGCTGGATCTCGGGCAGTGGTAAAGGTGGACACAATTGTGTAATTTCAAATACATGTCACTTTTTATGGGAATACATTTTTATTGGAAGATTAACAATGTTACATTGAATGAGAAAATTATACAGTGAATTTTCTAAATGAAATTACATGAGCATTGAAGGATTACCATGCAAGTAATCAGGGAAATATCCATAAACACATTATCAACAGTATAACTTTGGCAAGTGTCCTGTACAGCCCACCGCCACATAAGCCACATAACAGGGCCCGAGTCACGTAGCCACACCATGCACCTGTACAAAGTAATGTAGATGCAGACCAGAAGAAGCAGCCACCTATATACAGTATTACTATAGTTCATCTTTTTTGTAAAAAGATAGATAAAGAGCTTGTTAATCAATAGAATTAAAGGTGGGGAAATGTTTGGAATAATAGATTGTCTATATTTTTATTTTATTTTTTTTTGTTGTTACACAGCATATGTTATATATAATCTAGAGGGGTGACCTCATGGCATTGAATCCTGGGGAACAAGTTTGCAGGTATTCCTTGTTAGAGATGGTCATCAAATGTGGGCTTTTCTTTTTGAAAGTTACATATTTTGCGGCTTATAAAATGCTCCGATATAAAGGACTCATCCTATACTGAAAGAGAGAATAAGTCTCTCACTCTTTCCAAAAGGTGACCGGCATCCCAAAATCATATAAAAAATCACTAGTGGAAGAAGTATCGTTAGAACTTCACCACAGTGTAAATTCCCTCTGCAAAAAACAGAGGCCGGGGGACTTTAAAAGTCTCCGAAATTTGGATGAATAAGTGAAGATGTGGATAGAGTATGCACAAGGGTAAAAGAAAAAGAGAAAGTATTTGAGGTTTAATGTAAAAGAAATTGATGTTCCAACATATAATCAAAGTTAATATATGCTAAGAATGTGGCAAAAATACACATTACAACGCTAGCTGCAGGCTCAAAACAAGAAATAACATAAGATGTCTTTAGTCTGTTTCCCAACAATGAGTGAAGAAGACTTCGGCCTAAGATGAAAGAAGAGACTGTCCCGATGTACGTTTCGTTATTGATTAGAAATAACTTCATCAGGGGAAGTAGTCAAAAAAGTCAAGCACAAATTCGCTCAGCGTTGTAAGGTGAACAATCAGCCTTCGAGGCAGCCGACGGGGACACATGGGAGCCGCTTGAACCGAGTTAAATTTACAGACCATTAACTGCTATACAGCATATACCCTACCTTACTCTACTAACTACTTACTAATGACTGACCTTTGACTCCCACCTCTGACCACGCGTTCTCTGTGGTTGACGTCCGCTGCCCGTGGAGGAAAGGGGGGCCCCCCGCTCCATTACCTGGGCCTGCACCCCGCCCGGCTTTCAGACTAAAGACATCTTATGTTATTTCTTGTTTTGAGCCTGCAGCTAGCGTTGTAATGTGTATTTTTGCTACATTCTTAGCATATATTACCTTTGATTATATGTTGGCACATCAAATACTTTCTCTTTTTCTTTTACCCTTGTGTATACTCTATCCACATCTACACTTATTCATCCAAATTAAGGAGACCTTTAAAGTCCCCCTGCCTCTGTTTTTTGCAGAGGGAATTTACACTGTGGTGAAGTTCTAACGATACTTCTTCCACTAGTGATCTCTTTTTTATGACTCATCCTATACTTCAGAGTGTCCAATAGCCAAAAGATACTTTGGATTTCTCCTACTTGCTGGTCGGAGAGAGCTGTCTCTGACTGTCAGAGCTATATGTGAGTTGGGCAGCTTGAGCACAACTCACATGCAGTGCAGATGGAAGAGCAGCCCGCAGGCATCTCACCTATCTGCATTTGCATTGAACTTCATTTCATGCAAAAACTACATGTGCTTCAGCAATATTTATTTATTGATTGATTTTTTTGATGTTCCCACAACCCTTTTTACATCTCCAACAATTTTAATGATAACATTTCAAAAGTTTTGAAATCCTGCACATATAGTTTTTGCATAAATTAAGAAGAAATTGATTTGAGTCAACATTTTTACCTCAATGTAAATTATTATATGCAAAATCATGTGCTAAAACAATAATTTATTGTTTGTTATGTCCCCACAACTCTTCTCTATCTCCAGCAATTTTGGTAAAGCTAGTTGGAACTTTTTAAAAACAATTCAACAAATTGTAATGAGATGGGGTGTGGAAATTCACAACGAGATCTACAACAGGGGACCGGAGAGGAGGGGAAATTTGTAGTGATTGGAGCTCTGTTGATAGGCTATCACTGTGGTTGGTTAAGGGAATGTTAAACAGATACAAATGTTAATGCTGCCTTGTATTCATATCCATACATTACTAAGGTTATGTTTCCATTGGAGGGCATAGATGTGTTGGTGTGTCCATGTTGCCCAAACAGCAGTTTGCCCACTGTTTAGGGCACATTACTGATACATTGGCCGTAACTCGCCCTATTCATTATAATAGTAAAAAAATCTGATGCTTTTTGGGTACGCCTTTTCAGAATCCCACTGTCGCTTCCATTGATATTCATCCAGGGAAATGCAGGAAAATAGGTGTATTGGATGCAATAAGTGTAATATTTGAATTGTCCTGATATCTTGCAATCACGTTTGCATCAGATGTCAAAGGGGAAGCAATACCAGCAGCCAGGGAAATGCAGCACCATCCAAATCTATAGGAAAAGATTCCCTTTATGAAACGCAAGGGGAAATAGAATAAGCGCATAGTTAGTAAGAAACATAGGAAAGCCCCCTCCAAAGGTACAGAAACCAAACCTTACTAACAATGCACTTTTTCTATTTACCCTTGCTTTCCAGCAAGGGAATTTTTCCTATAGATGGAATTCCTTTTTGGATGGTGCTGTGTGACTACTAGGGTTGAGTGCATAAACACCAGGGATATGGGTGTCACTGAATAAGTTTTTGTGCTGCCCAGATGAATGAGGTGAAGGCTTGGCCTTGCAAGTTGTCTCTGGCACTCATAATGTCCCCAGACATACTGGGCACGCCCTTTACACTGTGAAGTCCCCCCGGTACTTGACTACTAGGGGCCAGTTGGACCCCCCAAGAGCCCCATTAGTTTATAATTGGAGGATGTCTCTGCACATTGGAACTCATTAGCTCTGAGTATAGTACAAGACAACAACAAAAACTTCTTTTGTGAGTCACAGTATTGACATTGTATCTGCAAAGTTTGCTAATGCCTATACCATACTGTATGTTCAAAATGACAGCAAATGTATATGTCCGGGTGGGACTTTTTATAATGGAACATATATACCTTAAATAATTGATCTGCAATATATCCTTTCTAATAATTTTTTTAATTCATTTTGGAATTTTGGTCCAACTGTGAATTAAATAAAGACCTTTTAACTAACTAAGAGATTTCAGAGTGACCTACGTGCCCACAATACCGTTTATTTAGTTGATGGGGTCCCACACCTCATATTAGGGTAAAATTATTTTGATAAAAAAAATTCTGACTTAAAAAAGTTCTACTTCAAATCTTATGTATGAAAAAACTACAAATGCTCTATCAATACTTTTTTAAAAATTTTCCCACAACCCTTCTCCAGCAATGGTGATGGTGATGATATAATGTTGAGGGCTTCGTAATTGAACACACAGTCTGTTAGTGGTGGTTTGAGGCATGGACAAAATGGACGATTGCCCAGGGCAGCATCATACGGGGGGGGTTCGGTCGCATCCGGGCATCAGAATGTTATTCCGATGGCCAGATGCCTTCCCCATTCTGGGGAGAGAAAATCGTCTCTCTCCACAGTCACCAGCAGCACCTTCTGCTCTCTGGCAGAGCCGGAGATGCTAATCCGGAAAGGGGGGGGAGTCAGGAAAGAGGATGATTGTGTTCAGTGTAGAAGTTCGGTCATCGCGTGTTCTCAGTCAAGCGGCCGGGCAGAAACCTTCAATGTACATTATAATGGAGGCAAAGTTTGACCCCTCACCCTAGTCAGGTGGAAAAGTACAATCAAATATTTATTTTTCCTACCCAGGTCACCCCCCCCCCCCACACCCCGTCCATAAAAAAAGGGGTCAGTTATTCTCAAAACAAAAGTGACATTTAAAAAAAATTAAATGGAGGGTCCCAGACCCCCTGCTAAAATTGGGCCAATGAACAGCATGGGGTCCCCCCAGCATACTAGGGTAGACATACGTCTGGTAGACATAGAATATGGACAGGAAGGGGGATCATTCCCTGTCCCACCAGGCCCCATGCCATATTTTAATCAAGGTGAGAGCCTTTGTTAAGATAAGGGGGGTCTCTTCCTCACAACGTGGGTGGGTGCTTATAAAGTTTTATGGTAGGTGGGCGAGATAATGCACTAAGAGGGACAGGAATAATCAATAAGTTTAGTGACAGGTAAGTGGCCTCATCCCATACAATCTATCCAAATACACAAACACAAACCAAGTGATAGAGATTATTCTAACAGGAAATGGCTAGTCCTCAGAGACTTTAAATAGGCCTAATCAGTTACACAGAGATGGATTCTGTGATAAAATACACTTTTATAGAGTATCTGGGTTCCTACCCTAAGATCCCCATCCTATTGAATGAGTACAGGGGTCCCAGGGTTATTCTACCCGTTCACAGAGGATTTGAAAGAGATTTCCTAGAAATAAGAAACTCCTAATTAAACACGACGGACCATCACCAAAGTATTTTATTAAAAGTTTTGCCATTCAACATAGTTTCATGAAAAGTGCCTATCTAATGTTGTAATCCATCTCAACCCTTGAAGGGTCAATTGATCCCACGAAAGGCATCTTTTCTCTGGAGCTCCAGTGACACTTCCATGTCCCACGAAGTCCACTGACTAAATGAAACTTCAAAGACATGGTCACTGCGTATGTGTGATGTCCTCATTGAAGGTTTGTTTACAAAAATTGGAGACAGCACGCATGTGCAGTGACCATTGGAAGCACTGTCATTCAGCGGGTCTTTGTTTGACATGGACACTTCTGTAGAGCTCCAGGGATGTGACCCCCTGATGAGACGAGATGGATTACAACGTTGGACAGGCACTTTTAAGGCATCTATGTGGAAGGGTAGAAATGTTACTAAAATGCTTTTTTCAGCCTGGTGTGTTATTTCTAGAAAATCTCTTTCAAACCCCCTCTGAATGGGTAATAAGTGCCTGGGATCTCTGTACTCATTCAACAGGGTGGGGAGTGGGGGGAACCCGAATACTCTATAAGACACCACCAGTGCCCCCAAAAAAGGGCACACCAGAAATTCATGAAATTCATATAGTGTGTCTATCTTGCTTATATGTCCCATTCACACTGTTATTTAAACGTATGTTTTGGTTCTTTCTCTTAGCAACCTCTGCAGGTTATTTACGTTTCTTCACACGCATGTAAAATCCCAAGCAAAGGATATTGTAGAAACTTTTCCATAGACTTATATGTCATAATACAAACATGACTGAATACACAACATGGAACATTATATTTACCCATTACATTAGCCAAGACAAACAACATACAATGGACTTCAGCAAGCAATTCGCTGTGCATCATAGTAAAAAGCACATCATATCACACCTGTTAAATTAACATTACATTGGATCCTAATAAAAATCCAGAGAACTCACATAAAATGTCACTGAATTCTGATGACGTTTCTGTCAGTGAAACATGCTTGTAGTAGGGGTGACATCTGTATAACATGCTAATCACAACAGAGCTTTGGGAATGCTGACCAATATTATGTTTCATCCATTAAAGCTGATGTAAATTCTCCATGATTACTTGCATTTTATATATACAGTGGAGGAAATAATTATTTGACCCCTCACTGATTTTGTAAGTTTG
>CM070034.1:42326644-42349015 GCA_036250615.1 Ptychadena robeensis | reverse complement strand
TCTGTTGTTTTGTCTCATTTTGTTTCAATTTGTTTTATCTTATCTTATTCCACATTATTTTACCATCAATAACACACTACGCTACCAGAGACTCAAATCCTGCAGCGCCAGAAATGTCCCCTTGCTTAAGCCAGTATATATCCAGGCCCATAAGAAGTTTGCTAGAGAGCATTTGGATGATATAGAAGAGGATCGGGCAGAGGTCATATGATCAGATGAAACCATAGTAGAACTTTTTGTAAAAACTCAACTCGTCAGGTTTGGAGAAATAAGAATGCAAAGAACACCATACCTACTGTGAAGCATGGGGTGGAAACATCATGCTTAGGGCTGTTTTTCTGCAAAGGGGCCAGGACGATTGATACGTGTAAATGAAAAAATGAATGGGGCCATGTATCGTGAGATTTTGAGTTAAAAACCTCCTTCCATCGACAAGGGCATTGAAGATGAAACGTGTGTGGCTGGGTCTTTCAGTATGACGATGATCCCTTTGGAGAGAGTTGAAAGTCCGTGTTGCCCAATGACAGCCCCAAAACATCACTGCTCTAGAGGAGATCTGCATGGAGGAATGGGCAAAAATACCAACAACAGTGTGTGACAACCTTGTGAAGACTAGGCATACATTGTTGTCTATAGTGTCTTTAGGCATACATTCTTGTGGAATTCTTCTCAATATTGAACCTTGAATCATGTTGCTATTAGTTTTATGGGGGGGGGGGGGTTGTGTTTACACTGTATTTTCGTTTTGTATATGTTTGTTTACTCAATAAAGTACTCTTTTTGAATTAAAAAACAGCTGCAATTGTTTTGTACCCCCAATGATACATTAGCCCACCTCAATGTCCTCAGCTCTTCACCGTGCTTTCAGCCTCGCACAGTGAACCACCATCCTTTCAAGGTACACTTCACAACAAAAAGTGGCATTAGCTTTGTTGATGGCGATATTTGTTGATGTTTCATGATTGTTCGCAATGCCAGAAGTATGAATTAGCAAGTTACACATCATTCATTCTGACTTATGGATAGAGAACTGGTAAGGACAATTGGGTGGGCAGGAAGCAATTGATGTTATGTTGTGCCCCTATATTGCCCTTACATGCCACAATATCCTTACCTCCTAACAGTGTTTCATCTCCAATCAGTGCACTACCAACCTCCCACAGGAGTTGGCTGCTGTTCTCAGCACCCAACAGAGCCATTATCTTCCTACAATAAAGGATCTACATTTACAAATGGATTTCTTGCAAGATCAATGGCATACAAATATAACCAATGTTTTTATTGCAATCTTGTCCTGGGCTGGCCCGAGGAGCTAGGGGGACCCGGCGGCCCCCAAAGGCCGCATTCCAGGCTTCTTGACGGCCGCATATCGGGCTGTCCGAACGACTTCAAAGTCTGGGGACTCGGGATTTCTGATGGTGGCCCTGTTTCGAGGTACTAGAACTTTTATTACTAGTTTTGGGTTGCTATAAACTGGAAGACAAATATAGGGAATTCACCAAACCCAGAGAAAACATTGCTATGGTTGTGGCTTTATAGAGTGGATATGATTCACTGGTTTCCAAAGAACCCTTCATCAGGACAAATCCTATTAACAACTTAACATGGTGAAATCTATATGGTATCTTACTTTAGTTGTGTTTTTAAATTAAACAACAGTAAAAAAAAGCATATATTATGTAATAAATACCTAGTTATGCAGTGAAATTCAGTATGTTATTTTTTAAATTGTAATTAGGTACCTAATATCAATAGGCAGGTCCATGAAACATGCCTATCCCATTCTCTGTACATGGCTATAGTATATATGTCATACTTTCATGTCCATATGATAGGTTGTTTCATTTATATTGTAGGTTACTAATATAGTAAAATTGGGGCCCAGGTTGGGTTTTGAATGGTTCTCACTGGTGAGCAAGTATTACAAGTAGCATTGGTAAAATATGAAAGGCTGCAAGGTAAATAAAATAAATTCTCAGTTATCTTTAATGTTCTTTTACAATTCACATATACAATATAAAATAGGACACCAATCTTAAATAACAGTACTTAAAAAAATTTACATTTGTTTGAGTTGTAATGATTCAAAAAAATAATAGATGTTGACATTATTAAAGTCAATAGCAAACATTAAGACATCTAGTTAGAACACACTGTAGACTTTTGGTCGTCCGAGGAATAGAAATAATTGAAAGGTACACAGATACATACATTACAGGCACCCATGTCTACAAGAGGCACACACATACTAAAGTTACAGCAAGGACCAAACACACTGAACAGGCTGCAAAGCCTCATTGCTGATTTCCTGACACGCATTTCCTCATATCAGATCTGGGTTTGCCCTTCATTTGTTCTCCCCTTTGGAGAATTTTCATCTGTCACAGCAGAATCCTGCAGGAACAGAACACACAGCAGTCATGAAGTTGTCATAGCGGATTTTAATAAAATGACAGTTAAGATGATTCCTATCGCTTCACAAGAGGAGATTTAGATTACATATACGTCATATGTACATGATATCTGCAGATTTTAAAGATAACCTCTGCTATATGTGACTTTCTTTGCAGTACCCTCATTCTAAATATGCTTGTTGCTCTTCTTTCAAACAACTCTAATACATGAAGCCATTTTCCCAGAAAAGATACAATACAGATGCAAAGTTACATAGCTACCATAGATAGCATAGATACCAAAGCAACATAGCCTTAAGTTTAAGTTCCTGGCCACTGTAGGTCAAATGTCTCATACCATGTCACTCTTTACTACATAAGGTCAACCTGGGTTCGCTTTGAGTACCAAATAATGGACAAGGGAAATGCAGGACAAAAAAATATGTATGGCTACCTTTTGATTGAGTATTCAAAGTAAACTCAACTTCAGGGATCAGGGATTATACATTTTGTAAGCTAAGTAAGTGCCTGCATTCTTTACCAAATTACACTTATATCTACATAATCAGTGCAAATTTATTGATATAGAATTTTTTTTTGTAAGGTCATATGGTGACTCATGTATAGACCATCTTTTTCTGGAAACCCTTATTCGCATGGTTGATCTTTGAGTTGCGGTCATTCCGAAACCAAGACATTGTGAAAGAAGTCAGATGTGATTCACTGACAGCCACCCCATGGCCATAGTTAATGGTAGGTTAGGAGCAGCTAATTGGGCAATTCCTGACTGATCCTTGGAATTCTGACTTACTCTCTACTGCAGTCTGTATCCCCATTTGGGAAATGTCTCTTTGTTTTCTGGGCATTGGAACAAGAGTAGATCGCCTTGCTTGGTGTCTATTTAAATATCAGACAGGACAAAAAGTGATGGGGAATCCCCCAAGTGGAGGTTCAGACACTTAAATCTTCTAGAGGCTTGCTAGATTTGTTTTATAAACATTTATTCATGACAACTAACATGACTGCTATATATGTGAAAGGTGACATCTTAATGTTAATTATAAAAAAGGTGTGAAAACACTCCCACCAATAATCATCATTGTCCGGCACCTGAGGGGAACACCAGTATCACCTTAACTTTCAGGATATCCAAATACGGATCTTCATGGATCCTTGAATCTACTCATTGTCATACTTGAAGTTTAACCAGCTATCTGATATCGTGTGCTAGGTTGACCCTAAATGGTGGCCCTCTGTTTCCATTCTCTGACTTGCAAATCAGTGGCACAGAATATACCTATAATATCATCTGGATAAATTGTGGGATGTGGCATCAATATGGACACCCTGATAAAGGGATGTAAAACATATGTTGGGGTCTATTGCAATAATCTGCTATATGGACTCTCCACCCATAGCCCTATTGCAAGCGGATAAGGACAGTTCAATATTTAACTTGTAGCTATATTGTTTTTGTAAACAGTCTATGGAAATTTAAACCACAGTGACACTTTTTATCTTTTTTTTTATGTGAATTTATTTCTCATATACTGTACAGAATTTAATTTGTAGACCATATACTGAATTGATATAGGAACATATTCCTAGCTGGCCGTTAAAGTCCCCTGGCCCTACTATATGTAGGGGGAAAACCCCTCCCTTTTTGTGTGGGTAATGAGGACCAAAATCCTCTACCCGTAACCTTTTTCCCATTTTCCTATTCTATTTGGGATGCTGGCCAGCCATATAATCAGGAAGCCTTTGGTCGCCCCATATATTTAATACTGTGAGCAATGGAGAGCAGCATGATGACGTCATCACGTTGCTCTTCACAGCTCATCTGTCGGTCCCCACTTGTTAAGTGTTTGGGGACATTTTCATCTTGTTAGACACATCCAGATAGTAATAAATGTGTCCTATGAGGCATAAGTTGCTTGTGTGAGTTAAGGTCCACCTATAGATTATTGTTCCCTAAAATCAGGGCTAGAAAAACTGTACTGATACATCTGTCTAGTAGTCTTTATATAAAAATAGATAGATAAATAGATTGGTAGTACTTGGGGTCAGTGGAGGTGACACCTTCAGTAGATCACCATTGCATACCTGTCAATTACCCCATTTTAGCAAGGAAACTTCCATTTTCTCCCCTTTTTCCTGACGCCCATCCCAGATTAGTATTTTGCCCATAAAACTCCCTCTGAAATCTCATCTGAAAATACTAATCTGAGAGGATTGTGAGAAAGTGGAGAAATTGAGTGGTGAAGGCTTAAAGGGAGGTGGGCGTTACTCCCCCAACTTGTCCAGAGGATGTGTGGTGTAGGAAGCTAGGAGGGAGGGGAACGTTACTCTCCCCACTTGTGGGTTATGGCTTTTAGAAAGCGGTGGCTGCTTGCAATAAGTTACATCACTTTCTGTACATTTTCTTTTATGTGAATAGTAACACTTGACAGGTATGCACCCTGCAGCCCTTTTTAGAAGGTATGGATTATTTTGTATTATAGTAATGGTGTACATTATATGATACAACCTGCATATTGGTCTCCTCTCTAGTGCTCGGCAGAGACTTCTGAGGTGTATGGAAAGCCTATAAAGAAATAAAAATAATAAAAATAAATCTAGTCAGACAGAGATCAATGTACAACAGTAAAAACGTTATTGTCACCTTTTTTGCCTGCTGAATCTCGTCTGTGGATTTTGAGCGCCCTTTGACACCTTGCTTATGTGGAGATGAAGCCTGAAAAGAAAATGATACACCTCCTTTAGGTTTAGGGCCTTAACAATAGGAATACAGTTGTAAAATTAGCTCCCAGTATTATACACAATTTCTAACACCCGGGACCCGTACAATGCAAGTATTAAGTATTCCAGTGTGCTAGCTGAACACACTTCACAGCCTGGGTGATGTTTATGCCAAATGATCTAAGGTCCCTTCCAGCAGTCAGTTAGCAGTCACCCAGAAAGGAAAACCTGCCAAGTTTCCCTGGATGTCTGTATTTCATTTGTTTGGACTTGAGTCCTTGATGTTTCCAGAAGCATCCAACATATCAATAGAGTCTTGCTGCTAAAAAAATGCTTTCTCGTTACATTTTCTGTCAAATTTTCTTAAATCTAACCAGTACATACATCTCTCAATCTGTTCTCAAACATTGCTGAATAATTAAGCCTGTTTACACAGAAAGAGTCAATTCCCAGCAGACATTTTTTTATATAATGGCAGGCAAGAAAATATAGAATATTATTTGGTTGGTTTAATAATAGGAAAAGCATGGCTACAACTTCTCTATGGTCCAGGTCCTCTGGAATTGCCACGAAGCTTGTATTAAGATATTATTGTGATTGAATGCTTATCATACAGAATTCTGTGTCATCGTTATAAATACATTATTAGGGGTGTAAGTAGAAATAAGTGGGTCCGCTTGTGGTTGTGGTACCATAGTAAGAGGAAAATGCAGCAATGGTTACCCCTTATTCCATGCCAAGGGTGGTGCTTATTCCCCAGGAGGGTATATAAGGCCTAGATAGAAGGAGCCAAATGTTCTTGTGCCTTTGTTAGAAGTCCAAGTGGAAGACAAACTGCATTTGTCTGTGAGACTTCAAGCACCAGCCAGCAAAATGTGAATGTTGGAGAATGCCCTACCCAGACTAAGGGTAGGATAAGGCACAGCCACAGCACCATTTTTCTCAAGGGGTAAGGGACTAGAATGTTTGTAACTGAATCCAAAATATGCACCCTGCCCACTAGGCTCAGCAGCAGTGATTGAACTGCATATATTTCAAGTAATGTACCCTGGTGTAATATCCCTGCAGTGTATACATTGTATTCACTCTCACAAGGCCTGTGTATATGTATTGCTAAAAGAAAGAATCAGTGTGGAAGGTTTGGGTCACAGAGGAACACTTGAAGATGGACCGGGCATAACCTAGAGCAGGGGATTTGGTTGTCCGAGTCTGCCTGGATTGTATCAGTGAGAGGTGGAACCCTATTGGATGTGGCAGGAGTGGAGAGATGACCTATATTTCCAGAACACAGTCACAGTCCTTTTTATTTGACAGTTGAATTTACATCTGTACATAGAGTAAAGAATATTGATGATATGTTATATGTATAAAAGGAAGTCAAATGGTGAACCTTGCACAGATTAGCCACATTACAATACAACAGCCTTTTAAATAATAAGGAGAGAAAGGCCCTAACACCAGGTTTTGGTCCTGGGGAACCAACTATTGAGGTAGGGTTTTAAGGCACAAAAAGCTTGGATTAATAAAATTAATCCAAGCTTTTTGTGCCTTAAATCCCTACCTCAATAGTTGGTTCCCCAGGACCAAAACCTGGTGTTAGGGCCTTTCTCTCCTTAAAATGTATTAGGGGTGGCACATTCCCCTTTTGATCTCCACTCCTGGTACCAATAATTCTTAGCTGGTTTTCAATATACAAGCCTTTTAAATAAGTTGTCCAGAGAAGTAAAGTATTTTGTGTAAGAGAAATAACATGTCTAGTTAATACAAGATGGAGTCTAACGCTCTCTGTATGTGACCCCCCCCCCAACTGACTCTTGCTACAGAGCTGACAGATGTACATAAAACACACACAGAATCTACAGACATTAAATATTTAAAGCAAATTACCACTGGAATCAGTTGGAATCGAGTTCCTTCATTAAAAACTTATTAGCCTTGGAATTATGTAGACGCTGATGATCCTACTAGCAGATTATAATTTCTAAATTAAGTCTTTTAACATTCTTGCAATGTATAATAAATGTGAAGAGGGCATTCACTGGAATAATAGCAAAAACCTGTCTCACCTTTGGGTCCATTACCGTGCTGGCAGTCTCACAACGGAGCCAATTACGTGACCACAATGGCTTTATATGTCCAGACAAGGACCTTTTCCTTTCAATAAAAAGAAAGAAGGCACGGCTTATTTCAATTACACTGGTCACAAAAGAAGATTTTATGTAATCATTTGCTAATTAAACATTTGCCAATTACAGTCCAGGTCATTTTTACATGTCACACGTCACATTGTAGTAGATTTTTAAAAAACACCATGGAACTGTGAACACCTTCACTTACTATAACTGCCATCATTAACAGAATATCAGTGATTACATTAAACAAATAGACCAGAATAATGGACACAAATGGTTCCTGATCATACAAATGGTATAAACGGTTCCTGATCATAGATACAAATGGTATAAACGGTCCCTGGATCATAGCTAACAAATGGTATAAATGGTCCCTGATCATAGCTACCATGGTATATTGTTATAAAACTGGTCCTGTCATAGCTACAAAGGTTTAAAATGGTTCTGTCATGAAAAATGGTATAAACGGTCCCGGATCATAGATGAAAATGGTTTATAAGGTTCTGATATAGAGGCAACTGGCTAAATGGGTGCTGTATAGTCAAATGGTATAAAGGTCCTGATCAAGTCAATGGTTATAATGGTCCTGATCATAGCTCAAATGGGATAAATGGTTCCTGATCATAGATGCAAATGGTTAAATGGGTTCTATCATAGATGAAAATGTATAAAGGGTTTTGATCATAGATACAAAGTTGAAGGGTCTGTATAGATACAATGGTTAAGGTCCTGAATAGATACCATGGTATAAAATTGTTTGGGATCATCGATATCAAATGGTTTTACAGTGGTCTGTGATAGATAACAAAATGGTGTAAGGTTTATGACTGATAGATACACATGGATAAAGTGGTTCATCATAGATTACAAAGGTTGATATAAACGGTCCCTGATCAGAGATGCAAATGTATAAATGGTTTCTGTCATAGATTACAAATGGTTTGAACGGTTCTTTTATAGATACAAATGGTATAAACGGTTCTGATCATAGCTTACAAAGGGTATAAAATGGTTAATGATCATAGATTACAAATGGTATAAACAGTCCGTGTAATAGATGCAAAATGGATAAAGGGTTCCTGATCATAGATGTAAAAATGGTAAAATGGTTGCTGATCATAGATACAAATGGTATAACCGGTCCCTAGATCATAGCACAAATGGTCTAAAACGGTCCCTGATCATAGCTACAAAATGGGTATAAATGGTTCTGATCATAGAGTACAAATATGGTATAAATGGTTCCTGATCATAGATTGCAAAATGGTTGGTATGACCGGGTCCCGTTTCGAGATACAAATGGATAAAACGGTTCCTGATCATTAGGGATAACAAATGTATAAATGTTAGTGATCATAGAATACAAATGGTGTAAATGGTTCTGATGAGAGATACATGTGTAGAAATGGTCCTGATGATAAGAAACCTGGTATAAATGGTTCCTGAGCAGAGATACATACATCAACACATGATGATGTATCCAGTTGAAGTAATTATCCAATATAATAATATTTTTTATATATTTAGCAAATGGTATAAACGGTCCCTGATCATAGCTACAAATGGTATAAACGGTCCCTGATCATAGTTACAAATGGTATAAATGGTTCCTGGTCATACATACAAATGGTATAAACGGTCCCTGATCATAGATGCAAATGGTTTAAATGGTTTCTGATCATAGATCCAAATGGTATGAACGGTTCCTGTTTATAGATACAAATGGTATAAACGGTTCCTGATCATAGATACAAATGGTATAAATTGTTTGTGATCATAGATACAAATGGTGTAAATGGTTCCTGATGATAGATACAAATGGTGTAAATGGTTCCTGATGATAGATACAAGTGGTGTAAATGGTTCCTGATGATAGATACACATGGTATAAATGGTTCCTGATCATAGATACAATTGGTATACATCAACACATGATGATGTATCCAGTTGAAGTAATTATCCAATATAATAATATTTTTTTTATATTTAGCAATCAATCAATAGTCTTGATTTGTGATTTTTTGTTTAATTTACTTATACAATGTCTACATATTAAGAAGTGCTATATAATAAATAAAGGGTTCAGACAGCATACAAACAGTATGTAAGAAGTACAAACTGTAATGTCAAATTTCATTGGCCTGTTCAATTAAAATATCGACTATCAGTCTATTCACCAACATCAATTAATCCATCAAATCCATAGAAGTGTCAGATGAACGATCAGCTGAAATTTACCAACATGGCTGATTACCGCTTCCATTTCCATCACTATTAGTTGATTCAGGTAAAAAAGGATTTCCTGATGATCCACTTAAACAATTGATTTTTAAAAAATTTTAATCTAGCCTTGTATGGCTACCTTAACGCTATGTTCTGATAAGCAGTGAGTAGGTGATGTAGGTACCACTCCCTGATTTGTGTCCTCTGTCAAGATTCTTCATAGGCTGATCATTGAATTCGTAGAAGCTACCTGCCCTCTGCCCATCCGAATGCTTATTCATATTACAGTAAGCATGGCTGTGACATAAGATTTGTTCCTGACAATCAGCTGCCCAAATAATTCTCCTCCTTGCCTTCAAGGCCATGTTTTACCCAGAAGTAGAGGGTGTTGCTATTATAATATTCTATGGGGTGTTTTTTTGGATCATGACTTTGAGTCTTTTCTCTACTTGAAAGGTGCTTGTTGTCTATGATGTCCAAATCTTGGTCACCTGGTCGCTGTTTTGTTTGTAATAATTTCACTTACCTTACCATTTTGAATAAATATTGTTAAAATATTGTCAGCAGTCATGAAACCAAAATATTTATTTCATCACATCATTCTTAGTTTATTACTTTAGAAAGAGTAAGAGTATCAATTAGATATTATTTCCCCAATGTATTCTGTGCTGTAGATTAGTAACAATGATATTTTACAGCACATGGGAGGGAAGAGGGATTTTCTGTTTGTTGTTATTAACTTAGCACTTCCATCTAAACCAAATTACCCACAGTTTTTATTTTGCATAATAAATGAGTCACAAAGCAAACTGATACAGTCTGCCATTGTTTTAATAAAGGATCCCATATCACTGTGCCACATGTTGGCTAATAACACTGTTTATATAAAAATTACCCACCTGTCCGATCTCAAAGTTACCCTCCCTACCCTCTGTTTTGTAGAGGATAACATTACTTTTACATAAGAAAACAGTACTGGAATGAGGATCAGCTCATCTATTTCCCCTGTGTGGGAGCATATCAAGTGCTTCAGGATGTCAAGAGAACTGAGAGAACCTCTGTCCTCTCAGTCCTCTATGTCTGTATCCATATTGTAAATATTTTTACACTACTTTATTCCACTTTACAATATTATGCTCTTGATTTGTGATTGAGTTTTAATGGTTTCGAAATCTCATCAGGTTTTTACTGTTATCGGGGGATCCATTCGAGATTTATTACCACTTTTTGTTTTGCTGTTGTCTTCATAGACTGGAAATTTGTAAAATGTCAGTGCATGCTTGATTAAAAAAAGTATGATGAGGTGGCTAGACCTCCTATCATATGTTTTACTCTATGTGTACCTGTTTTCCATAACTTTCTGTTTATGAATATATATCTTTAGAGAGTTTGGAGTTCAAGTGATACCGTTTATTGGCTAACTGAAGTCATTAGAGAAGCAAGCTTTCGGGATATCGAAGATCCCTTCTTCAGGCTAAAGGGATCTGCGATATCCCGAAAGCTTGCTTCTCTAATGACTTCATTTAGCCAATAAACGGTATCACTTGAACTCCAAACTCTCTATATTTATCGATGGCTAACACGGTACAACAGTCTACTATCGCTAGTATATATCTTTCTAATGATCTCCTGTATATCAGTGTAAACAATTATATTTTACACCATTATATAAAAGTTTTTGGTTTAGATACACTTTTTATTACGGTTGCAGTCATTAGTATTACAACATGGGAGTATTAAAGGTAGCGGCTGCAAATTGATCAATAATCATATGTTGTAGAGCAAGTATTGTTGACTGCAATTGAAGTAATTTAGACCTTCTGTTGTGCTTACCATTATTTAACTTGTGTTCTGGGCTCACCTGATTGACCTGCAAGCAACATTGAGCACTTCCACAGCTGTCAATAACCAAAGGAATGTCTATAATTGATTTGGTAGATATATAGAGGTGAGCCATCTGATGACTATGTAAAGACGATCTGTCACACCTTAACCTATTTAGAGCTCTTTCATACCACATACATGTCAACTGCAGGCTCAGTGAAGGTAGGGTGTCTAAATTTAAAGGGAAGTACATTGTATTTGCACTTATTGCACTTGTATATAGTCTCTTTATAGTCTTTTTATAGTCACACTCGCTAAAGCCCCCTATACACCTTTAGATCATTTCATACAATTTACTTTACATCTACCAACAACGATGTAGTATAGTGTCCTCCCTGATAGAGTACATAGTCATTGGAAGGATTAAGCTAGGCACACACAGTTCGATTTTAGCGTTCGATTAACTTAAAACAATCAAAGTTTACATCCATCGGACTTAAATCGTATACTGCACGCATGGTTCGATCGACGAAAATTGTTCGATACAGATCAAAACATTGCAAAGTGATCGGACATGTTGGAAAATTTCTATAGATTGTACAATGATCAAGCTAAAATCGTAGCATTTTGTTGGTTGGTCGAGTCGATTGCATTTGATGAACACCTTTATATATGACTCTTTCCTGTGTTTATTGATCAAAACTAAAATTGTCCTATTTTAGTCATATTAAGATCAAACCTTCCATGTGGTACTACTTTGGATTCAATTATGATCGATGTCCAATTATGCTAAAATCGAACGGTGTATTCCTTTAGAAAGGTCCTCATATCACATGGTTTCGAAAGAAGAAAAGTTAATTGTACATAAATTGTATGGTAAGATTGTAAGGTGTATGGGGGAGTTACATTAGATTCGATTTTTGTCTTTTCACATGGGGGGTTCTTCTTTTGCCCCCCTAGCGTTCAGGGTTTTTTTTTTCAAAACACAGTACAAATAATCAAATCAGATTACATCATCGTCATGTGCTGTGATTTCTTGCCTTCACTCCCCTCACATCCCCATAATCACCAATGATGCTGGGGATGTGAGGACCAAAAGTGACATTGCATGCATAATATGCAGGTTGATGGCATACCCTCTAGCCTCTTCTGTGTCATTGATGATGCAGAAGAGGCAGGATCCGGAACTTGTAGCAAATTGTCCCAGACTCACCAGAAAGTGCTAAGTAAACCTGAGTAAAGCTTGGATATCATGGAATGTAAATTGGCAATATTCATATGTGTATACCTTGTGAAAATTTCCTGTGATCCTCCGGGATGTTTTTGTATATACCTAGAGCAGGGATGCCCACAATTTTTTGACTTGCAAGCTACTTTTAAAATAGCCAAGTCAAAATGAAAATAGTAATAAAAAGTAATATTAGTAATAGTAAATTAATAATTTTTAAATACATACTAACTATACTTTATATTTGAAATATATATTGTTTACCTTGCATAACAGCATGAACATGTATGGTGCCATATGATTCAGTAAACTTTTGCCCATTATCATACTGTGTGTTAAGAAATATGTGAAAAGAAACCAGAAGGCTGGGCTCCACGATCTATCCCATAGCCTTTGTGATCTACCAGTAGATCGTGATCTACCTGGCACCCATGACCTAGAGCAGTGGTTCCCAAACTTTCCTTGCAGGGCCCCCCTTTTTCTATTTAGGAACATTATCCCCCTTCCCTTCCTATTTAAACACAGGTTAAGAATGAGGGCCCACGCCACCCTGGAATACATACATGCCCCCCAGTTTGGGAACCACTGACCTAGAAGATGATCCAACACATCACCAAATTAGCTGTGTAACTTTGTCCTTATTAGAGATATCCGTAACATAACACTGGTTCCTACAGGTGAAGCCCTCTAGTCTGAAGATGATGAAACTATTGGCTTAAGGCCCCCATACACGTCTAGATTTTTCATCCAATCAACTTAATAAATAAGGTTTTGGTTGATTGATGGAAAATCTATGGCAGCCCACATGGTTAGATCAACCTAAAACAATGAAAATTGGGAACAAAATTGATTGAAAAAGGATTGGATGTGCTGGAAATTTTTAATTGGTTGTATTGAAATTCATTACACTTTCAGTCGATCCAAAAAAGTTGATCAAATATCTGTTACTACAGTTGGCAAACATACAATCAATCACCTATTTCCTTGACCCCAAAAAATTTATATTTTGTAAGTTGATTGAACAGAAAATATAAACGTGTATGGGGGGGCTTTACACCACTGCTCCTGATATCTGTGATTAATGTCGCTAATCATTAATGACAGCATAATACAAATAACGTCTTTATAATAATGAACAATGGCAGGTTTACTCTTACTACCCAAAATGTCCTCCTTTTCAAACCTCCAAACCACAAGAGTGTTTTCAGCTTCTACATTATTCATGACATCAAACTGGGGAAGCTTGCTTGTCTTACATTTCAGGATTTTTTCAGTCCAGACGAGGCTGTGGGCATGAATTTCAGATGTATTCACAGCATCGTGCGGGAAATATCTTCCTCAGCATTGATCAACATCTAAGCTTTAACCTTGTCTGCCTTTTCAGTTCTACATTTGGGAAAATCAAAGCGTTCTGATAAGTAACGGCGTAATCTGTGTTTCTCACAATTGTCAGATTCTGGCTGTCTTGTAATAGAGATTAGAAGAAAAATTGATTGGTTGCTGTGGACAATAGCCAAGCATGATATTCGCTGTTGCACAGGGTACAACATAGATTAAAGATGCCCATACTATACTTTATAATTTCACCATTGATTATCAACCTACTAAGCAAGCAAGAACCCTCATTAGATTTCAGGGAACTCATGCTAAGATAGATTCACTGGGAGTGATTAGGAAAATGTGCTTTACATTGGTGGCCAACAGAGAGAATGCCAGATCATTGTTATCACCTTTTTACATAACACAGTACTTTACAGAGTATCATATCAATAACTGTCTTTCAGAGGAGCTCACAATATATCGTTCCCACCTTAAGCTGGGCATAGACGGGCCGATTCCTGCCCGTCCGCCAATCCGATGCCGTGCACGTTCCCGCATCTGATCGGGATCGGGTACGGCAGGGAATCAGGTGCGCCATCTTGCCATATTAAACTAAAATCTGCCGTCATGTCGGATCGCACAGGATCCGACATGACGAATAATATTGATCCGCAGCCGAAGTAATGGGCAGCACACAAAGGGTGCTGGCCGATTTTTGGCACTAGGGGCCGTGCGTGATGACGTCATCACGCCCACTAAGTCGGCTCGGCAGTTGACGGGAAATCGTCACGTCTATGCCCAGCTTAAGTCATTTTTAACTAATCTCACTAAAGCCCCCCATACACCTTTAGATCACCCCATAAAATTACCTTTAGATCTACCATCAACTATGTAGTATAGTGTCCTCCCTGATAGAATACAAAGTGATTGGAAGGTATATATCACTGCTATGTAGTGCCAGGTCCTCCCTGATAGAATACATAGTGATTGGAAGGATTAGAAAGATCCTCATATTAGATGGTTTTTGTAGAAGAAAAGTTGATTGTACAGAAGTTGTATGGTAGGATTGTAAGGTGTATGGGAGCCTTAACATAGTGTAAAGACAATTTACCTATCAGTATAGCCCCCCATACACCTTTAGATCACTCCATACAATTTCCATTAGATCTACCAACAACTATGATTATATAGTGATTGATGATTACGCGTGCTAGTAAAGACTGGCACATCATTCCCCATAGGGGACTACAGGGTGTGGCTGCACCGCGCAGTTTTCCCCTTGGTCTACACACAGGAAGACCGCACAGATTTCTGTAGTGTAGACACAGCCTTAAGCGCAGTGCTTGGTGGGGTCCCAATGGAGCACATACACATTACCTGCCTGGCGGATCCTCTGTTCACACATCTGCCGATGCTGGGGTTAAGGTACTGCCCTACGTTAACCCCTGCATCATTGCAATCGGCTCAAAGCCATGTGAACAGAGGATCCGCCAGGCAGAATATGTATATGTGCTCTGCCTGGACCCCCGCACTTAGCGTAGGGATCCAGACGCATCCCACAACGCAGTGGAGACATCTTTTACCATCATAACGTATAGCTGTTATTGAATGCTGTTCACTTACACTTTTATAGTAATGCATATGTTTCACTGTTACACTGGGATTTACTTACTACTGAACAACAGTGGTTGTATATGATTCTCCTTTGAACTGTACAGAAGTGTTCGATCCATTGTACCACCAGAAAGCAAAAGCTTTACACAGTGGGAACCCATTCATACTAAATCGTCTGCCTCAACATAATTCTCTGCAATAGGTTTCTGGAGTGTGAACCAGGCCATAGTCTTCTTAAGCAGAAGAGCAAGAGACAAAGAGACAACACCTATACAAAGAAGGGGGGAATTATTTTTAAAATATTTAAGATGGAATGTGATTTTAATGAACTCGCGAAGGTATTCCAGGGGGGCATGGGCCCTCATTCTTAACCTGTGTTTGAATAGGGAGGGGGGCGCAATAATGTTTCTAAATCGAAAAGGGGGCCCTGCATGGAAAGGGAACAACTGAATTGGACTATAGAATTTTTTTTTTATATATATATAAAATTAAAATTATGACAAATCAGATTTTCTTTGGTCTGTTTTGATAGAAGTGTTTTCTTTTTCAAGAGTTTAAATGGTAAAAATACTTCTTTCAGGCTCTCTGTATCTATACCTAATGCATATAGTGATTGCTGCAATTGCCACAATTTGTAAGAATGAAGTTGAGTATAAAAATACGACCCTACTTTAACAAAACCACAAATTCTGGAATTATAATAAGAAAGGTGTGGCCACACCTCCATACTCAACACTTTCGATTGATTGGCCCAGACACAGCCAATACGCTTGAAGCTGAGGCACACCCATATCACCATTATTCTGGTTGTCTACTTTAGGAGATCAGCTGATGTGTTGACAGGCCTGCAAAAAATGTCTATTGCTAAAGTTTAGAGATATAAAATATCTCAACCATTTGAAAAACAAATAAACTATATCAAAGTTTAAGTTCAGATTTAACTATTGTTTATAAGAATAAATATAGAACACAACAAAAAAGGAACCTTAACCTGTACATGAAAGCACAGCATTGGTGTCAGTGAATAGGAAATTTTCATACATGAAACCTACAATTTCTGTAAAGGACACCGCAGATGACGGCCGATATAGAAGAGAAACCCATCTAAGCACCAGAACTAGACGGAAGCTCATAGAATACTAATTGATGTATTCTTCTTCATCTTCCAGCAGAGCTAATAGCAGCAGGGGAGTCTGCATTCATAGAGCTGCTTGTTATAAATTGAGTTGACATGCTTGCTTGTTAATTTACTGGGATGGAAAGTCATTCACAGACCCAGCGTCGGCTGTGCAGGAAAATCATCATAAACGATACAAATATCATTGTAGACAGAATATTAGACTCTATCCATCTAAATGATCTCACATCACCTTGTCTGCATGAGCTAGCAGTGCATTTTCATAGTCAATGTCTCTGAGTCTTCAATTTGTAGAAAATGAATAAAAGCATATCCACAAGTCAGAAATACTCCCAGACTAATAAGTATATTCCCTGTTCATATATCACTTGAGCTATGCTATGGCAGTTTCTATCTGCATTGGGTAGGGACTAATGACAGGTGGCTATATCATTCTTACCTGTCGGTGAGCTCTTCCTAAGATCTCCAGCTGCCTCTCTTCTGCATTCTTCTTGCAGATTTCTATGCATACAGCTGGCAGACAGCACAGGCAGGTTCCTAGCTGTCACATGGCCTTTTCAAGCCAACCAACACAATGGGCTTTACTACAATTAACACCAGCAGTGCTGCACCGCATTTTACACATCATACAAGCGCACATCATAAGTCAAATCATCATCAAGTATATCATAAGACATACATGTTTCACTGTTATACAATCAATGATATCTTCTATATCAAGGTCTTTTGAGCTATAGTCTATATTAATGCATTTATGGAACATGTATTACATTTTATGATCAGTTACTTGTGTTAAATAAAAAAAATGATGTTGATAACTCAAAATTTAAATTTTTTTAACCAATGCAGTTACAGAAGTGTATCACAGTTTTCCTCAACTGGATACCTAATATCACATTTAAAGGTAACTTGTATATGGAGCATAATGCAAGCTGTCATTTTTTACTTTCTTCTTAAACGTAAAGGGAACACATGCTAAATGATAGTGGGATGAGATCTAGCTGTACATCTACCGCCTGTAGTGCAATTGGGCCAGGTCGCTCAGTGATTTGGCAGGATCAATGGTTGACCTGCTTGACACCTGCTGTTTACTGTGGAGCTAATCGCTGAACTCTAAAGTGATTAATTACCTTATGAATATTAATTAATACAACACGTATTTCGATTTCTAATTTCACTGTATGCTGGAAGCTAAAATTCCTTTAGTAATTACTGAAGTACCATATTTTTCGAACTATAAGACGCACCGGACCATAAGACACACCCAGTTTTTAGGGCAGTAAAACCAGAAAAAAAAGATTAAATACGTGTTCACATCAATTGGGTTAATACAATGAATTTAATGAATGCAGTATTCAATTCAGCCAGAAGGTGTCACTAACAGCAGTACACTCTCAGCACAATGTCATTCTCCACACTGATCTGCAGGAGGAGGGTGGCAGACATCTGCAGAGTGTCTCCTCTCAGTCTCTGCTCTCCTCTCCGGCTGGCTGTTCCTGTATCCGTGGGAGCTGCATAGTGATTGCAGTTTCCACGGATGAAGAGAGGGAAAGATGCCAGTTCATCTATCTCTCTCTTCATTGCCTATGGCAGCAGGGCTCTTAACTCTGCTGGCGTAGGCAATTATACAGTACAGCTGGGAGAGCCAAACACCGGCCGACATCTCTCAACTGACAGCTCCTCCAGCTCCCCGGCTAATCTCCGTGCCGGGAGAGCTGACGGAAAGCCAAGGTGTGACCACCGACGGCCGAGTGGCCACGGGGGTCGCGCATTCAGACCATAAGATGCAGGCAATTATACAGTACAGCTGGGAGAGCCGGACACCAGCCGACATCTCTCAACTGACAGCTCCTCCAGCTCCCCAGCTAAGCTGGCGGGAAGCCAAGGTGCGACCACCAGCGGCCGAGTGGCCGTGGGGGTCGCACATTCGGACCATAAGACGCAGGCACTTTTTGCCCCCAATTTTGGGGGTGAAAAAGTGCGTCTTATGGTCTGAAAAATACGGTATATGTACTGGACACAGAGCTAACTAAATGCAAAAGTTGCTTTATCTCCAGCAATAGCATCACAGCTTGTCAGTTATCTCTGAGGCTGTTGTTATTTTAAAAAAATGGGTGAAAGAAAATATGGGACAGCAGCTGCCCAATGCTGACAAGCCTTATGTGTAAATATAATTAGTGTACTGAATTAATGAACTACACTTTTCCTCCAGTTTTGCCTCAATGTTAGGCCTTTATATATAAATTAATTGTAGTAAGAGTCCACTGGAATCAGATCTGTCGGCCCAAGTGGGCACCCGTGATCCGCACCCGATTTTGCCACCAACCCACGGCCGCACATCGGTGGGCATGTAATCTTGTTACATGTGTGGGGACCCTAAGAAGACCAAAGAAGATATAAAGAGCCACGGTGATACTATCATAAGGCACAGCAGCACTTGCATAGTAAAGCATTGCTCAAACGGTGAGCTTCTTTAGTAGCACTGTAGAGAAAAAACCTGGCAGTTGGTCAAATGTACAGTAAAGGTTGGCATACAAGTTTGACTTCTCCATTCCATTGTTTTAACCAAACATAATGTGATAGATCCAAAACTGATCTTTCCTTAGTTCTGTGCACTTGCTCCATAGTACCATCAGATTCAAATTCATCCAAATACAAAGAAAATTATAGTCAGATACTTGCATTGTAAAATAAAACGATTCCTTTTTGCTTTTACGATTGACCTAATTTGATGGTTTTGGATGAATTTGCATCCAATAGTACTATGGAGCATGTGCACAGGACTAAGGAAAGGCATCTATCAGTTTTGAATCTATCACAGTGTATTGTACTAAAAGCAATCGAAATGTAATACAGTCTTAATAAGATCATAGCTGAGGTCGATTGAACAGAAAAATCAAACCATGTATGCCCATCTTTACAGTAACTCTAAAGCTGAAATTAAAAAAAGTAAAGGTTTGTTAAATTAAAAGAGACATCAGTAAGGGTTATGTGTTGTTCATGCATAACCCTGAAAATGTATTTTTCTTTTGGATTCTTCCAGAAACATAGCACAGAACTTTTGTGCTTTTGCTTATGAACTCTTAAGGTGTCCATGTAATGATCCAACTGATCATCTCACTACTGGGTTGCTCACTGTTCTCCTTGCTGGAGGCTCTCACATAAGGAAGCAAAAGCTTGCACTACCAAGATGGCTAACTGTTGGACAGGTTAACGGTTTAGCAATCCACCATAATTGTGGCCAACACCAATACAGATCCTAGTTATTTGCCAGATATGATCACAATAGACTGTTTTAGGTGACAATTATTTATGGTCTTTATGAAGATTTAGGGAGTGTTAATTACTACATAGATAGAGAGATATCTGAAGAAAAAAGTGAGGTTGCTGTCTAGCTTGGGCTAACACAACTGTCCTTAGAGACCACAGTTCAGCTTGAATACTATTATCACTTAATTGTAAAACACTTACATATAATGTAATCTTCTGGCTAATACATTGCTGAATATAAACATGATGTAATTAGTAATTTGTAGCCCCTTATTTCTCTTGTAGGATTCAGTGTCACAGCATAGCACAGAAGGCATATTTCTAGCATTACCTGCAGATATCAGACAATCATGTCTATTGAGTGAAGCCTCTTACATCGGCTCTTGTAAGAAGTGGATGAGTCATATACCATCACAGCACTATCGACATGATTGTTCCAGAAACTATGACTCCAGTGATTTCCAGTGTGATTCAGTGTCAGAATGTGAATGTCGATCTGCAGACATGCAATTTAATTTCAAAATGTTAGTTACAACTATAGAGTTTTTCATTTTAACATATTTAACAATGAAATAACAAAAATACGTTTTATTAGCCTCTCAAGAGTGATCAATATCATTGACATATAATAGAATATAATTGGCCATGACATAGGTGACTGCACATGAACATCATATGTAGCTGCAGGGCTTTTAATTGATAGATTTTTAATATGACAGAAAGTTTATGTATCACTCAAAATGTTTTCAATGTTTTGTATTGATTGGGATAAAACTACTACTTTTTTATTTATTTTCTCTGTAAAATGAATATTTTTCTATCTATTCTTCTCTGTAAAATTAATGAAATTTTAATAAAAATGATTAAACGAAAAAAATAAACTACTACTATTGGGGTTAAACTACTACTGACCTCTAGGCTTTGTCTGTAGGTCCTTCTGTTGGCCTAAAATGCACCACAGATGCTCCCAAGGTTTCACACTAAACTGAACACAAAAATGGCAACCAAAAAGTGATAATTGGGGTATGAGACCAAACAAAATGTAGAGAAATATGGACTCCCTTGTATCAGCATATATATGGAGTGGATAGAAAGATCAAGCCAAGTCAAGCATTGTATATACAGTGGGTAGAGAAAGTATTCAGACCCCCTTACATGTTTCACTCTTAGTTATATTGCAGCTATTTGCTAAAATCTTGTAGGTTCTTTTTTCCCTTTGCTCAGTATTTAGTAGAAGCACCTTTTGATCAAATACAGCCATGAGTCTTTTTGGGAAAGGGGCAACAAGTTTGTCACACCTGAATTTGGGGATCCTCTGCCATTCCAACTTGCAGATCCTCTCCCGTTCTGTCAGGTTTGATGGTAAACGTTGGTGGCCATGGGACAAGTGATGAGCAGTGCATGGTTTTCTCCACACATACCGCTTAGAATTAAGGCCAGAATGTTCTATCTTGGTCCCGACTGGTGGAGGGCTCCAGTGATGGTCGACTTTCTACAACTTTCTCCCATCTCCTGACTGCATCTCTGGAGCTCAGCCACAGTTATCTTTGGGTTCTCCTCTACCTCTCTCACCAAGGCTGTTCTCCTCTGATAGCTAAGATTGGCGGGACAGTCAGCTCCAGCAAGGGTTCTAGTCATCTCAAACGTCTTCCATTTAAGGATTATGGAGGCCACTGTGCTCTTAGGAACCTTAAGTGTAAGAAATGTTTTTGTAACCTTGGCCAGACCTGTGCCTTGCCACAATTCTGTCTCTGAGCTCTTCAGGCAGTTCCTTTGACCTCATGAATCCCATTTGCTCTGACATGCACTGTAAGCTGTAAGGTCTTATATAGACAGGTGTGTGGCTTTCCTAATCAAGTCCAAACAGTATAATTAACTACAGCTGGACTGAAGGTGTAGAATGAAGGTGTACAGCAAAGGGTCTGAATACTAAGGACCATGTGATATTTAAGTTTTTCTTTTTTAATAAATCTACATAAATGTCTAAAATTCTGTGTCTTTCTGTCAATAGGGGGCTCTGTGAGGAAATTAATGAGGAAAAAAAAACTTAGATTTTAGCAAATGGTTGCAATGTAACAAAGAGTGAAAAATTTAAGGGGGTCCTAATACTTTCCATACCCACTTTAAATACATTAAACCCTTGAAAAACCTCATTTGTTTTCTGTCAGCCTCCTGGGTCACCTGGGGGGAGGGCGGCGCCATCGGGGTCCCCAGTATGGTTAGTGGGGTCCCCGAGGGTGGCTGCGTCCTCCCCAGGTGATTACTGACCTTTGGATTGTTGGGGATACCCCTGCCATGGGGTACCCCGGAGCGGTGGAAGGCTCTGCACGCAGCCAGCGTGCAGAGCAATGGCTGCAGTGAGAGAAGCGCATCTGCGCATGCGCGGACCGGTGGAATAGACGGGCGCACGCAGAGCAGTGCACATTCTTGAAGAGACATACCCCTCCCTTCTGCAGTCACTTCCTGCAGAGGGGAGGGGTGCTTAATTGA
>CM070034.1:42291406-42326544 GCA_036250615.1 Ptychadena robeensis | reverse complement strand
CCTCCCCCTGTGGTCGGAATCTTCCCGTCATCACAGAACCCCGTAGGATAGGTGACATTTTCATGGGTTTGTTTTAAGTCACGTTGGTTGTATATTAAGTCTGTTTATCTCATAAGAAATCATGAAGATACCCATAATGCATTCTGAACCTCTAACAGCATCCCTACCTCAACCTTTTTATAATAAAAATCATGATATAACGTGTAATTTACCAGAAATATCAATAATTTCCTAATGTTCTCACCAAAAAGTAAAATATGGCTAGCCTACAAAAAACTAAAATGTGTTATCATCATTCAAGGCGAAATCTGTGGATGTCGGGAAAAGAGGACTGAATGGAAGGTGGTTGAATGTTTGGCAGGAGAGTTTCCCTCCATAGGAACATCAGGGATCTAGATCTCTGGCGTTCCTTCTCTCCTTGGAAGAGTCTAAAGACTTTTGTAGATTAGTGAGCTGGTCCTTGATGACATTATGAAATGCTTGTGAGTGACATCGGTCATATGAACATCACTGCCTGAAATTAAGTCCTCAATAGAGATGGGCGAACACCAGCCCGGAGTGTCCGCGAACAGGGCGGGTCGAACTTTTAAAGATGTCCGCCGTCCGCCCTGTTCGCGGACACATTCAAATTCCCCGCCTCTAGGCGGGGAATTTGAATCGGAAAAACCGGATGTGACGTCAGTGACGTCACATCCGGTCCATGGAACGCATCCTGGAACGCATCGTTCCTGGTTGCGGGAGCCGGATGTGACGTCACTGACGTCACTTCCTACTCTGAGCCGGAATCTTCACTACAAGACCGGCTTCATGCCCGGTCTTGTAGTGAAGACATTCTTCCTCCGGCACGATCTCGCAGGTTCTGATCCTGCCGGAGGAAGAATTTAGATCTTCTTCTGGCCGGCGAACAGGACGGGTCGAACACCCGTACTGTCCGCCGGCGAGGCGAACGGCGAACATGCCGAGTTCGCGGCCGAACTGTTCTCCGGCGAACAGTTCGGTCCATCCCTAGTCCTCAACCATGCGTATCTGGGCTCTGAGTGAGGCTCACAAAAACTGTTCTGACATCTCGGGTCTTTGTTTATAACCGTGCAAGCAGGACCATGTTATGGCCTTGGTAATAATTCTAGTTGTAAATCAAGATTTTGGTTGCAAGTTAAAACATTTTTGTAACTTAAGTTGGTCAAGTTAAGTCAAGCCAGATGTAGCTCAAGGGTAGCAGCAGAGTTGTCTTTGCGGAGGTCTATGTTAAATCCGGTTCCTGGCCAATAATATGCAGTAAGCGTATCATAAAGAATGCTAGCTATTCTTCTGGTTCAGAGTGAATACTAAATATCCCAACCAAATCTAGGACAATCGAACCCCCAAATACTAGTCAACAGAGAAAAGATACATTGCATTGACAACTAAACGACTGACCCAGTGTATTGTACAGACAGGCGGAGCAGTCTGGAACATTTTCTTATAAACAATCAGTAGCATGTGCTGTCTTAAGTAGTATTGAGCATCAATATTCGAATCGTGAATTTTTATTGCGAATATCAGAACTTCAAGAATTTGTGAAGATCATGAATATAGTGCTTTATCTCGATTATTCCATGCATTGCATTCATAATATTCGCACGTATAATTGATGATTTTCATAATGAAATACTATTTCACATTCTGCCATTAGATGTCACTGTGACAACACATTGCGTTCAAAATATTTGCATGTACAAGTGTTGATTTTTGCATTCAGTAAAAATGACAGTAAATTTAGAGTTCACTTAGAATATATGGAGAATCATTTGTGAATTCTAATATTGCCTATGCTGCTCATTACTTGTCTTGCCTAGACCATGGCCTAAGCTGGGTATAGAGTAAAGCAGTCTTGAGTATATGCAAACTTTAGAAAATAGTTTGTTATGACTGCACACTGTAATTGGTTTGCTTAATGTAGTAAACATCATTACAGAGTTGCACAATCATGAAACCGATAATTAAAGAAAATCTTCAAGCTGGCTCTTGAACATGGGAACTTGTATTAAAGCATTGTTCTTTGATCACTTCATTCTCTCCAAGGAATCATTTTAGCCAAGTTTGTGCCAAGTTTCTTTCTTTCTCTTCTAACCAAAAGCCTATTTTTAGCTGATACATCCTTTAGGACCAATATTATTTTGGCTCAATTATTTCATTAATAGAACATTTTGGAAGCTCTCCTGGAATTTCAGCAAAATAAATGTGAGACATGCGACCAAGAAAAACATAGAGGATATCGGAGGAGCGTCGGAGGACAGGAGAAAATATGAGCAACAATACATTCATGCAAAAAATATATTTTGACTGTTGTTCACTAGAATGTTTTGGTAAGAATTAAAATGGATTTTTTTTCTTTGAAATCTAAATGTATACGGTTACATTAATTTTATTTAAAAAATGATGAGCACAGCATTCCAACTGGCAGTTTTTTAAGGTTTTTAAATGATGTCATGTTGTTTCCCACAATGTTTTAGTGGGATTTTCAGGAGCCCAGCAGGATTCTTAGTTGATGATGTTATGTTGATAAAATGTTATGGTTGTTGTTATGATGTTAAAATTAGTAAGAATTGTGAAATATTGGGTGCTGACATGAACTAACAAAGGATGGAACCATCAGAATAAAAGTCCAAAGATTTGGCACTTACAAGCATGCTATTTGTTTAAACAAATCATATATAGTACAACACTTAATGTAACTTAAACAGGAGAAATCAATTTTTTCAAAGGTAAAAAAATTGGGTTTTCAAGGTCTGTAGAAAGATTTTTCACAAATAACATATCTTGGATGAACTGTTCAGGAATTTTTGTCATTTGAAGGATGAACGAGGAGCACCATGTGAGGAGCCCCTCTTTCTCTCTCACCTAACTGAGTCCCTGCCTGGATGCTCCCATGAATGGAATCATGATTTTGAATTCACTAATAAATGTATAAATATTTTTCTTTATATATTTTTGAATTGGACATTATTTGTCAAAATCTTTCTACAGACCTTGAAAACCCCCATTTTTTACCTGTGAAAAAATTGATTTATAGATGCACTTCGCCTGCTGGTGAGGATGTGGGGGTGTCATGTGTTACAGCAAGGTCTAAAATCCATTTTATATGATTATGGATTAATTTATTTAAGGACTATTGCACTCTGAATTAATACTATATTAAGCAAGAGAAAGTTACATCCTGGAAAAAGGGTCCAGCGCATTCCCAACACAATACATGTTTGATGTGGCAACCATAATGGGCCAAATGGACTTGTCACAGTTT
Organism: Ptychadena robeensis; assembly: GCA_036250615.1. Lineage (NCBI taxonomy): Eukaryota > Metazoa > Chordata > Amphibia > Anura > Ptychadenidae > Ptychadena > Ptychadena robeensis. Next base: position 42,323,264 of record CM070034.1, on the reverse strand, counting down.
GAAGCAGTCAGCCAGTCCACCAGGGGGAGCTCTAGGCTCGAGGATATAATAGGGAACTGCAGGAAGGCAGAAAAGCTGGTGTCTGAGGACAGTGTGAGGACAGAGACAGGTGCTGGTGAGGCAAGAGTGCGCCCCATCGCTCTGCATTAACACAACCCATGTACAGTGTCCGGTCTTCTGTGCCGATTGCCTTTCGGTCACAGTTGCAGCTGTACCAGGAGAAAGTAGACTTGCCAACGGACTCAAAGGCCTTGAGAGAGCCAGAGAGTGGGAGACGGCTGGAGCTGGGTGGAGCATCGGAGGTCCCCCGTGGGTGCGCTTAGGAACTACTTGCTGGTGTGCCTGAGGTTTGGGTACCGTACTGTTACAGCACCCTAACTTGCAACCACTGCACTGTGTGAAGCCTTAAAGACTACTCTTCGTTAAAGTACCACTGAACCATTCCCAATTGTTGTGCTGTACACACATAAAGTACAAGTGGCACTATACTGGCTCTGTGATTTGTTCATGGTTCACTACCGACTACCTGCCCGTAACAACAACACCACAGAGCCCATTTTAGTATGGCGTTGGATGGGAACATGCTATTTAGACATTACAGACAGACAGTTGTTCATTTCCTAGACAGTCAGTATGTTTGAGTAGACCATCTGAAATTTGAAAACTAGATTAAAAAGTTGATGTCAACTAATTTGCCTTGCATTGAGAACTACAAATCCTCTAAATAACATGGTTAAAGAGTATGCAGATATTTTTTTTCTTGGGTGACACAACCTGTTCCGATGTTGATCCAATTTTAGAGCTGGAATCCCAAGTGATCACGGTTTGGCTGGGAGAAGTGAACCCAGAGGGGGGTGGCCAACCCCTATGGACTTTCAAGGTGACTATTCAAACAATAGAGTTTCAGTAGGAAGAATTAGATCTACAATTTAATTATCACATTAGCACATAGATACATGTATAGAACTCCATAGTGGAGATATGGGTATGCGAGGGAATTGGCTTTAATCCCTTGTTCAGACAGACTGACCTTGAAAGTCCAAAGGGTTGGCCACCTCCCTCTGGATTTAGTTCTCCCAACCAAATCATGTTTATTCTATAATAGGATGTGGCGGTTAGGCTGCCGGTTCTGGGTTTTTCCCCCTATATTTCCAAGTGAACACATTCACCTCAGGTTGTGGTTGTGGGACAAAAGACTGTAAAAATCTGAACAACTTTTGTGTTTGTTCACCTGGAATGTAAAAGCCAATTTAAAGTGAAAGTAATGCATTTGGCCAGCCTCTGTCATCTACTAAACTGTTATCTACTAAGGCAACTTTTTCAAGACACGGCTGATATTTTAACTACTGCTAAAATTGAATTTTATTTTCTTTGTTTTTGTTGCAGTAACCCACTATTAATGTCAACATTTTGTGCGCAGAATGATAAATGTCAGGTTTTTCTCTCGATTGCCTTGCAATGGAATGGTATTGTTTCAGAAGTGCATTCATGATGACTCCTTTGAAGTAGGTGTGCATTATGTCTGACACATCCCTGCTGGATATAATTATGATTCATCATCTGCTTGCTGCCAACAGAAAACCATTCACCTAAGAACTGTTTATTGTTTGTGTCCTACGACACTTGGAAAGAAGAAACTTTGTTGATCATACTAAATGCTATTTTATAGTTATCCATTATAACCTTAATCTACTTACACAAATGAAACTTTCTGAAGTAGACCATAATGAAAACACAGTATGAAAAGCATATGGAGGTTAATGTTTTCACATGATTCACACAGCTTTTTTATGAAATCCGACCTTTCGTCATCATAGGTTTAGTTGTTAAAAAAATCATAGCTGAACACTGTGATTGGAAAAAATAAACACTTTGTACCATTTCCTTGAGGCTCTGGTGGCACTACCTTGGTAAAGAAAGATCTGCCTAAAAAATACTAGACTATTAATGTAGTGTCGTGTAATGCAGTGAAGTGTAATGTAGGGTTCTCTTAAAAAGGTACATCCACCAATCAGGTATCTCTTTAGGGTTTCCTGCTCATATTACCCTCACCCTCGCATGGATTAACCTTCTGAGCGTTCTGCCCGAGTTAACTCGGGCTGAGTTTCATGCATCATGAAACTCAGCCCCAGTTAACTAGAGCAACGCTCTAGGTCTCGCCGTCTTCTTACGGCGGTCGGGAGCATCGGCATGTATGCCGATGCTTCCGGGTCCGCCCCCGATCGCGTCACCGGTGACACGAAGGGGGCGGGGGTAGGCGGCGCCATAGACCTCCGTCAAACTGGAGGGGCGTCGCTTTCTTGCAGCAGAAGTCCGGCGTCTCCAGTGACGCCGGACTTTTGTTTACATCCTCCAGCTGAGCAGGAAATGTTATGAAAAAACCGTGCCAAGGGCGAAACGCTCAGGAGGTTAATAGGTGATAACAAAACAAAGTCTTTAGAAAAAGCAAAGCCTCCTGGCTTATAAACATTCAAAATAAATAATTGTCCTCGGGTCGGCTTCTCAGCAGCAACAGTCCCGGGCCCCACACTCCCTTTTAGCCACTGTTTTAGCAGCTTGCGGTCTCCTACCTGGTCAGAAGTCCTGACACTCTGGTCTCAGCTCCACAACCCCTGCAAGCAGGTGTTAACTAAGGTGTTAGGTGTCTTTAAGTGTACCTGGTAGCATAGGAAGGCCCACCAAGTTCCTTCCTTCCCATTGCAGAGTCCAGGACCCTGTAACCAAAACTAACCCCCCTGTTTACAGATGGACCTGGCCAAAGTTTGCCTTTCACTACCCATCACATATTTGTACGATTAACTGACATTTTCCAGCAGAACTGATCATGGCTCCAATTTCCATGACTTTTGGACAATTTATTCAGCTAAATAAGATATGAGGAACAGAAAATCAAACATTATACATATTAGCAGGATAAAAAGATAAAAAAAATCTGGATCCCTGTGAAGTGTAGACTAGTTATTGGGTAGTGGATTATGTCTGTTGATGTGACCGAACACAATTCCATCAACTCACAGGTCCTTGTCACCAAATTTTATGGAGAGTCTGCTGCAGTATGCACCTAGAGTGCCATACAGGCCTAATATGTAAAACTATCATTTCTTTTGACCAGCTGTAAAGAAGCAAAAAGTTAGAGGAAATAATCAATCAAAGGCTCTAAAACAAAACACCCAGACATTTACAATGTAAGGAAAACAGCTTATTTATTTACATAACCAACTAAAGTGCTTCATTGAAAAATATACAGTATATTCAGATTTTCCTTTGTGCTGTAGCAAAGGACTACTTCTGTGAAAAGGGGACTCTGGTGTCCCTGTAAGTCCAGGTGTTCAGTAATAAATAAAACAAATATACCTCACTTAAATGTGTGGATGACATTTCTGCTGAATAGAAGGGAGGCCTAATGCAGTCTCTCTTTACTGCAGGTGAGTATTTGACAATATTGCCTTTACCCTGAGCACTATAGTTACACCATTTGTTTTAATACCACCTGCTTGGCCAAAATAAAGATTTAGGCATGGTTAGGTCCATTAATATTTTGACAGAGACAATTTTTTTTTCAACTTTGGTTCTGTACATTACTGAACCAGCTTTTATTTAGAAGGCTGAAATAAATTTGCATTTAAATGTGAATAATTAAAGAGGACATTTGACTCAAAGGCCATTTGATGGTCAGTGGTGCTTGTTTGTGGAGATTTGCTGTGAATAGACAACATGCAGTCAAAGATTTCTCCATGTAGATAAAAAAGCCATCCTTAAGCTCATAAAACCAGTTTTGTACATCCTGAGAAAGAAAAAAAAAAACACTGGTAAACTCGGCAACGCAAAAAGATCTTGTGCATTGAAGACAACAGTGGTGGATGATGGCAGGATCATTTGCACGGTGAAGAGTTGTTTCTGTCTAAATATTTATGGACATAACTGTAGTTCACTAATTCGCAATGTTAGGCAGAACTGTACAGAGCTATCATCAGGATATCCCTTTCATTCTGACTAAACAATTGTTGAACTTGAGGTTTACCAATAATATGTATTAGCTGTAACTATTAAGGGAGCCCTTATACTTGTAGATGTTAGATGTCAATAGATATAAAGGGAAACGTACAAATAGATTGAAAGGAGTGTGGTGAGCTGAAGGCTACACTGGCATAGTGATTAGTGTTGATCGTGAATATTCTAATTCTAAATGTTTATTGTGAATATCGCGACTTTAAGAATTTGCGAAGATCTTGAAAATAGTGCTATATCCTCAGAGTCACGACTATTCGAGATTTTTAACATCAGTACCCGGAACTACCGTGCATAGGGTTTGCATTATGCCCATGTCCAAGTACAGCATTACACAGAAGCAACACAAAAAGTATATAACATATAACCAGTTAAAAGAAGCATTGCATGTAACAAATCCTATCAACAGCTGGCCTTCTGCAAACAATTTGATTTCTATTGTAAAGTAATTCCGGAAAATGTAGCCAGGCAGACAGAACATAAATGTGGTTAAAGACGAAGGTTTCTTTCAAGTGTGCAATTTTCATAATCTGACATTTTATGGAATCTCTTGCCTATCACTGTCTAATATCACTTTACATAATGATAGCGAAATGCTTTAGAATTTATTTTACCATTAAACACGTTATCTTTTATGTAGTACATTGTTTTGTTTGCTTTTTATTTAATCAAAATGTATTTTAAATTATGATGATCATTTTTTGAAAGAATTATATTTTTTATCACTGCAATAAAGAACTTCTGGGAATATGTCTCTTTATGAGTCTGTATACAATGTCATATGATCACTATAGCATCTTAGAAGCCATCCTGATTAGTTACTGATTGCTGTATTGGGCATTGGGATTATTGCATTTGGTATATATATATTCTGTGGACAGGTGTCTTTTATACAGGTGACTAGTTAAGACAGGTGTCCTTAATGAGGGTGACTAATTGAGTAGAAGTGTCTAACCACTCTGTGGGAGCCAGAACTCTTAATGGTTGGTAGGGGTTCAAATACTTATTTCACTCAATGAAATGCAAATCAGTTGCTATCTTTTATTTAAAGTAATTTTTTTGATTTTCCTTTTGATGTGCTATCTGCCACTGTTACAATAAACCTACCATTGAAATGATACTGTTCTGAGACTTTTCATTTCTTTGTCATTGGACAAACTTACAAAATCAGTGAGGGGTCAAATAATTATTTCCTCCACTGTATATATATTCTATTGTTTGTAGACACCTCCAGCTTGAGTAAGCCAGGCAATTTCAAGCATCACTAGCAATTGGTGGAGCAATTCTAAACAGATAGAGGGTAATAACTGTGCAGTCGAAAGTACTTAATATAGCTCAAGGAAATTTTCTATTTTCCTTACATAGAATAATAGACAAGAAGCAGACATGTTATGTAAAAGTCAATGTCAGCATAGGCAGAGATATCTCTTCATTTTTGTTCTCAGACTGGTGATCTATGGCAAAACTGGTTAACAAAAAATACATGTGTTGGGCACTGCTCACAGAAGCTTGATGGAACTTTCAGGGTAATTCAGTTAAGTGATTTCTAGATGCCTCAAAAGGAAAGGAGTTCAATGTCTATTCTTTCTAAAGTAGCCTTAAGCAGGGTACAGACGGCTCGAATATCGAGCTGTCCAATGTACCCTGCAGCAGCGTGATGACGTCATCATGCTGCTGTCAGATATCGGAGAAGCCAGGGAGAGCAGAACTCTCTCCTTGGCTTCTCCTCCTCAGCCGAGCTTTGCCTGTAGACCCAGGCAAAGCATCGGACATCGTCCGTATTAACGGTCATGTCCGATAAGGCTGTTTTCGAGCGGGATTGATTTGTCCCACTCAAAAACAGCTATAAAAGCAGATAATATGGGTAAGATAGATGGCCGTGAGTGGGTACGATGTCTGTACCCTGCATTAGCCTGAGTAGATTTAGATTTAAGTGCTTAGGAAACATAGGAAAGCAGAGGCTACACAGACCTCTAGTAAGTCAGACCTTTAGTGCTACAATCATGCTCATTACTAATTGAAGAGCTCTAGCTCTGGCATAGCACAGGCCATGTTAAAGAGAACTCTTCTTTCCAGCAGAGAAAGTTGGTTACTTCTAATTTACTTTCTAACTTTCTATTTAGCCTAGCAAAATGGTTATTGAAATGCCAAAATGTAATTGGCTCAGCTTCAGTCTTATTTTAATGTACATGCTTATTTACATTGAAAGTTGAGTTTGGCTGTAACTTCAGGAAGATCTAAAAGTTATACAGATATATAGTAATTAATGCATCTCCTAATTAGTTTTAATCATGAGTTTAAAAAACTTAATTTTAATTTGGCATAATCAACTTGTAGTCCACTATACAGCAAAGTAAAAGTCAGTGGGTCAGTGCTGAGACCCAATCTAGTATGTTGTATAAAATATATTAAAATGCTTACAGAAGAAATGAGAAGATGAGGTCTTCAGTCTGCCGCTCCTTTTTTCTCTCCTGTGAACAGACTGAGGTGGTGATAAATCCACTTCTTCTTGACTAACACCAGCATTGGTGTAAGTCAAGAATAAGTGGTTAGACAATGTTGAACATTACTATAGAGATCCTAATTTATTTCAGTAATAAAAAAATGTGAATCTTCTAGACTTGCATTGGGGCATTGGTAAGTCCTGGAACCCAGGTCTTCTAATTAGTGCCCTGAGTCTCTATGGAGAATATACATTCAATTTAATATATTATAATCTGTTTACCCAATTGTTCCTCATTTGCAATTGTTCCAAAATGTCCTAATTTGCATATAAAACGAAAACCTACACTCATCCAAAAGTGATTAACAACTTTGGATGGGCATCACCTAACCACTGTTGGTCACACCTTGGATAATGCAATCTCCACTGTACTCCATTTCCAGCACCTCTCATCCTCACGTTACTTTTTTTCAGCTGATCATTGGTTTTACCGCTGTATTCTCCCAGGTTCTTCTATTACGTGTAACAGATGTAGTGAGGAAGCAGACGGATTTCAGAAACCTTAACCTTGAATGGGTCTATAAGCTGGCAGTTATCAACCTCATCTGGGCTCCATTCAAACTAAATAGACAGTTCTTGGTGAACATGTCTTTTATTGCTCCTGTTCGTTTCCATTCCACGCAGTATATAGATGAGAGAAACAGATTCAGAATTTTCTGGATTACTGCATAAAGACAGCTGTTGGCACACAGTACTCATCTCTCTGAGAGTATATTAGTAATTAAATACATTGGTAGCATTTACATCATGTGATTAACGTCCTCTGTATGTTCTTTGTTATCCAATGACAAATCAGAAATTGTCACTGTCGGTGTTGTATAATTCCTGGTACTGGCTTCTAATAATGGGTTAATAGTATCTTCTATCAGAGACAAGCACACTGTTTCTGGTGATGGAGATCTGCAATCTTTGGTATGATTTTGTTCTCTGCAGTTATCAGCAGAAACATCCAAATGAAGATCAGTCTGTGGTAGCACCGTGTCATGTTGGGTGCAGGTCAAATGGCAGCTATCACATGTGTCATCTGCTGGACGTTTTAAGAATTCTGGTAGAACAAGGTCCTCTTTACTTAGCAATCCACGCTGGTCATCTGCCCTAGTGCTCTGAACTCTGTTTAGCATCTCTACCAATCCTATAAGACATAAAAATATTGTTGTGTTACTAGTAGCACCAGGATTTGTAAGTTTTTCCTTTTCAGTAAAATGTATCTTCTCTTAGGACTAAGAATTTAATGTTCTAGAAGGAGAAGTGCTGCTGTAGGAGAAAACATGGAGGAGCACATCATCAAGTTAAACAACGATAGTGTTATTGTGTCGGGAGAGTGCAGTGTGTAGAACTACTTACGTGACCAGGTTCTCAGGGTGGATGTCCTCTGCTCGCACACCAGGTTCAGCTTACAGCCCAATAAAGCCAAGGTCCATGACAGCAGGTAGAGGACTATTTACAGTTTGATTCTGAAGATATTTAGCTTGCACCATCACACAGAGGTAGATGGGTTTCAGTCATAGGGATAAACGTTCCAAACTTGTTGCTGCTGGAACTCTGGGCAGGGTGTAGTGGACTTTCTCCAATATGCAGCACAGGAGACTTGTAGTCATCTAGGGAGCCAATGCAGAAATGCCCAGATTCTAAGGGACTTCTATTTATGTCCTTAGACAGGGGCTGGCATAAGGCCTGTTACTGGGCAGAAGAGATTAGCCCAGGAGGGAAAGTGGAGTGGAAAACACCCAGCCATGACTCATGGTTCCAGCAACTCAACAGGTGCAACCCTTAAGGGGACACATACCAACTAATAAGCACTATATAGGCAATATAATACAGTGAAATATATACAGTTATGTAACCCTTTCTCGGGTCACTACAGTGTTATTCCAAACAGCCATCAGAGAAGTCTAACTTGATCATGTGTCTCTAATAACTGCTCAACAATAAGAAGATTGATGATTGAAGATTGATCCCCACTGGGCCACAGGATGGTAAGTAAGGGATATCAATGAAATGCAAATGACATTTTAATGATCAATTCCTGAGGAATATATATATATAAGCAGTATTCATTGCTTCTTTGCCATATTTATATTTGTTTTGTATTTTTCAAACATTTGCCATTTGTTTAAACACAAAACATTACAGCATCAAGATGACAAGATTTACCTTCGATTTCATTGTTGGGTTGATAGTGTCTATTTTTCGTATGTCCAAACTTGCTTAACCTTGGGGCAATTGAAGCATGATTTGAATGACTATGTTCCTTGTGTGATAGATGGGGAAGGTGGAAGTGGTGGTGGTGGTGATCTAGTTTTGGCAGACTTATTCCAGTTTTCTCCTTTGTAGCATGTTCTTTCTGTATGGAATTTAAAGACAAAATGTGAACTTTAATTAAAGTAATAACAGTACATAACTTTTGACTATGTTGCTAATTAAAGATGTCTCTTTTGCTGTTAGAAAAGTTCAGTCAGGATTACGCAACTGGGTTGCACATAGAGTATTTTGATAAGTGGGTAAGAATACCTGCCACTGTCCCTGGTCCTGGTTTGGTGTTGTCACAGCAGATTGTCTCTACATAAAACAGATTGAATTGTAATTTAGGAAATCAAAAGGGAATAGAAAGGCAGCACTTGCCACAAAAAGAACTTACATTAAAGATTGATTTAATGAAGAAATGTATTGGTTAATAGTGATAGGCAATAAGGCAAAGTAAACTTGAAAATTCCAGATCTCCTGTCATTTTTATGTAATGCAAAAATTGGCACTTTTACATCCAAATATTGGGAGCGCAATGTGTTTTTACAGCGACATCTAGTGGCAGAATGTGAATACTGCAAACGCAATGCAACCCAAAATCCAGAGATTACAAAGATATAGCACTATATTCCAGATCTTCGAAAATTCTCAACGTGTCGATATTGGCAATAAATAATCGCATTTCGAATATTTGCGCTCAACACTATTGGTAGTGATGGCTGAACATCGGCCAGGTCCATCCGCGAACGGGCGGATGAGACTTTTAAAGAAGCCTCTAGGCAGCTGAGATGGTTTTTCACTAGGAGACCGGCTTCATGACGGTCTTCTAGTGAAAAGATTCTTCCTCTGGCAGGATCTTGAAGGTTCTGATCCTGCCGGAGGAAGAATAGAGATCTCCTTCTCGCTGGCCAATGGGGCGGGTCAAACACCTGTACTGCTCGCCAGCAAGAAGAAGGGTGAACATCCATGTTTGCCGCCGAACTGTCCGCCTTGCAGATTGGTGGTGCAGATTGAACTGCCACCCTGTTCTTCTTCAAACCAGACTGACCTGATCTGCAAATCCTTTTCAGTAATTTTGTGTTTGCAACTTCCTATACAAACTTGTTCTATAGGATACATTCATGAGACTGCAGTTTCATGAATCACGGGTATGAACACATTCCATGTGGCCAGGAGCCATTTATAACTAGATTGTGGCAGTGGTGGGGAAGGAATGATTACAGAGGACAAGCTTATAAACATTCATTGCATTTTCAGTCCGGCAAGGATAGGAACTGGGGACTCAGTGAAGGTCCATCTGATGAAAAGTATTATTCAAAGTTCACACTTGCAGAACTATACCTGACTAGAATATATATAAGACTAAATTAAATATATACATTAAACACAGTACTTTACCTTTACATGTTTTTCAACTGTATGTCCTCCTGTTGTTATATGTTCCTTCACATCTGTAAAGACAAATGTTCAATAAAACATATAGATTTCTTAATCCTGCATTAACCGTGGTATATTACGAATTACATGAGTCTGTTCCTTGATCTAAGAAATATTACTACAAAATTTTTACAAAACAACAACAATTTAACTGAAATGATATGCAGAGTGTAAATACCCATTCCTTTCATAATAGAATATTATGTTGCGTTTCCAATATAGTTTTTTACTAACATGGATGTAGATATGGCCACAAACGGCCAAAGAAAATGTAGAATTTACTCTGTTAAGTGTCCATTGGAAATACCCTATTCTTTTCTCTGTCAGGGGCACTTTCTTCCTCAAAATTGGTGGAAAGTCTATGTGCATCTTATAGAGCAAATTTACAGGCAACTCCCAAGTAACAGATCAGTTGACCTGCACTCTCCACAGAACCAAGCACACACACAGCCTTCCTATTGGGTGGCCTTAATTAGCCTCCCTAGCTCTCCCTAGCGCACAGTACTCTGCTTAAATTTCCCACCCTCCCCTCTACACAGCCCAACTCGCCGGCGTCATCGATTATGCCAGTGTTGTGGGCTGGTAGTCGGACACCCCTCTATATGGAGGTCTATGGTGCGCACCCTCTCCTGCCCATTCGGTGTCACCGATAACTCATAAGGGGCAATCCTGGAATCAATTGGTGGCTGCAGCTGGAAAGATCATTGTTGCAGCTTTCAGAAGCACAGATTTGTACTCTGAATGAACTGGGTTGGTCTTAACCACTAGGGGGGTTAGGGTTGGGCTAACCGGGCTGGAGTTCCCAATCCACCCATCTCCAAAGGCTCATCAGTACTATGTATAAATACTCTAGATGAAAATAAAACTCTTTTATTGAAACGTTTCTTTGCACAATACAACATCGACCCTTGAGGCGAGGAGGAGACCCCAGAGGAGTTGGTGTTGTACTGTGTGAAGAAGTGTTTTCAATAAAGGAGTTGGGATTTACATCTGAAGTGTGGAGTACCTATACATAAATTCCCAGACAGTATGGTTAAGTTAGAATAATTATGAACAATGTCTCCCCTCTCTCCTGTTGCTATTAGCCACCTTAGAGAAGGGAGGGGAGAGAGCAAGGAATGATCAGAGGAGAAAATATGTCTGAGTATTACCGGCGTATAAGACGACTGGGTGTATAAGACGACCCCCAACTTTTCCAGTTAAAATATAGAATTTGGGGTATACTCACCATATAAGACTAGCCCTCTTCCAATGCACAACAAATTAAAATAAAAAAAATATAAGATTTGCTTTAATGTGGTCATTTTAATTCTTATGACATGGGCAAACTGCCTGCAAGTCACGGGAAATGTGTCGATGCGTGTAATTTTTTTGGCCAGCTCAGGTAAACAGCAGTGTACCCATGGCCTTACATATGTCTACTCTGACTTTCAATTCCCAGATCTCCAACAACAATAAAAGTCCTATTTTATTTTAGTAATTTTCGTTCCTAATTTCACACCCCTAACTGCAACCTCTTATATCATTTTTTTACCTGTGGTTATCCAAGTGACATAAATTGTGTACTTTTAATTCAAAGAATTTTGGCCATCAAAAATGTAACTGATATCATATCACATGATACAACGAAGGTGTTTTAATGTGTTTGAGCTGCAATACCAGTTTTAGCCACTGGAGCCACAGCTTTTAGTGAGCATGTCAGCTTCATCTTACACATCGAGGAAGGAGAGAGAGGGGGATAAGGGGGCGCTTGCGATGTCTGACAGGCAGACTCCTCTGGCTCAGAAGTTTCAGCACTCGGCGTATAAGACGACCCCCCACTTTTGAGAAGATTATCCTGGGTTTAAAAGTCTTATACGCCAGAATATACAGTACTCCAGCTCACTGCCTACTCTTCATCCTCCTTTCTATGGTAATGTGGAAATACAGTACTTCATCCTACACTAACTTGTCCTGCATTAGTCTTTATTCTAACTTTCTCATACCTAATTGAAAAAATACTTCTCAACTCTCTTTTTTACTTCAAGGCATAATACGATGGGTTTGATATTACACAATATGCACAAAGCCATACAAAAAAGGATTAAAAAATATATAGGATCGAGTGAACTGGAGTCGCTATATTGCGGGGTGGCTAGTCCCTGAGACTTTCACAGCACAGATATCCATAACACGGAAGTGAATAAATAACAATATAATTTATTGGTAGGCACTGAGACATATATATTGGCCATAAAAATCCCATTCATTACTAGTGATGATCACGAATATTCGGATTCTGAATATTAATCGCGAATATCGACAATTCGGAAATTCGCGAAGATGGTGAATATATTGCCGAATATTCGCAATTCTGGATATTCTGTATTTTTTTTCCATTACACACAACTCTCAATGCAAGTGGACAAATGGGAAGGCTGCAACAAGAGCTTAGCAACACTCCCTGCGACCATCAACAGTTTTTAAATCCAATATTGATGCGAATATTCTGAATATTGCGAAAATCGGCACTTTAGAAAATTCGCGAAAATCACTTAGATGGCATCCAAAATGGCATCCAATGGCATCCAATTCTTTTTTCAACACACCCCTCAATGCAAGTTAAACATCTATTCGCGAATATATAAAATTCGCGAAGGTCGCATAAAACTGCCGATATTCGCAATAAGAAGAATATTGCCGAATGCGAATATTTTCCGAATGTTTTCCCAAAAATTCACGGCATGCCGCAAATACGAATGTTGCCTATGCCGCTCATCACTATTAATTACAATTCCACATAGATAAAAACAATTGACGCTTCCATAATAAACTCTTCCATATCAAGTCCAAGGTAGGTTATCTCCTCCCCTATATAGAGTTGCAGGATTCCGAGCGTATGTGGGACCCATGTGCCGTTAGGATGGGTAATATAACCCCACTCTCTGAACCAGACCCTTTGACCCATATGACCAGCGTACGATAATAGGACCGTCTACAGGACCAGGCTGCTCTCCTTCCCCAGGTACGCGATTAAGCGGGTGACCGCGACCTATGTTATGTAATTTTTCTGATTTTTCCATGTTTTTGGACATTAAGGTTGATTTCGATATTAATATTGTATGGAAACAATTGATTAGACATGTTGAAGTGGTGAATAAATGTGAAACCACTAGAACAGAATGTGAATGACCCCTCTGGGGCCACCTAATTCTAGGAAGTACAACTATTGGACAGAATAGACTGTACTTATAATACGGGACATGTATTAACAGTATTTATATATATTCCAGGATACACAAGACATATATTTTAACGTAAGCTTCCTGATGAACTATATCAACCTTGATCTACCCCTAATGAAGCCCTTAGCTGGGCGAAACGCGTCGGGTACGACCCACTGGTATAACCTACCTTGGACTTGATATGGAAGAGTTTATTATGGAAGCGTCAATTGTTTTTATCTATGTGGAATTGTAATGAATGGGATTTTTATGCCTACCAATAAATTATATTGTTATTTATTCACTTCCGTGTTATGGATATCTGTGCCGTGAAAGTCTCAGGGACTAGCCACCCCGCAATATAGCGACTCGAGTTCACTCGATCCTATATATTTTTTAGTCTATTTAATTAGAGATGTTGGCACCCACCTAACTCCCCTCTGGTTCCATTATATTTATACAAAAAAATGATGTATCTAATAAGGTACGCAACAATCCAAAGCTTTTGTTTTATGGTTTTAGACATATGGGGCTAATTATAGCTGTTTTTTGCAGTCTGGACATCCTTAGAGGAATATCCCGTCATTCTCTAAAACTTCACCAGAAAGGAAGAAAAACAAAAAACATGTCTTACAGAGGTCATGGCATTTTTTGTTGCTGTAGGAAGAAATCTTTTTTATTTTTGCACAATGTAAGGGAAAATAAATCTAGACCCACACAGCCTTTTGCTCATTCAATTTGCAATTTGACTATCAACTGTCAATCTAATATCAATCAATCCCTGTGACGCAGTGTAGTTAACCTCCCTAGTGCACTGCTGACGTCCAGATTTCTGTACCAAAAGCACACCATAGACTAAAATAGATTTTTTTATGTTGTTGGCCTGTAACTTCCCAAAATATGTCCGTACAAGGGTCTAATAGACATCCTGAATATAATAATTAGTGATGGCCGAACCTCGGGCATGTTCGTCCGCGGACGGGCGGAGCGGACTTTTAAAAAAGTCCGCCGTCCGCCCGTTCGCGGACAGATTCAAATTCCCCGCTGCTAGGCGGGGAATTAGAATCTGAAAACCCGGATGTGACGTCAGTGACGTCACATCCGGCACCTGGAACGCATAGTTCCTGGTGTGCTTACCGGATGTGACGTCACTGATGTCACATCCGGGTGTGCGAGCCGGCTTTCCACTGAAAGACCGGGTTCTCTACCCGGTCTTCAGTGGAAACATTCTTCCTGCGGCGGGATCTCGCCGCGTATGATCCCACCGGAGGAAGAATAGAGGGCTCCTTCACGCCGGCGGACAGGGCGGGTCGAACACCCGTACTGTCCGCCGGCGGGAAGGAGGGCGAACATGCTTGTTCGCGGCCGAACTGTCCGCCTTGCGGGCAGTTCGGCCATCACTAATAATAATGTTTGAAACACACAATAATGTAAAAAAATTACATAAAAAAAATAAATAAATAAAAGGTATAATTTAAATGATAAAATCTCTAAAATACTTATTTTGTATGAAAGATTTCAAAGAAGTATGTATTCATATTTATATTTTGTTTATAATAACATTTTTATTCAATTGGAAATGTGTTTTTTTAACTTTGAATTGTGTTGAATATAGTTATCACTGTATCCAGTACAATTCCCTTTGGCACCCTCTCGCCCCTGGTGTGATTAACACACCAGGGTAGAAAGGGTTAACTGCAAAGGGACACATCTGGAGAATCACACTGAAAACTGTTTTCTCCATAGAAAACTGTTTCCGTGCAATTTACTTTTGAATCTCCCGCCGCTGCCCCGATGTGACGTCATCACATCACTCGCGGGGGAGGGGTCCACTCTCCTCCAGCAGCTTCTTCTTTAGATCGGAGCCGCTGTAGCAGTGCGGAATGGTAAATCTGCGCTGCTGGGGCTCCAATCTTCCCCGGACGGCTCCATTTCGTCCAGTGCAGTACTGACAGAATGGAAATACAGATTCCTTAAATTCCATTTCTTTCCAGTGATGCTCCAAAATACAGATACAAAACAATCAAAACACCTAAAAAATATTCAGATACTAGAAAAATCTACCGAAACTTTCTAACTTTACCGATCATGGCTCATTCTATTGTTATGCTTGAGTTCCATCACTTTTGGTTGAATTCAGAAGAAAGGAATCCATTTACAAATTCAAATTTACTAAAAGAAAAACAACCAATGCATGGACACCTTGAACATACATTTAAAATTTCTTAAGTATTTGAAATTACAAATGTAAAGCCAAAAAGTAGTCCCATCTCTGCTAAAAGAGAGAGGTGGGGAGCATTTACCATTATAAGGCCTGGTTCACACCTATCTGTTTTTGCGCTCTTTGGGAAGAAAAACATATTTCGTTTAGCTGTGTATTATATTTCTTCAAAATCGTTCTACAGCATTCTAGGATAGTCCACTGGATAGAATGTTTTAAAGCTTTTAAAATGTGCTTCACATTCATTCTAAATTCACCTCACAGCTGTTGTTTTTGTCCACCTCCAAAAAAGTATGGTGCTCATGTATAGATCTCCCTTACTTAAGCCCCCCATCGATTAAGATCGATCCATACAATTTCCATTAGAACTACCAACAACTATGTTGTGCCGGGTCCTCCCTGATAGAATACACAGTGATTGGAAGGTATATATCACTGCTATGTAGTGCCAGGTCCTCCCTGACAGAATACATAGTGATTGGAAGGATTAGAAAGCTCCTCATATTACATGGTTTTGGTAGAACAAAGCTGAGTGTACAGAAATTTTATGGAATGATTGTAAGGTGTATGGGGGCCTTTACTGACTATTTATATGAATCATGTCCTATAATTAACCTAATTTGAAAGGAATAAGAACTATGTTCAAAATGATTTTATTCTTCAACATAACGATTGTTACAATAAAACCTTTTAGGCTTGTTGTAAAGATAGATTTGCTAAGAGGTAGAAAAGTATGAGGGAGGTTAGAGACGAAGTAAAGTTGTTTCACCCAGCTATGCAACCTCTCTGCTAAATCAGGACAATATGTTTGTTAAAGATGTTGGCTTTGAGAATACAATGTTAGGCCAGATAAAGTAAAATGTCATAACTGTAAACTGAGTGATGAGTATAACATTTGAAAAGTCACAGATTATAATTCTTTTTAAATACAGCTCCATGATGAACTGTCAGTGATTACAGCCAATGTCTTACCGGAGAATGTGTGCAGCACAAGAGTCATTCCAGCCACCAGGCTCACAGACTTTTCTTGATCTACAGCTTGTGATTCCCCCATCTGTTGAATAATGAAGAATATTAAAATGTATATATGTAAATTTTGAATGTTGCTACCAAAATACTCATGTTTTTGAGCATTCTATTAACGATACCTTAGGATTTGTTTAGAACATTAGGAAGTCATATTAGCTGGTAGACTGGTATTGTGTTTTACAAAATGTCCATACAGATGTTAGGTATATTTATACAAAGAAATTACCACAATACCCTGGTAGGTGTATGGCCAGCATCCCAAAAACAATATAGCAAAAAGGGTTAATGGATGGAGAGACTAGAGGTCCCAGTCTATCCAAACATTAGATTTTTCCTTACCGAGGTAAGGACAAGGGAACTTTCTCGAGGCCATCCTACTTTAAATACATTACCCCATGTGGGGATTTATAAATAATGCAAATTACCCTGGTAAATAACAATCAAAGCATGGTCAAAGTAGCAAAACAGTATATCAAAAATAGATCAACAAGAGATTGATGAAATCCAGTTTGTGAAGTCCATGGGTAAAATTGAACATAGTCTTTTATTCTTCACATGATAAAACCAAGTGTCAATAGTTCCTCCGGACTAGGATGATAATAAATAATATCCAAATCATCTGTTAGGTTTACATTTTGTCCCATCAACCTCGACGCGCGTTTCAACAAGCAGGTTTTCATTAGGAGGTGTGATTTCAGGTGTTGTAAGTCAATGGATAGACCAGTCCGCCATGGAACTGCACAAGACGAACGAGGGGCCGCTGTATGGTAGATGAATTATCCTTAATTAGTGTACAGATTAGGTTTTAAGTTGGTTAAGTAAGGTAGTTAAATAGAGCGCATCCCCACTGGTGTCCTCCGGTGCATACGGAGGACACCAGTGGGGAGGGCACCAGTGGGGATTTTTCCCCACCTCTATAACATCATCACCAACCAATAGCAGGACTTGCAGTGGGAAAATAAGTTAGCAGAAATGTTGCCTCCATTCCACTACCGCCAATCTCTCTCTATGTGCACTGCCAAGCGTGCACACAAAGAGGCAACTAGACTCCTCTCAGGAGTGGTCTCTGCCTCCAAGATTGACTTATCGACTAGTCCAAGGGAAGCCCATGGAATCTCTCTATGTCGGCGATCTCGATGATCCTTTTGGGTTCAACCCCGTCTGCAAGTAATACATTGGGGATATGAGAGGGAGTTAGGGGCAAGGGAGAGGGGCAAGTAATTCAAGCTGATTAAAATGTAATGTGAAGAGATTTCTTTAAAGCATAATAAAAGTAAGGAGTCTTAAGTTGGGCATAGACGGTCCAATTCATTAACGATCCGATCCCCGATGCGATGCCGTGCGCGCTCCCGTATCCCTTAGGGATCGTGCAGAAATTGGATGCAGCAACCGACGAGGATTGGGCTAAAATCAGCCGTCCTGTCAGAAATTTTAACCCGATCCCATTAGTTCGGCTGGGGACGGCTGCCCCCAGCCAAAGTAATGAGCTGCACATAACGAGTGCCGTCCGATTCTCGGCACTAGCGGGCAGGCGTGATGACGTCATCACGCCGCTCCTAGAGCAGAGAATCGGATAAGGAATAGACGGTAAATCGTATTGTCTATTCCCAGCTTTAATGATACCCTTTAATGGCTAACCGAAGAATTTAACCTCCTGGGCTGTTCACCCATGAGGCATTTTTTTTTAAAAGAGTGCCACGGGGGATTGTAGTGTATTACAATAAAATCCACCGCAATTTTCTGTCCTCCTTCGGACCCCAAACACATCCCTGGGATCGCCCTTGACTCCTGGGATGTGCTTTAAAAACATGGCGCCACCTAAGCCCCCCACGTAATTGGGGCAGACCCGGAAAGATTGGCAGGTCCGCCAATGATCACTGGGGGCTTTCAGCTGATAGGTGAGTATGACCGATGCTAGGTCGGGGTGAGTTTTGTTAACTCAGGCTACACGCCTAAGAGGTTAAAGCTTTCATTTTCAGTTACTCCAGTTTGCCAATAAAGGGTATCACTAAAACATTAACTTTGCATTTATCAATGACTAACATGATAAAACACTCTACTTCATCATATCGAAATTCTTTATCAGAATTATCAAAATAAAATTACAACTATTTAAATTAAATATATATATATATTATCAACTAATAATGTATAACATTACTTCACCTTTGGTGGAGCAGAAAAGGTATAACATTTCTGCTATCAGCCAACTAATTTAGGAGTTCTTTTGTCATTAGTTAGATTTTATTATTACTTTTTTCTAAGACAAACAATACTTTTTTGGCAATATTTTCTTTCCTTTTTTTATAAATATTCCTGCAATTTACAACCAAAAAGGCACACTACAAACATCTCACTATATAAAATTACTTTTTATGGCCCTAAAATGCCATCTCATATTAAATCTTTTTATATTCGGGTCAACTAGCAGCATATACAGCAGAGCATGCTGGAGGGGGATTGGTATAGCCACTTCTGCTCAGTTCCGTGTGTCTTCCACATTCAGCTGCAGGGAAATCTGGGTCTTCCTGCTGTAACTTTCTTTCAGCCATTTTCTGGATAATGCTGGGCGCCAATGTCATTCATCTTTGTATGAATTGTGAATGAGCCTGATGGACAGCAGCAGCCAGTGAAATGGGGCTTAATGATCACAGTGTGAACCTTCCTGCGCCTGGAATAAGGCTCATGAAGTGAAAAGATTTGGTAGAATGGTAACTAAAATATTAAATTGAGTTCCTTACGTGTACCCTGAAAAACTATTTTCTAGACTGTAATCCTTGTGACCAGCACTAATCAAAGTTAAATCGTATTTTTTGTTTTTTCTTCTTTAAGTCCTTCCACTTCAAACAGAGCTGTGGCTTATGGCTGAAGGCAGTTTACATTAGAACATTCCTCCAATGATTTTGTCTAGCTAACAAAATATCAAAGTTAAGTCACAATAAAGTCTTAAGAAGTTTGATGAAAAAAAGTTACAGTCAGGAGATTCAGCCTTCAGCTATAATCGCTAAAATATAGCACTGGCATATGGGAATAATATAATGCAGTGAGCGCCCTTTATATAATTGGCTCAAGCTAATAAATTGCCCTGGAGCATCATGTCCCCTTTAGGTAAAAGCACAGACTGCAGAGAGATGAATATTGATCTTTTGGCTAGACTGCCAGTAAACTTTTAAAATGGTTACTAAAAATAAGTGTTTATGAGTAGCAGATAAATGGTTTATTGTTGTAATGTGAATTCAAACAATTACTGTATTTTCTGAAACAAGTCAAGTAGAACTAAAATAGCGAAATATAAATAAATAAAAAAAGTTGCTTTAGGTCTTATGTGTTTGCTTCCAGTCTCACATATTACCTGTCTGACTTTCTGGTTCCTGACCCCCTGCTTGTTCCTCGGACTACACCTACATCTTGATCCTCGGCAATTCATCCTGGTATCTCTCATGACTGCCGGCTTCTGACCCTGGGCTTGTTTATTTGGCTTCTCTCACTCCTAAATGCTTGGTATTACGTATTGGTTCTGCACCCATCTTGCACAGGTGCTTTATGGGGAACGCAACCAGGGGAAAACCTGCAGCCAATTCCAACTCCCTTGGTGGGGAGAGCTGGTAGTCCCTTAGACTCTGCGCCCCGGATTTCACCCCTGCCAACCGTGCAAGTTGGTCCAGTGAGTCCACAACCGTGATTCACTGGTGTCATCGATGCTCTGGTGTCACCTGCCGTGACAGTATGTTAATAAAGCACTTACTCTAGAAAAATTTTACAATCCTTCGCAAAGATACCAAACAATCATTTCAGGAGGTATAAATTATTTTTTTTACATGGCTTATAAATAGAGATGGACTTTTCAGTCACCGAAGGACGCATTTGTACTGTACAATTTTTCAACTTTTTACTTAATAGTATTTCTTTTTTTAAGTAAATAAAATATTAAATATACCCCCAGTACGGTATGGAATGAGTTTAGATGTCTCTCTGACTTCTTTCCCATTTCAAAAGAGTGAAAAAATACATTAATTATATTATTAGAGTTAATCAATTAATTAAATAAAATGAAGTCTTCCACTGTAATCGATTCTATGCTCATGTGCCTCTAAGTCTGTACTGGATGGATTACAGGTCCCAGGCTAGGGCTGAGTAGAAGCACTTGTGCTCACCTCTGACCGAGGTACCTGCCTGTAACAATCAACTAGAGATGGTCCAATTTTTCGACTTGCTAACTTCGTGAGCTGATTGAAAAGCCTCTGAAAATTGTATCATCACCAAAATTGCTGGAGATGTAGAGAAGGGCTGTGGGAACATTTGGAAAAATAAGTTTTGCTCTAGCACATGAAGTTTTTGCATAAATTAAGTCTAAGGTTTACATCAAAATTCAGACTTTTGACATTGACTTTTTGACATGACTTTGAACTTAATTTGTGCAAAAACTATTAGTGTTAGAGACATACTTGTTTTTTAGTATACCCCCAGCCCTTCTCTACTTTTCCAGCAAGTTTGAGGATGATACCATGCTCAGGGGCTTTGCAATTAACTTGAAATCATCAAATTTGTGAAAAAAATTTACAATCTGTACTATCAATACCCCCTCAAGTAACCTGTTGGGCATGTGCAGTAGCGTAGGAAAAAAGTTCAAGAGACATATGCCCATTCTGTATTACAGTGGGGGACATGGTTACAATTGTGCTGGTAGGTCTGTTGAAGGGCAGAATTTAGTAAAAAATATTTTAAAAGTGCCTGTTTTATTTCTAGGACTTTCTTTTAATCCATTTGAAATGGGTAAGAGGTCTTGCAGATATGTAGACTCATTCAATCTTATATTAACACATGAACATATTTTTTAATTTATTAAGTAGAAATTTGAAATGTAAAAAATCTACTTTAAATCATAATTCTGCAAGGTTGATAGACATTTTGTGGTAGAAGAATGTTTGAAGAATGAAATTCCACTATCTCTACTGATAAAAGCCTCTTCTCAAACTGAAATAACATTTACACCACCCACTAAACATGGTGAGTTGTCCTAAGAGTGGTCTGCATGGTTGGTCAGTAAAATCCTAGATGCCCTAGCTAAGATATCTACTATTTTGTCTTTAATAACTCATAACGATTGTCTAAAATATATCTTTGTTAAAATGATTTCTACTGACTTCCTGCACTATTTCAGCCCAAGATTGTTATTTTGATGACTTGAGCTTAGTCATAAGGAATTAAATGCAAATGAAGAATAATGTAAAATGACTTATGTGCAGAGTAATCCAAAGATAAGATGTTAAATTACGTTCTGCAAAACATAACGGATCTGACAAAATAATGAAACCTATGCTCAGTTTAGATGAAAGCACCCATTAATGGATGACGTGTGATTGGTTATATTTCCTTTTCCATAATATGTTTGTGTCATAATAGATCTTCTTAAGAGACTGTCAATGAAAAGGAAAATGATATCAGATATTTTAATGCTAGACATAAAGTTCTCTGTTTAATACCCAACAATGTTCTAGTGTAGAAAAGTAGAGTGTTGTACTGTGTTAGCCATTGATACATACAGCAAATACCGTTTATTGGCTAACTGGAGTCATTAGAGAAGCACGCTTTCGGGATGTCGCAGATTCCTTCTTCAGGCTAATACAATTCTGGTTTTTGAAACTCACATTTATACACAAAATAACATGGTCATAAATATTATAACAAAAGCAACAGTTTTGTCTTGACACACATGACTGATGGAGGTGAAAGTGAAGGGTTAGTTAATGGAGATAGTGATCAGAGGTAGGAAGAGTTATTGGGGGTGATAGAGATAAGAGGTTCAGCTGTGATATTCACCTCCTTCAGCAATTAAATAGACATTTAATACATATTATTATTAATACATATATATTTAATATAGATACAGTCATATCAAGATCCTATTCCCAACAACTGTTCTCCAAATGGACACAAAAGGAAGTTGCTTGCATTGAACTGTAGATAAATTTTTACCTTTTTTAGTACAAAATGGCGGTTATCCAATCCATATTTCTTCAAAATCGACTCTAAAGCCTCTTGTATTGTCTTTGAGGGCCTGGCCACGATACGCAAGTTTTTATTCAATGATTCAATTTGTAACCTAAAAAAATACCAACAATCAAGTCAATATTTTTTTTAATTACAAAGCATTGTATATTAAGATATGAAATTTTCCTTTAACATTTTCAAAATAATCTAGTTTAGTATTAGGGCAATACAGTGACACAGTGGCTAAATTGCAGTTTCCTGCTCTAGACTTCTGAGTTTACATTGAACCTCTCAAACAAGCCACGAATGTAAAACATTAGAGGTCATCCCATACTGCGCTGTACCTTTGGTAAGAGTGTAGAAGGACAATGAACTGCAAGCCATTTGGAGTTCAATGGCAAATTTTTAGAAAGAACAATAAAGAAAACTCACTCAAAGCTGATCCTGTTTTCCAGCCTCACTTCCTGGTCCGAGAGCACCATGCAGTCCTGATCCAGAGCCAAGGCTTTCTAAAAACAGGTATAGAGAATATAATAACAGCATCTCATTACGAGACAAACTATATATCAAACAGTTAAAGATTGACTAGAGAAACAAGTAACTCAAAAATATATTGACATTTGCATTTCCCTCTATTTTAAACTAAATGTCTCATGTTTTGGATGGTTAGGACTGCTGTCAGAATAGCTGAGCATTTTCTGGCTTTGGGGTAATGACTGAATTGTCTGAATTCCCGGTAAATTCACCTAATCTGCATCTCTCCTCTGACCCTTAATGCCCCTCTATTCCTCCAACCAACCTCTAATGAAGGTCCAACAATGGCCTTCTGCATGGCCACTCAACTCAACCAAAGGGAGTGTCAACATAAGAGACCTTACAGTGTAAGAATGTATAATAGCATTTTTGGCATATTGGTCCACACTTATCTGTCATTGATGGATATAAAAATACTGCTGTGCATTTAGCCATTACTTAAAGAGGAATATGATTAATGCATCTATAGATAACACTTTGTACTCATCAAGTGAAATGAAGTACGGTACTTTGGTGGACAGCTCTGAACTGAATATGAGCATTGCAGTTAAGGCTGTCATTGTTTAATCTCTAAATAGATTGTTCATTGAGATCTTGACCTTCTTTGCTGCAGTTTTGCTTTGAATGGAATTTAAATGCTCCTTATTAAAAATAAATCTGCTAAGGAAAACTGCTATAAAATGACTGGTACTGAGTAGGACATTACAAAATGCTGATGTCAAGACCGGTTCTACATTAATATACATATTAAGAATTTTATAAGAAAGACATAACTTGATAAACTGTTATTTTTATCTGCCTGGAAAAGCAGGCAGATACACATTTGCAGCCTTCTTTATTAACTGATACAGTATTACAGTTCACAAAAACCTTATATTACATACACTACAGTATCTAAATGCGGTGATGAACAGCCCTGCAACTACCAGGTATACCCTTGATGCCTATTTTCAGTACACTCTACGAATTCAAAAACTATAATAGGTATTCAGGAACAATTTTGAAGCCAAGGAACATCTCTCCTGGACTCTGAATCATTTACATCCGTTTTACATGTTTCTTGTTTACAAGGCATTAGGTTATAGTTGTGCAATGTCAGCTGTTTGCTGGTCTTCTACTTCTAACTATTTCTTTATAGCCTTCTGATATGGAAAAGGTAATTCAGAACTAAACACCAACAGTTCTTGTTTATTGCATTTCATGTTATGTTTTTCTAATTGACATACGTGCTTTATACGTTTAACCTCCCTAGCGCACTGCTGAGGTCCAGATTTCTGTACCAAAAGTGCACCATAGACTCTAATGGAATTTGTTTGGGTTGTAGGCTTGTAACTTCCAAAAATCTGTCCGTACAAGGGTCTAATAGACATCCTGATTATAATAATGTTTGAAACACACAATTATTATTAAAAAAGTACATAAAAAAATTATGAAATGTATCATTTGAATGCTTAAATCTCTGGAATACTTATTTGGTATGAAAGATTTCAAAACAGTATTTATTGATTTCAAAAAAGTATTTGTTTGTTTATAATAACATTTTTATTTTGTTTTGAATTGTATTGGATACAGTTATCACTGTATCCAATACAATGGCATTCTCTGAAAGGGTTAACTTCAAAGATCACATCTGGAATGACAATGGGGGTGATATTCCAGGTGTGCTCTTTGAAGATATCCCCATTTGCATATGAATAGCCAATTTTGGGATATTCATGTGCAGATTAGGCTGGTACAGAGGTGACACAGCGATTCTGAGCTTAGCTGGATGGCTACATCTCATCAGCTGCAATACTGCATAAGCAAGTGCAGGACGAGATAGTGCCGTCAGAAGCGCTAGGGAGGTTAAAGTGCACTGAATGTTTGTTATATCAAAAAGAAAAACAACCATGAAGGTTATGGTGAAAAGGAATTAAAAAGCCCTCAACTACAGCAGTGCGTAGCAGTCAAGTCTTCATATAGCAAAAGCTATTCACATGACTTATTCCATCAAAAGTCCCAAAAGATAAAGAAAATTCTTCACTTTGGGATAATGGGTGGAGCCATGCAAATCATTCCTTAACCTTCTGGGCGTTGTGCACGTGGCACGGGCAATCGTGGCGGAGCACGACATGCTCCGCTGTGATTGCCTGCCCAGCCGGAGGATCTAAACATAAATCCGGCGTCATCCGGGAGCACAGGAATCTACTTTGACGACTGTTAGCACTGACCCTCTACAATCTCTGGACACCGCTCTCCACATATGAGATTGTCACCTTATTCAGACCTCTCCAACAGTGGATCGCCCCCTGTTCCTCCCGTGACCCCAGGCAGTAGCCCTCAACCAAAAAAACCCCCATCCACATGTCCTACCAAAAAAAACATTGACACCTCCAGAAGAAGACAGCCGAAACGTACGTTGAGGTGTCCTAATGACCCTTGTTCTACTCTTTGGATATGAGCTTTTTGGATATGGCTGCTGTCTGACCCGGTGACCCCCGAATGGGTCCCATCCTTCTTAAATGCTTTTAACCTTGGAATAAAGATGAACTTTTACTTGCATCAAGGACGTTATACTTATGATCATTGAATCATTGCTGAACCTTGTGTACACCCTTGTGTACAAACCTCACCAATCTGGGGAAACTCGGTGGTTTGTTGCACCATATTGTTTATTGTTTATGTGTCATTGAGCTACACTATATTTTTATTGTTATGATTTTCAAATCCTCTACCACGAGGTAATTTAATAAATTTAGGGGGGCCCCGTCAAAGTCCCCTCGCCTTGTCTCTCACAAGGAAACCAGGTGGAGGGATAGGCCATAACCCTGTGGCCTCTACTCCCACCTTCCTTTTTGATAATCCATAAATAAATATATATATATATATATATATATATATATATATACACACAGACTGCAAACTGTACACGGTATAGAAATAAATCACATCAATGCACTGTGTTGTTACAGCTAAAAATTAAACTACAAGTGACATCTAGTGGTCAGTTAGCAATATTGCAGAAATGTGTGTTTCGCTTCCTTGAGATTAGTTTTAGATTAAGATTGTAACTGAATATGTTTTGAAAGTACCATACTGAGTGGATACAGCATTCATATAAGTCCTAGGAGCTTTTCTTTGGTGTGCTTAACTTTTCTCCCATAGCCTTATACTGCCTGTACCTATTTTTGAGGTGGTGAAATCAGATTGTAAGCTCCTCTGGATAATCGACTCATGCCAGTGGTTACACGTGATGTGCAAATTTGCTGCAGAGTAATGTTTATGTTTTTTAGTTTAGTAGTAAAAAATTTCTCACACATTCCCAATATTATTATAGTAATTTAAAAATTATTCTATGGACATGAAAGAACCAGGTTCTCTTGATTCTGCTATTGCGTTATGTTTTTGCACCTGATTCTCTCAGATCATATTTAAAAAAGAGGGACTACCGGAATTTTGTTACATTTATTTCCTTTATTTCCAGTTTTTAACCTCCCTAGCAGTCTACCAAAAGCACACCATAGACTCTAATGGAATTTTTTAATGTTGTAGGCCTGTAACTTCCCAAAATTGTAAATTCCCCTGAATATAATTATGTTTGAAACACACAATTATGTTTAAAAAATTACACAAAAAAATGAATAAAAGGTATTATTTGAATGATAAAATCTCTTAAATACTTACTGTATTTTTCGGCATATAAGACGCACTTTTTCACCCCCCAAATTGGGGGCAAAAAAGTGCCTGCGTCTTATACGCCAAACGCGTGACCCCTGCGGCCTCTCGGCCGCCGGTGGTCGCACATTGGCTTCCCGCCAGCTTTCCCAAGAGAGGGGAGCTGCGGGAGCTGTCATTTCAGATGAAAAAGCCGATGTTCGGCTCTTCCAACTAAATGCCGTATCTACTGCATCCCCACCAAGGAGAACACAGAGGAGAGCTGTGGGCTGTGTTCGGTTCAGCTGTGGATGGCTCGGCAGGTCGGCGTCCCCGCCAGGGAGGGGGTGCCGGTCGTCCCGATGGCACCCGGGAAACCGGCGCTTTTGGGACGGTCAGTGCCCCCTCCTTGGTGGGGGTACAGAGGGTGCCGAACTGCTAGGCTGTCTACGGCTGGGCTGAACACTGAACAGATCAGTGTAGTGTGACGTGTGTTCAGCTGACAGTGTACTGCTGCTAGTGACACCTGCTGGCTGAATTGGATATTACATCCATTAAATTCATTGCATTATCCCAATTGATGTGAAAACTTATCAAATCTTTTTTTCTGGATTTTCTGCCCTAAAAACTGGGTGCGTCTTATGTGCCGGTGCGTCTTATAAGGTGAAAAATACGGTATTTGGTATGAATGTTTTCAAAACAGTATGTATTCATATTTATGTTTTGTTTATAATAACATTTTTATTACAATTGTAAATGTGCTTTGTTTTACTTTGAATTGTATTGGATGAATATTTTTTTGGAGAAAGATTTGCCTTAGAAGTGGCAATTTTAAGACTTATCCCCTTCCCAATCCAAGGGATATGGTTCCCAATATCTGCTAGTCACTGAGGCTAACTAAAGCTACACTATTATGCTTATTGAGCACATATATCTGTATTCTTGGTATGTTCTATTTTACACTGTACAAACTGTGTTCAGTCTAGACACTATGTTCTTGTCACATTCTGCTTTCTATTGAGATACAGTATATCACTTGCTGAAAACTTAAAACTGTTTTTTTAATAAAATGAATATTTTGTAAACCTCTTTACATCATTTCTAACCTTGAGAGACATTTATAGTAGCACCTATGGGGGTATTTTTTCCTCATTTTTGAAATAAAGAAGGAAAAGGCATCGATTTTTTTAAATTCAATTAAATTATCAGTTTTACTGCCTGAACAGAAACATTGAGTTGTGTATGGCCATCTTAAGATGTATACATAATGAAAGAATATTCTTAACATGAAAGCATAGATTTAAATGTATAACATTTCCTATACTACAATACCTGATTATTTCCTGCTAGATATACTTTTACATCATAGGGACTGTACCCTCGCTTCTCACAGACTCCAGTTAGCATTTCCCTTATGTTAAGTCCAGGTTTGACAGCAGTCAGGGAGGCCGTGCCATCGGGGAAGTAGACACAGCAATATTTGATTTGCTTCCAATCAGTTTCACGCTCCAAACTGTTATTGCGGCTGTTGTCATTCTGTAAGAAAAATTATAAACTGCTAAATAAACACAAGAAATATTGCAATGATTTTTAAAGGTGAATTATAGGGATTCCTAAGGTGGGGATTATGATGGAGCCCTGACTCTTTAATAGGGATAAGCATCATATGCAATATTTGAATTTGCGATATTTCGTGAATATTTGTAATTACCTTCAAAATTAATGGTCACGTGTGCTATTTATATTCGCAATCCATGCCCATAAGCATCCCAATGGCGAATATCGCAAATACTCGAAATCTCGAATAGCCTATATTCACCGAATATATGCGCAATTCGAATATTCGAGCTCAACGCTACTTTTGTGATTACATTTAATCTTTGTGAAATTTGTTTTCTTGTCTATATAAACGCACAACAAGGTAAAGCACAAACATTTACAGAATTGTAGTGTCCCATATGTGTGCATGCTGTTATGCAGGCAGGGTAGACATACATTTTTTAAACATAAAGTATTTAAATTTTTTTTGTGGTAAATCACTTTGACTTGGTCATTTAAAAAGTAGCTATTAAGCATTACAAGTGTAGGCACCCCTTGTGGTTTTCATATATAATGGGATCTAAGGGGTACAATGTTTATTATGTAACTAAGACCAACTGCTAATTCTAGGGTTCATTCACATCAGTAGCACTGGGCTGCATTTTCCAGTGCAATCCGAGAACAAGAAAATGTATCTTATGTGCTTCAGCTACTTTTTGCCATAAAGCCCTCTATTGCTGTGTGCTTAAGTGGACATGTCGTGTTATGGTACAACACATTACAACACACTTACAATAGCATTCAGTGCAAGAGATAGACGATCTTCTACATTAGTTGTGCCACAATGTATAGGTAGGTTGTGCTTTCTTACACATTAAGGTGCAAGCTTTCTTGCACTCAGAGAATTTAGTCTCTATAAATAATACTTAATACAAGACTTATGACCATGGTAAATACACTGTGGCTAAGCACCTCAGATTTTCCAGAATAGGAGGAGGTTCGGTCTAAGCTCGATGTTGAATTCAAAGATTCATCAGAATCACGTCGAATTAAGACTCCATGGCTGTCCAATGAATCTGTAAATATAAAACACTGAATGTTACATGATTAAAATGTTATAAAGTAATAACAAAGAGAGTCTATGTCATTTAAAAATAAATTATTTTCCATGGAAAGCATTACTGAACCCAAATATGAACAGTTCTACAGTGTACCATTCTTTATAGAGTTGCATTTGTTTAGTTAAAAAGTATATATTTCTTGTTATTTATAATGCTTGCATCTTATATACTGTATGTAAGAACTTGATTGTATTTAGAGCAGAGTTTATGACCTTGGAACTTCCCTCCTGCCATGGCCTTTGATTAAGCCTAGTGGATTGATTTCACTGTTGCCGGTCCCCCTTCATGTCCGTTCTCTGGCCAATTGAGCTTTGGGCACCCGCCATCCGCGACCGATTTTGCCACCGACCAATGGCCGCAAACATGCTCGCTAGGTGTATGGGGGGCTTAAGTTTCCCCGCAAGGGCTCGTCAGGAAAACTGGCTGCTATAGTGATGTAGTGTAATCAAAGCAGCTCCATCTGGTGGCCAAATTGTAAAATTTCAGCTCAATGATCCACACAGAAGTATTCATGAAGAAAGGACTTAACAGCTTCACTTCGCCAGTACTTAACATGCCAGCTCCGTGAATGAGGAAGTGAGGTAGGAAGGTAAGTACATTTTTTTTATTGTGTAGCAGTTTTCCCAGATGTAAACTGCTGACAGGTGAGTATTATGTCAATGTAATGTATAAGTGTTTTTTGTTTTGAGTATTGAACTGCTTTATGAGCTTCTATTTGGTAGTTGCTATTTGGTAGTTGATGTGACTCGTTTGGTCCTGTTGGTTACAAAGTATAGGAAGTTAATACGGGCAAAGTTCTTGTACTAAATAAACCATCATTATTCATAACCCACTTCTTCTCAGTCAGTAATATACAGTAGCTGTATTGTAAATGTTACTATAATTAGTGGAAACAGTTTCATTGTTGGGTATAGTACGTGTGATACGGTCAAAGACTTTTTGTGACACATCAGAATCATGTAAATGAAGTGCTTAGGAAGTAAGATCATCTATTATCTCTTCATTACTATGAATAGCAGCTTTCCACACAAGTTTAGGTAGCCTGATTGTGTAATGAGTGGATGAACCAGTTACACAAGTAACCTGAGACAGGCCTATTAGATAAAGAGCTATTTTTATACTGGTTTTAAGCAAACAGTACTGTGTCCTTAGAAACAGTGGGCCGCGTTGATGTAGTTGAATTAAGAGCCATGTTCCTTTACATATTTAGAAAAGTCAAGCTTAAATTCATAACCACATAAAATTAAATAATAGTGAAGATTTATACAAAAATAACATCAAATCTGGTATCCAAAACGTCAAAATGTCAGAAAGTTGAAAATGCCCAACGTAATTACCTTCATATTATAACCAAATTAACTAGAAATGAAAAAAGCATATCAAAATGTTTGCTCACACACCAAAACACCATAGCAGGTCCCAACATAATCAGCCTGCACCTCACACAACCATATGCAAAATCCAAAGACCACAAATAAGGTCGCAGATTTTATACAGCTACGATACGCAGGAAGTAGCCGATAATAAAGTATAGGAAGTGATTCTTCAATATACAGCTGTGAGAAAAAGAAAGGACAGCTCTTTCTTTGCTAAGGTTTGATATACGAGGACATGTATGTTATTTAATTTATTAATTGGTATAGAACAGACTATTTAAAAATGTCTTTATTTATACAGAAGAGTAAACCTAAATGTTAAAGCTATGTACGAGTAAAAGTACAATCTAAGATTTAATAACTTATAGATTTGCCTTTAGCAGCAACAAATTCATTTTGTATACCAGTATATCCTTTGTATACTAGTATATTCTTTGTATACCAGTGTATTCTTTGTATACCAGTATATCCTTGGTATACCAGTATATTCTTTGTATACCAGTGTATTCTTTGTATACCAGTATATCCTTGGTATACCAGTATATTCTTTGTATACCAGCATATTCTTTGTATACTAGTATATTCTTTGTATACCAGTGTATTCTTTGTATGCCAGTATATTCTTTGTATACTAGTATATTCTTTGTATACCAGTGTATTCTTTGTATACCAGTATATCCTTTGTATACTAGTATATTCTTTGAATACCAGTATATCCTTTGTATACTAGTATATTCTTTGTATACCAGTGTATTCTTTGTATACCAGTATATCCTTTGTATACCAGTATATTCTTTGTATACCAGCATATTCTTTGTATACCAGTATATTCTTTATATACCAGTATATCCTTTGTATACTAGTATATTCTTTGTATACCAGTGTATTCTTTGTATACCAGTATATCCTTTGTATACTAGTATATTTTTTGTATACCAGTATATCCTTTGTATACTAGTATATTCTTTGTATACCAGTATATTCTTTATATACCAGTATATCCTTTGTATACTAGTATA
>CM070034.1:42271122-42289389 GCA_036250615.1 Ptychadena robeensis | reverse complement strand
CAGTACTCCACCTCCACCTTGCTGGCGTCTGAGTCAGACTGGAGCTCTCTGCCCTTTACCGATCCAGCCACGTTGATTGTTCGATGATCACGCTTCAGAAGCTTTGCAATTTTAAGAGTGCTGCATCCCTCTGCAAGATATCTCACTATTTTTGACTTTTCTAAGCCTGTTAAGTCCTTCTTTTGACCCATTTTGCCAAAGGAAAGGAAGTTGCCTAATAATTATGCACACCTAATATAGGGTGTTGATGTCATTAGACCACACCCCTTCTCATTACAGAGATGCACATCACCTAATATGCTTAATTGGTAGTAGGCTTTCGAGCCTATACAGCTTGGAGTAAGACAACATGCATAAAGAGGATGATGTGGTCAAAATACTCATTTGCCTAATAATTCTGCACTCCCTGTATATGTCACCCGGGTTTTTATTTCTTTTGTTAACAGCTTCGGTCCACAGTGCATGTAGCAGTGCATTTTAACACAGCACACAACACATCACATATAGTGTGAAAGAGCCCTGAGTTAATTAATAACTAGGTGAGCAAAATGGGATTTTAAACAACCATCAGAGTGTAACATGCAAACACAGATTTGTTAATACCCACACATAGCTCTAAAAACTCATCTTATACACACACTGGATCCCAGACAGAAATAGTATGTCATTTGCTAGCGTGATTCCTATATAAACACATGGATCATCTATTCTTTAAAGTTCTCCATTGTGAAGTGCTTTATAAAAATGCTTCCTGAAATCACACAGATGTTGTAGGAATGCTTGTAAAACCGGCCCAAAATAGAGAGAATAGTTTTATCTTTTTCTAGGATAAACAATTGGTAAATATTCGTACATCCGGTGAGTGCTTGAACCAGGTCAAATGCATAGACAAGCATTCCTCAACACAAAATCATCGTTTATATTACATAGTAGTGTATATACACAAAGTGAAATGCAACTTGCTGTATTGCACACAGAAATGGTAGTATATGGTAAAGCTACTTCGTGGAATTAAGCAGGGTACAGACCTGCAGATATGGGCCAGATTAATGACCACTTTGAGCACCGTGCGCGCTCACATTCCTCTATCTGGCCCATATAATATGCGCATTTTTCGAGCGTGACAAATCAATCCCGCTCGAAAACAGCCATATCGGACATGACCGTAAATACGGCTGATGTCCGATGCTTTGCTTAGAGACTGCTGGTCTCCAGGCAAAGCTTCGACTGAGCTGGGGAGAGCAGAACTGTCTCTCCCCGGCTCCTCCGTTATCTGACAGCAGCGTGATGACGTCATTACACTGCTGCAGGGTACATCGCACGGCTCGAATATCGGGCCGTCTGTACCCTGCTTTACTTTAGTTCACATCTATCTAATGTAATGGGAGTTGGACAACAAATCTAATGGGCTTGTTCATATCTGCTTGTGGTGCTGCTTTACTTTTTATTTCTTTATCTGTTCTGCTCTCATTGATGTCAATGACAGTAAAAAAAATGCATGTAAAAAAACTTACTAAACTTAAAATTGATAGGTGCTCATAGCATTGTAGAACACAAGAACTGCAATGCACAGAAGTGAACCTAGCTTTAGTACAGATTTATGAATATGACAGAGCTAGCTATACATGCTTCAACTTGATGGATTGATTTTCAATTTAAACTACTTGAGCAATTTCTTTATCGACTGTTGATATAATATCTGTCAGTCCTATCAAACAGTGTAATCAACTGCAAAACAATGTCTTTAATTCCATTCCCTTCTAGTTATGGTTCTGTGACCATGCTCTAAAATTTGATTGTATCACCTAAAAAAAACGTCAGATACTTGTACAAACGAATCTGAAATTTTCCAACTTGATTGTGGCTCTTTAGAATTTATGCTCAATTTCCATTACATTTGGTCAGTCGAATTTAGAAGAAAAGAACAATTTTTCAACTGTTCCAATAAAACAATTGATTTTACTGATCAATCAAACAACAAAATGTGTCTTGTCAGCCTAAAGCACAACTTCAATAAAATTATTATTAGCCCTTCCTTATGAAATTAGACAACACTTTTGATTTCTTCATGAAAATGACCAGCAACTTTGCTTATGTGTATGCTGGGATGCAATAGGCTGGCTGTGTTTCAATGCACTGTGTAGCCCCTTCTGTGCAGCCTAAAAGTACCACTGCAGTAACAAGCGGACCACTACTGCTTATTACAAACATTTTATTGATGGGAATTGTTTTCCACTGCTCACCCAGACACTTTCCTCCAGATACTTGGCCTATCCCAGCCACTGCTATGATCATACATGGTGGGTGATATGTGGGTAGTGTGTGAGAGAGGACTAAGGGTGGAGAAGAATGTCAGAATTAGTGCGACACACAAGATGGCTGCTTTTCCTCATACATATACAGTGGCTATGTTTGATTTGTGATATGCATGCACACACACAGCCATTGCCACTGGGGAAGGACAATCCAAAGCAAAATATTAAATTTATTATAAACGATTAATTGATCATTTAGGTCACATTTAGGTCAGCTTTAAGAAATCCTGCACAGCTATGCTTTATATAGTTAATAGTGTCCTCAACATAATATAGAATATAAAATATATACAATATTTGAAAAATCATACTATTTTCACCTCTAGCATGTGCTCTTCTGTCCTTCTTTTTAAATGATCTTCTTTGGAGCTTGGATCCCTCAGTTACATCTGAAGCTTCAACATCAAGCGGCAAAGACTTTCCAGGTCTCAGCTTTTTTTTCTAAATATAAGAGAGAAATTGTGAATTGTACCCAATGGAAAAGATGAATTTAATAAATTAGGGGGAAAAAAAGGGGAAACCTCAACAACGATTTTAGTTAACTGTTGTCATTTGAGTTCTATCTTGTTATTCTGGACTACTGACATTTCACTGTGATGCATGCAAGTGAATGCCATCATAATATTAAACTAAGCTAAAAAGTGTGATTTGTGGTGCAAAATGCAATTTATTCTTCTTACCTTTATTGCCCCATGGTCATAAGAACTGCAACCTGCTGCTAAATTTGTGCCCGAGGAACTAATTGGTGGCAAATGACGTCCTTCTACCTCCGCCACCATGCAATCTTGGTACAGTGGAGACTTCACAAAGCGAGCATAGCTATCAAACTTCATTAGATTGAATATCTAATATGAGGAAATTGAAATTCAGATTAAAATATTTTTTCAGGTATTTGTACAATTTGTAAGATGTTGTATATGTTTGAGTCAAGGTAGGGCTGGTGAAGAGAACAGGGCACTTCTGTATTCACAAGTGATGGGTAATATACACTAGGGCATGTTCACATGGTCAGCTTTTTGGTGCTGTTACTGCTTAACATCCTCATATAAAGGGGGGGGGGGGGGCATCTATGGCTGATATTGAATGAAAATACATTTGAAATTACATTGACAGATAAAAATTTACCAACATGTTCGATGACCTTTCAAACGATTTTTTATTAGGTCGAACATTCTAGATTTTTGTTCAATCAACCAAAAAATCTTCGTTCTTCGTTGATCGCATGAAAAAATCTACACGTGTAAACCCACCTTAAAGCCCCCCATAGACGGGCCGATTCCAGGCCATAGTTGTAGCAGACCAACCAGCGTGCTTGCTCCCACCGAGCACATAAAGGTTGGTCGGCCACAACTATGAGGGAGCCCACCTTGAGTTTTGTAGAAAAAAAGCCAGCAGGTCGGATCGCACTCGGATCCGTCCTGCTGGTTTTTTTCTGCACGATCCTCTGTTCCTGCACTGCAGGCTGTTAACTCGGAGGGGGAGTCTCCTCCCCCTCCGAGTTAATTGGCTACAGTCTGACAAGAGTCCCGTGTGTCAGTGGAACACACAGGATTCCTGTCCGTTCTGTAGCAGACTGCTCACAGCGTGGTGAAGAGTCTGCTAAATGTCAGCCATAGTTCGGGACGTCTATGGCCAGCTTAAGTCAGCTTCCACCAGCCACCGCTACCTTTGTGAATTGATATGTTCCTTTGTTTAGGAAGTGGTGAAGTAGAAAGTAGCATCTCAGAAAGTAAGAACTTCCTGAATCACCAACCAATACCACAACCACTCTATCACTGAAACACTTTCATTCATTTCAATGATACAAAGAAATGGATTGGTGGCTGCCATGGAGTTCAATTGACTTGTAACTACTGCAGAGCTCAAGTGAAAATTAACAAGTGCTTACATAATAAAGCAGTACATAGTAACTGGACAATTTGTTTTTTTGTAGTTATTATTATTCATAATAGTTATTGATCCTTAATGGAGTTGAAGTCAGTTGAATTCAAAACAGGAAGAATTAAAAACACAGGATCAGCATAATTTCCAAGCAAGAGGTATATCTTACTGTATAGTTTTTCTTTACTGTATTTCCGAAAAATGAATAAACCAAGGCAAAATGGTTGGAATCAAGATGGGACATTATTTTTAATCTACGCATCCTAAAACATAAGTGACAATGACTAACCACAATGAATAGATCTGTACACATTTGCTTTGTGCTGCATGTGGGTTATATATTGCTAATGCATGGATATTCATTTAGGGCCCATATGGATGGCAGTTGGATCAATGCGCATTACAATATGTGCTCTTTAATGAATTGATGATGAATTATCAGACCATAATCACCTGTTGCTGCTGTGCTTTGAAAAGATGAGGAGATGGATTCCTTAGCATGTCTTCTGTGATAAGAGCCTGGTGATCCACATTGACAGGACACAACGAACTGCTTGAGAGAAATTCATCATAGATTCGTCGAGACTCATGCAACAGCTACAAGAAAGAAGTGGAATGTTTTATCTAAACAATGTTTCCATCTGAGAACTACTTTATAAATAGAATAGTGTCTGTGGTTATAGTCACACTATCCCTGACCTTCTTAATTTTTAATCAGTAATCTTCCATCATTCCTCTCTCTGCTGGTGCCAACATGCAATACCCAGTGCCACCAGAGTTGATATGATAGAAGTAAGAACTGCATTGAAGAGATGAACATTAAGAATTAGAAGTAGGGATGAAAAGTCCTCCTGCAAGAGAACTCATGAAATGGGAATGGCAAGTTCTCCAAGGTTGGGTTCTCCCGCAAGAGAACTTATGGAATTGGGATGGCAAGTTTTCCACGGAAAAGTTCTCCTGCAAGAGAACTCATGGAATTTGGATGGCAAGTTCTCCACTGAAAAGTTCTCCTGCAAGAGAACTCATGGAAATGAGATGGCAAATTCTCAAAGTAAAGGTTCTCCAGCAAGAAAACTCACATGACTAGTTGTTGAGTAATATTCCCAGATCCATTGGTCAGGATGATTTGATCAGGTCTCATTTCTACATCCTGTGCTTAAATGAGCCAATCAAACAGTACAAATTCTCAGCAGATCAAACTGATCATGTACTTCTCTATGAACTTTCTGTGGCCACTATGGGGTCCATAGCTATAAGGGGGCCCTCTGGTTTGATAAGGTTCCCTGGCTTATACTAGGGTCTTCTTATACTCAAGTATACAGTGATTTGCAAAGTATTTGGAACTTTTCCACATTTTGTCACATTACAGCCACAAACATGAATCAATTTTATAGGAATCCCATGTGAAAGACCAATACAAAGTGGTGTACACGTGAGAAGTGTAACAAAATCATACATGATTCCAAAATGTTTTACAAATAAATAACTGCAAAGTGGGGTGTACGTAATTATTTAACCCTTTTTGGTCTGAGTGCAGTCAGTTGCCCATAGACATTGCCTGATGAGTGCTAATGACTAAATAGAGTGCATCTGTGTGTAATCTAATGTCAGTACAAATACAGCTGCTCTGTGATGGCCTCAGAGGTTGTCTAAGAGAATATTGGGAGCAACAACACCATGAAGTCCAAAGAACACGCCTGACGGTCACGGTCAGGGATAAAGTTATTGAGAAATGTAAAGCAGGCTAAGGCTACAAAAAGATTTCCAAAGCCTTGAACATCCTACGTAGCACTGTTCAAGCGATCATTCAGAAATGATCACAACTGGAAAATGAAATGGCACAAATGAAAATGAAATGGCACAACTGGAAACCTACCAAGATAAGGCCGTCCACCTAAACTCACAGGCCGAACAAGGAGAGCGCTGATCAGAAATGCAGAAACTACAGCTCAGGTGGTGGAATCTGTCCATAGGACAACTATTAGTCGTGCACTGCACAAAGTTGGCCTTTATGGAAGAGTGGCAAGAAGAAAGCCATTGTTAACAGAAAAGCATAAAAGGTCCAGTTTGCAGTTTGCCACAAGCCATGTGGGGGACACAGCAAACATGTGGAAGAAGGTGCTCTGGTCAGATGAGACCAAAATTGAACTTTTTGGCCAAAATGCAAAACGCTATGTGTGGCAGAAAACTAACACTGCACATCACTCTGAACACACCATCCCCACTGTCACATATGGTGGTGGCAGCATCATGCTCTGGGGGTGCTTCTCTTCAGCAGGGACAGGGAATCTGGTCAGAGTTTATAGGAAGATGGATGGAGCCAAATACAGGGCAATCTTGGAAGAAAAGCTCTTGGAGTCTGCAAAAGACTTGAGACTGGGGCGGAGGTTCACCTTCCAGCAGGACAACGACCCTAAACATAAAGCCAGGGCAACAATGGAATGGTTTAAAACAAAACATATCCATGTGTTAGAATGGCCCAGTCAAAGTCCAGATCTAAATCTGGTTTAGATCTGGCAAGATCTGAAAACTGCTTTTCACAAATGCTGTCCATCTAATCTGACTGAGCTGGAGCTGTTTTGCAAAGAAGAATGGGCAAGGATTTCAGTCTCTAGATGTGCAAACTGGTGGAGACATACCCTAAAAGACTGGCAGCTGTAATTGCAGCAAAAGGTGGTTCTACAAAGTATTGACTCAGGGGGCTGAATAATTACGCACACCCCACTTTGCAGTTATTTATTTGTAAAAAATGTTTGGAATCATGTATGATTTTCGTTCCACTTCTCACGTGTACACCACTTTGTATTGGTCTTTCACATGGAATTCCAATAAAATTGATTCATGTTTGTGGCTGTAATGTGACAAAATGTGGAAAAGTTCAATGTCGAATACTTTTGCAAGCCACTGTATATACGGTATATTTGAGCATATATTCACCATAGCCTCCTGAGTGAGTTGGAACACACACCCAGAAGAATACCAATTTAACCTAGTTCTGCTAGATTGAGAGATAACTGCACACTTAACAATCTGTTGGATCTGTTCCAATAGCAGATGCAATAGTAGGACCAATGCATCCTATTATTTGACCTTCAGATGATACGTTTTTCAGCCTTCACTAGTATCTTGACATTCCAGTAGAACAGGGCAAATAGTGGTGATAACTGATCCCCAGTTTACTACCAAAGGATCCCTCATTTACTTTAAACAGATCTGTATATGAGGAACTGTCAAGTGTATCATCTGGAAGTACTAATAAAGTATTAGGCACAGAATAAACATCTTTAAATCAGACGGTGTTCTACCACACTGAAGCAGGACTAAAATGTTCTCTCTGCATCTTATGTAACTGCATCCTGTTGACGCTTTGTGAAATCATACCACATCCTTTAAGGGTGGTGATGTGTTGTTTTCTCCTGAACTGTGTAAATACACATGTATTTGTCATGGAAGTAACTGACCAGCACAGTAAAATGTGTGTACAGTAGCCCAAAATAAGTATCTAACATCAACTCAATAAACTTTAATGAAATGTGAATGTTCACATGACTGCATACTATGCCTACCAATCAGGAAACCACACATGTGGTGAGCTTTCAACCATAAAGCACGACCTGAGAAATCTCACACGTACTAAAAGTATAAGTCTGCACAGAAAAAGTATAAAACGAAAGTGCAACTGAGCATTGTAAATATTTCTGAATGACACTCTTTCTATACTTGTAAATACGTACTGTATACTTACAGTATGTATACATTTATATCAATCTATATATATTTATTTATATATATTTATATATACATTCATTGCTTAATTTTATCATACCTACGGTACCATACCTGCTCAGTGTCTTCTTCAGTAATGGTGTGGAATTTTTCACAAGCTTTCCAAAAATGTATGTTCTCGGCACTGTATTCTTTATTTAAAAATTCCTGTAGCAAACAGAAAGAGTAACTTGTGATATCTTATGTTTGGATTTTAGATTTGGGTTTTTCTGTATGCTTGTTAAAATACTAATCAAAATATATGGAGTACAGTGATCTATTGAACCATATATGTTTAGATGTGCTGCCGATCTACTGGCAGATCTACTGGCAGATCGACCCCGCATGACGACTTTAAGCATTAGATTTGCGGCAGATGGACAGCCGTGAGCATGCATCGGCAGAAAAATCGTCCACAAACCTAAACGTGTATGGCCACATTAAAGCATGAACTTTTCATGGATAGACTTTGTTTGACTGATTTGAAGGATTCCATTCCCTTCTTGTCCTTTATAAGGGGGCCTTTGCATCCCCAAAAATATTTGGCTTCAATTAAAAAACATTCCAATTGCCAGTTGCTCGGTATAGGTAACTGTCAATTATTTTTTACAGCATCCTGTAACTTGATGCACCTGCACATGAAAACAAAGATGTGGGGTTACACACAGGGGCTTTATAGAGACCCAATAGCTTTAGTAGCCACCACAAAATAGGGGGAGCCTGGTGCACATATTAAGGCTAGGGATAGACTATGTTCTGACAGCATCCAATGAGTGCAACTACCCCGTTAGCTCTGTTAAGGGCCACTCTACTGGCCATGCTACAATGTGAAGCTGATAACGGGACCCCTGTAAGTCAATGGGCTGGTGTATAACTAAAGGGCCCGTGCATATGCCAAGCCTCCATTGCATTTATATCGATGTAGTGCATAAACCCAACAGAGGCGTGGACTGATGGATCAGGGGCTATTACAGGCTGTGAAGACAGCCATGTCATGGCCCATTGACTTCCGTACGTTGTATGCAGTGTAACCTTTGTCTAAAGCAGCTTTTTGATCCTTCTGGGCATTTAGCCAGAGTTAACTCGGAGTGAGTTTGTTTACTATCAAAACTGTCTGGTGAAAGACTGCAGCTGTCCTTTATATCGATTACATCATGTATGACACCTGTTAGGGGGGGGGGCGCCCTTGACCATGTAATGGAGGTGGCATTACTTTTTTACAACACTTCCTCTACATCAACAATGACACTGGGGATGTGTAGGAGGGACAAAGAGGGTACAAAATTGTGGCAATTTTAATTGGAAACGCCCAGGATAAAAAAGTGTAAAAAGAAAAGCACATGAAAGCAATACCACCGTATGTCTATGTACGTAATTTACTAATTTTACGTTTTACACGTTTTTTTTAACCCTATAAATTGCCCTTTAGATTCTAGCAAATTTCAGAACTAGGTGGTACAAAGTTTAAGTATTTTAGAACGTAAGATGTGTTATCTAAAGGCATGCAATAAAAACAATTCAGAAATCCCTAACCAAAAAGTATGGATTTTGTTTTAACTTTTTGTTTTAACTTAATATGTACTGAGTTTTAACTGTATAAAAAACTATTAGATCTGTTTTCATACCGTAAAATACTCAATTCCAACAGGGTCTTGAAGCAGCCTCTCAAATGACACTGCCCAACTACCAACTGATCGTTCAGATGTATATCCAGCCGTTTGATGACTGGGCAAGCTGTTCAGGCTTTGGTCACTACCTCGCCCATCTAAATCGACATGGTTTAACTCTGTAGACAAAAGTAACCTACATTAGAGATATACAGTTTACATTATATTTTATTTACTATGTCTAAGGTTCAAAAGTTTCCACTGAACTATTTGAAGCTTTTTTTAGTTTCAGTGGAAGCACTTGATGCCATTTATGGTATAAGAAAGTTTGAGGCAACGACGACCTCTGCTACACCAACACAGAACAATTAAACCTGAATCACAAACTATACATGGAAATATAGCAGAGGAGGCCTAATTGTTAACTTGGCAGAGTAGTTAATGAGGCTGAAACACAACAACAAACCATAACGTACAACCTATTCGTATAAATATTACAGTTATCTCTTGAAGATGGCAAGAGAAAAAAATAACAGGAAGCAAAACTCATGATGTCAGAGTTAAGGCTGCCATACATGGGTCGTTGCCCGTGAGATAGACGAGTCTTCAAGCTCAGCGAGATGACGTCATCACCCAATATCGAAGGAGCTGGAGGCGCAGCACTGTTACCCAAATCCAAAGCAATGGACGTCCTATCCAAAGCAATGCCATCCTATCCAAAGCAATGGACATCCACCGTGATGTACGGTGATGTCCGATATCTCTGTTTTCGCAGACAGGGATGGCCGCATTAGATATGCTCAGATGGATGGCCGTGAGCACACATGGCGCTTGAAGCAGCCACCAATCTAGCGCATATCTGTACATGTATGGGCACCTTTATAAGTAAACAGGAGTAATAAATAATAGTAGTAGTGATAAGTAGAAAGCTATGTTATCACTCACAAGGGCTTTTGCACTTAAACTAGACTTGCATCCTCATTGATAAAATATTGCAACACAATTCAGTTGTAAATAAATATGCACTTGTAATAAGCTGGTTGATTTTTACTAGTACAGACAAGACTTACAGATTATTGAAATTTATCATAGTGAACTACTATAGTTTCACAGATAAAAAAAAAAGAAAAAAACAGAAAGCCTGTAAAGCATATTGGTTTTTGCTCCACTTTGAGCACTGAATGGCTTAACATAGCTAAATATTTGAGAAGACTAAACATTGTGGCTTGTGCTTCAACAAAACATTCCAGTAGCCTTTTAAAATGTGTGATGCTGATCAGCATAGTTGAGTCAATAGTGAAACTTAGTTACTCTTTATGGAATAAGTTGGTCATCAGAAGAGAAGCAAATTATCCTATCTGCACTCAACTATCCAGTCACAGGATCACAGGCTAACCTTTACTTTGCAATATTTACAACCTAGAAGACGTTGATGGCAGCACATAGTCTAAAGCTAGCCATACGCGTATAGATTTTTGCACGACCATCGATTCGGTCAGGATGTTCGATATTTTTATTGAATATCAATCACACCTATATTGAATGTATACACTCGATTTTCATTCAAACAAGCACAATGTCAAATGAAAACTCGGTCATATGTACTCAAATGAACTATCGTTTGATAGGAAGTGCTGTGGTGTAGGGCTGTAGCCAAAAACACTTCAGGTCGTTTGGTATACGAACGAACATAATACAAACAAACATAATACCCAATGTGACAAATCCAACTCTAAACATTAAGTAGCTTAAGGCAAATTTTTATGTACAATTTTTTGGATCGGATGACATTATGACACCTTTGATATACATTTGATGTTTAACAGATCTATCAAAATGTATCAACATGTTTGGTCACCTTAAGCCCCCCATACACCTTTAGATTCCTCCATACAATTTCCATCAGACCTACCAACAACTATGTAGTATAGTGACCTCCCTGATAGAATACATAGTGATTGGAAGGTGTAGAAAGGTCCTCATATTACATGGTTTTGGTAGAAGAAAAGTTGGTTGTACAGAAATTGCATGGTAATTGTGGTGTATGGGGGGCTTTACGATTGATCTTTTGTTCCATATTGATAACTTTTGATCGATCAAACAAGTTGTTCAGTTCTTGACTTACGTTCGATCGAACAAAAATATAGAACCGTATATGACCACCTTAAGTGCTCATTCAGCCCAAAACGCATGCACACTTGCAGACAGGAGTGCCCGGTGCTTTCTAGGCTGCTACTGACTGTCCAGAAAGCGCCCCTGTAAAAGTAGCCTAAAGCTAACCATACACACATCAACTTTTGCTCAATTAATGTTAGATTTGATGGGCTTAAGTGAAAAATCAGCTATCAGTGTAGAATTGAGCATACTACCGCACACTGTGATCCATTCAAAAACAATTGATTCCTTTCCAAAGCCCTGTGTCCAAATACCCAAGTTCTTCCTAAAGCCCCCCATAGACAGGCAGATTCCTCCATACAACTTTCATGAGACCTACCAACAACTATGTAGTGACCTCCCTGATAGAATACATAGTGATTGGAAGGTGTAGAAAGGTCCTCCTATTACATGGTTTTGGTAGAAGAAAAGTTGGTTGTACAGAAGTTGCATGGAGGAGTCTGCCTGTCTATGGGGGGCTTTAGAGAAAGGCCCACTTACACTGTGTTCCACTGTACAGTGTCTACAAGTAAATTGACTTAGAAAACACTAGCACCCATAAAGCATACACCTTTAGTGGTGCTTGACTAACTATCAATCACTCACCTTTGTGATGTTTATGACTGTGTAAGAAAGCAGACTTACAGAAATCCACCACACAGTGTAAAGATGGGGGGATCATGATGCCTCTTTGGACCCTACTATGGTCAAATAGACTTCTGGTAGCAGATTCAGATATCTGCAAACTCACTCTGAAGATACGTGACAAGACATGACTTCTGTCCAAAAGAACCAGTATTGGTTTTTTTTCTCTATCACCTTACAGTGTAAGGAGACTTTTACATACAATAGTCCCTGTGTTTATTGGGAGAGGTTGCTGTGAGATGACCTGTAAGAATTTGTCCTTAGGCTATGAAGGAGACCTGAGGTCAGATTAGGTATGCATCACTTTCTTATAGTCAACAACTAGGACCAGACAACAATGTATTTTGTTTTGAACACTTTCAAGAAAATGAGAAATGATGTGTTTAAATGCTGTCTGTGGAAAGTGTTTCCCTGCTTTTTGTCCTAATGTGTCCCTGGACAGAATTTGATGAAAAAAATTAGCAATGGTCACAACAGAAGAAGAAAAAAGTAACCCCAAAACTAATTAGTAGAGTAAATTTTTTTTTAGCAGTGTGGGGAACAGAAAAGACCTCTGTCAAATGGAGAGTTACAAGTGAACACTTGCAAATCATGGATAAAAGTGAATGACACTGAGGCTAGCTGATAATGGTTTAAGAAAATGTTTTCCCATGTTATATTCTTCTGTTTATTCTGTGTTTACGTTCC
Source organism: Ptychadena robeensis (assembly GCA_036250615.1). Lineage (NCBI taxonomy): Eukaryota > Metazoa > Chordata > Amphibia > Anura > Ptychadenidae > Ptychadena > Ptychadena robeensis. Next base: position 42,276,335 of record CM070034.1, on the reverse strand, counting down.
TACAGAGAATATCAATAGAATGACATGATTCTATCATTTATCCTGATATGCTGGTAATCTTTGTCAAATGGCATTACGATGATGCATTCTGCTTGGCATGACTCCTTTAAAAACACTGATAAGGCGAAAAGGTTCTTTATCTAGTATCAAAGGACAAACATAGGAAATTCATAGTAAAAAGGTGGACCACAGTGACTCTCCAGTCACTGTAAAGCTAGGCATACACAGCTTAATTTTTTTAATAGATTTGAGCACAATTATGCAACATGCACATTCACGGCGCTCGATTGTGCTCGAATCTATTAAAAAAACAATCAATCCCACTCAAAAAGGGTTGATCAAACCGTGAAAGGACATGTCCATAAATCCCGGTTACAAAGGCTCCCCCCCCCCCCCCCCCCCCGCACAGCACACAACCTATGATCAACTACCAGCAAGGGAAAGCGGGTGGAGCCTATAAGTTTGTGTGCTGTGCGGGGGGGGGGGGCATCCTGTGTCTGTTAGCAGCTCTGAGACACTGTTGTGTGGACCAGGGTGCCCTTTGAATGGGAATCGATGTGCAAAGTGGTGCACATTGATTCCTATTCGATAAACCTGGAATCGAGTGCAGCGTGGTGACATCACCACACTTCGATCAATTGAGTATCGACCCGTGTATGGCCAGCATGACATCCCATTATATGGGTAGTGACCTGCTTTCTAAACTACTTTACTGTTCTCCACCTGGTTTTCCCAAAAGATGGGACATTATGTAAAATATAAATAAAAACAGGATGTGTTGATTTACAAATCATTTATACACTATTTAATTGAAACAAATTCAAAGATTCAAAAATACACCATATCTAATGCTAAAACTCAGAAATTGTATTGTTCTATGACACATTTATGATTTATTGAATTATCATTTAATATTTCTGAACATAACTACATATAAAAAAATAGTCCAGAGAAAAAGTAAAATGGCCTTCAATGCAGGGCCTCAGTGCGGTCTACAGTCTCTGCCTGTGCAGGTGCACCCACGGCGCTCCCACCTCTTCTTCCATTGTTGCCCTGCAGACCATCCGACCAGGCAGATTGCACCTATTACCATAGGTTTTTATGTCTACCGCCTGCTGGCATGGAGGGATCCATAGTGCCTTTTCAGGTGATCCACTTCACCCATTGGATAACCTATAGCACTTCCTGCCCTTCCTGCAGCCCTGACGCTGCTTGAATCTGATTCTGCTCCTGCCTTGAGGCCCCCACACATGTACCAAGTGGGGGCCGATAGATGAGCAATGGAGTGCAGCGTAATGACATCATCACGCTGCACTCCGTCACTCACAGCATGGGCGGGCACCCTTTGTGTGCCGGTCTCCATTGAAACTAATGGCATCGGACATGTCCGTTCTCTGGCTCACCGAGCCCAAGTGGGCACCCCCAATCGTCGGCCGATTTTGCCGCCTACCGATGGTTGCGAAATCGGTCGGCTGCAAAATTGGCCGCTGCTCGTTGCGTGTGTGGAGGCCTTTAGTACTGTGTTAGAAGAAAGATAACATTGTATTATATAACAGTTCAATTTACAGGAAGTAACAAGGACACTACATTTCTGTCAAGATCAATGAGTATTTACTGTTCTTGTTGACAATATTCTTAGTCTGAAAAAAGAAAACAAATGGGGCCATCACATCAGGACCAGTACGCTGCAATGTATCACATTTTTGTGTTTATGAATCCTTTAATCAGTGGTGAAGAAGTATGGGGTCCAATTTATGAGACTAAGATTATATTCTGACACCCACAAGCAGTCCTCTAATACTTAATTCAAGTTCAATATTTGGTAGGGGTGACTCACCTCCGTCAGATACAGCCAACACCTAAAAGAGGAACACAAGATATTATTACAAAAAGATAAATGGTTCTTCCACTGAAATACACAATACTACAAATTTAAATTTGGAAGCAGTCTTTTATTCAATTCAGATTTAGGGAGACCGTTTTACAATGCAGGAACGTAACTACATCAGATTCCTGAACCTTCTAAAGCTGGGAATAGATTTACCGTCTATTCCTTATGCGATTCTCTGCACTAGGAGCGGCGTGATGACGTCATCACGCCCGCTCGCTATTGCCGAGAATCGGACGGCACTCTTTAGGTGCAGCTCATTACTTCGGCTGGGGGCAGGGTTAAAATTTATCGTCCTGTCAGATAACTGTGCGATCCGACAGGACGGCTGATTTTAGCCCAATCCTCATTGGTTGCTGCATCCAATTCCTGCACGACCCGATCCTTAAGGGATGCGGGAGCGCCCATGGCATTGGATCGGGGATTGGATTGTGCATGAATTGGAACGTGTATGCCCAGCTTTAGGCTTTATTATTTTATGACATGTCAATTAGTTCTATTCTGTCATCAAATTGTCAAAAATCATTTCATTTCTAAAAATCAATCGTAAAATGTGTCAGAAAAGTCATATACTAATTATTTCTTTTTGGAATTCCTTCAGGAAAGAAACTTCTACTGGGTGTTTCTTGAATTATGAGCAACATCAGATAGATTCCACAGAAGAAAGCATGAACCTTTTAACTACAGCAAAGACCAGAACTATAGTTTGACATTATTTTTGTCATTATGACAAATAGAATACCAAAATATTTTTTGCGTGGCTTCTCCCATCTATCACCAACCATGTATATGTTACTTTATTCCTGCTGTGATATGCAGTAAAACAGGACATTCCACCAATCCCATATATATGGAAAGAATTGCTACCAGATCTATAAACAATATTGGTTCCTTATTGTATCTTCCTCCATCATTTCTGAACAGACATTTGATTGGAAAGTAACCAAAGACATGGATTGCCTCCATAATGGGTCCTCGTTCCCTTAAACTGGGCATACATGGGTAGATTTCTAAGTAGATTTGATTACAATGCGCGTGCTCATGGAGCTCAATTGTGCTCTAATCTATTAAGAAATCTACCCGTGTATGCCTTCCTTTGAGTGGCATCAATAGATCCCATTTGAGAGAACTTGATTGAACAGGGTTCCAACATGTTGGAAAACCCTGTTTGATGTCCACTACTTCGGAAGGAGACAGTGAGTCCCCCTCCGAAGTAACGGAGGCAGAAAGCTTCTACAGCACAGACTGTGAACAGGTACTGGCAGTGGAAGGGGGCGGGGCCTGTCACTGCTCTGTTTGCTGCGCGCGGGGAGGGGCGGGGCCATGCTGGCTGCTTCTCTCCTCATGCAGCTCTCAGCCCGTGTTTTAAGAGGTTTTCTCACAACAGGAGTGTACCGGGTCCCCATCGAATGGCAATTTTGGTGCACATTGATTCCCGCTAAATTGACCCACAATGAATCACAGCATGGTGATGTCACCACACTGTTATTTATTGCAAATCGATTGCATGGGAATCTACCCGTGTATGCCCAGCTTTACTCTGTGTCCCTCTACTAAAAGATTGAATCTGATATACATGTATTTGAACACAGATTAATATATAATCAAGCACCATATGTCCCTGATGAAGCAGGTAAAACCACAAAATGCATTTGGTTCTTGCTGTGTTCTGATCTTATGAAGAATGGGGTAAACAATTAACAATATGTATTCATGTACTATAGAACTTTATGAATGCAATTCAAGTAATGTGGAATGAATCAGATAACACAGCAATATATAATATATGATTTTAAATAAATGGTATAAAATTCAACTACATTTTGAGTACTTTGTGCCTAAAAAGTCCCTCTTGTCCTTTAAAGTAGGGGAAAAAAAAGTAAACGGACAGAGGGATATTTTGTCTTAAATCTCCATAAAAACATTTAATTCTTATATATAACTGGCTGCACACTTTATGTAAAGTGGGATCCACCATCTTGAGAATTACTGAAGTAAGGCTGAGTCTACACTACAGCGCCCCAGCAACCACGGGCACGGGCAAGGCGGCATGTGAGTGCCTGTCATCTGTTTGGGCGCTGTTTAGAATGCAGTATTGCCGTGTCTGCAATACCGCATCCTATGCATATGTATTGGCAAACCGTGCCATGTAGCACATGTCCCCGGTGCGGCCGCCGGACGCCCCCGAATCCCCATGCCCGGGTCCCCACCTGTGTATACGCAGGCTTACTGTAAGCTTTGCTTGGGTTAAATGTTAATTTTAGGAAAAGATTTGTTATTATTTACCAATACACCCGGGCTGGCACTGAGCCTAATTTCACCCAAGTAAATATTTGCCCAGAATTGCATGGTAAGAATTGTTCAGAAATTATTGGGGGTCCTTTTACAACCATAACATAATTCACTCCAATAAGAAGACTTTCCACAAGATTTTTGAGGTTAGGCACTGGTGATGAACAAGGCATACAACAATTGTTTGACTTCATCCCAAAGGTGTTTGATGAGGTTAATGTTGGGACTCTGTGTAGGCCAGTTAAATTATTTTACGGCAAGCAGACCTTTTCCAAACTGTTAAATACTTAATGAGTTATCCAAAAGATCGTCTGTAGCCTAGAATGATTTGTAAATCTTGAGAACATTTTTTTACTACTCTAAAGTCCAGTGTTGGCCTGCTGTACATCACCCTATCCAACACATAGCATTGCCCCCTTGGTGATGTATGGTATAAAGCTACTTGGTCATGGAAACCCATTTCATTAATCTTTTGGCACAGAGTTTGGGCTGAGGTTAATGCCAAGGGTTGGAAACTTTGCAGTTACAGAGGGCACAGAACATTCATGAAGTGTATATATACTATGAACAACAGAAGTCAATGTACCCTTTGTGATTTGATATGGCCTGCCAGTCCATTGTCTAACAGGAATACCATATTAATAACTGGTTACAAAGGTGGCATCTAAAAACAGTTCCACACAATTTGGAGTATTTTTCCATTGGGCATGGACACAGCCTATTCATTTAAATACCATAAAAAACGGTGATGGTAACTGTCAATTTTGCTTTTTAAACAAAGCACCACAGTAGTAGTTGTTTAAATTATATAATGGGACAGGGGGTTCTGTCCGTGTCTTTTTCCACACTGTCTGAACTCTTTACAATGTTCTCCCCAATGCTTGATCTTATACACCTGTGGCAATGGATCTGAATATAACTATTAACTCATTTTAATTATTTATTCACTCTGCACCTTATTAGTCACACTGTCATCGTCAGTAGAGATGGGCGAACACCAGCCCGGAGTGTCCGCGAACAGGGCGGGTCGAAC
>CM070034.1:42252591-42271022 GCA_036250615.1 Ptychadena robeensis | reverse complement strand
ACAGATGGTGGTGCATTTGTCACATGTGTTTATAATAAAGAATACCCCTCAGGGGAATGTCAAATCTGCAAGTTGAAGCTTTCTGGCTTAAATTTTTCTTTATGGCAAGGGATAGAATCTCATAAACCCCCGTTTTCTACTATATGCAGCCAGCATATATATAAAAAATATTTTCTTTAAGCTATTGTTAAAATCCTCAATAAATGAGGTGGGGGGAGATTCTTTTGGTCCACTTACCTGGTCTCCCATGGTTTGACTAAGAAGTATCCACTCATATACTATTAACTCAGAAAAGAAAGAATGGAAGATATGTGCTTATGTACATAAATTGCTAAATATTTAGCAACTGACCACAGATCTGTAGCTAGAAAAAGTCTTATGGTTCTTCAAAATGGGAATCCAAGCATATCCTGTTTGGTCACCATAAACACAATATTCAAAATGGTTAAACTTCTAAAGCAGATTGGATATATAAATATATTTATTTAAGGATGGGATAACCCCTTGCTATTCAGCACACTGTATTTACTGTGCAATGCAGTCCAACAAAAACCAGTTTACAAAAAGTACGCCAATATTTAAACACACTTAAGACAGAGGTACGGAGAGGCATTCTGAATTTATTCTCAGCACTGGAATGATTTAGACAGCTGTGCTCAGCATAAATATAAACATATACTAAGCATACCACTACCTTAGTCATCAAACCGTTGTGTTTAGTCATTTCAATAAAACACCCACGAACTAAATGATTGTGCTGCAACCCAAGTCCAGATAATATCAGCAGAGAGTGTTTTGCGTCTGAGCAATAGCAACATTTGATTCCGGGTATCAAAAAGGAAGAAAACCATTGCTCTTTATTTCTGGATCACTAACTTAAAGTATATTTAAACCCTAAATAGTAGTAGAGAGTGGATACCACTATCAGCTCTCCATTACACTGTACACTATGTACCCATTCATGAAATACAGTCCACAGTGTTTAGGGTGTCCATACACGGATCGATACCTGCGCAATTAACCCGCAATGGATCGCAGAGTGGTGATGTCACTTTACTTACGATGTGCAAAGTTGTGCACATCGATTCTCATTCAATCCGACCTGTTCCTGTATACACCTGGATACACCTGGACCATGTTTCCCATTGGGCAGCTTCTGCCTGTCAGAGCAGGGATCTGGACACAGGAGAGAGGAAGGGTTCTCCCCCGGCACTGTGCAGAGTGATCCAGGTAATCTTTGAATTTTGGGTCAAGGTTCTGTGAACTCTGGGTTCTCATATAAACTGTAACCAATTTTCTACCATCTGTTCCGTTGATGATAAGGGATTTTCCTCACAGTTGAGAGAGTTATTTTTACTTCCTCTTTACATGGCAGGAAGTAAAGAGAAAAACATAATAGGGGTTTTAACTATTGCTTTTATTTTTGAAGAGTAAACCTTCTATAGATGTTTTATCCCTTAAACAGACCCATTCTAAACTCTCAGTACAACATTCATGTGAGTAACTAAAATTTAAAGGGAGAGACATGCACCCAGTCTACAGCCAAGTTACTTACTATAAATATAAGATTCAAGATATATGTCTATCAGTCCCTACCAACAAACGACTGGCATCCCAAAATCAATTGCACAAGAATCTAACCATGGGTGAGATGCAAATCACATCAACCATGGTTCGGGTTTTCTCTGTGGGTACAGAGGCTAGGGGACTTTAAAGGTCAGTTTGATTGGAAGTATATGTAAACAGAGTAAAAATAATAAAAAATTTTTAAGCAACAGAACTGATATCAATTATAATAATCAATACAAATCAAGTTAATGGTGATACATGTAATACATCCATGATAGCAATCAGTTTTATGTATAAACAAGATGACAATAATTTCTGCACGTTCAGACGCTCGAAGACCACACACAAAGTGCCTTTGTCAAGCTCCCGGACAATGTGGATACCCTGCGACCTAGAAGGAACGCTGTGCCCCAACACGCGTTTCGTTGTTGGTAAACTTCATCAGGGGGTTATTGTCAAGTGCAGGATTAAGTCTGTGAATCTTCACAGCAAGTAGAAAGCAAAGCCGGGGTGGATGGCGTAAGCCATGTTCACAACAAGGGATGGTGGAACGGGAGGCTCCCACCCTCAGGAGACGAAACCCGACCGCAGAAAGCAGCCTGATGCAGCATCTGATATGTTGTATTCAAAGTCAAGGGTAGATTACAGTAGTTTATGCGTAGGTCAGTAGGGTTGCGGTCAGTTAGATTCTCCCTCAGTCGGTGCGTGAAAATAAAGTCCTTGTCGGCTGCTAGCAGTTAGATTCTCCCTCAGCCGCTGCTAAAACTGATTGCTATCATGAATGTATAACATGCATCACCATTAACGTGATTTGTATTGATTATTATAATTGATATCAGTTCTGTTGCTTAATAAATGTTTATTATTTTTACTCTGTTTACATGTACTTCCAATCAAACTGACCTTTAAAGTCCCCTAGCCTCTGTACCCACAGAGGAAACACGAACCATGGTTGATGTGATTTGCATCTCACCCATGGTTAGATTCTTGCGCTATAAATATAAGATTATAAACAGCCAATGAAAACCAAATAAATATATATATATATATATATATATATATATATATATATAGCCAAACTATTTGTATGGATACAACAATATAACTCATAATAAATGTTTTCCAATCATTATTTCCAGACAAGCCAAGAGATTATTTGATAGACATACAGATCAAGCCCCAGCAGTTCTGTATTTTATTAATGCTGCAATCCCACTACAATGCAGACCCCAGCCCCATTATTAACACTGATAAGAACATGAGGCACCCCTTAACAGAAAAAAGTAACTTTACTAACCCACATATAAGTACTGATCACATTACAACAAGATAAAAAAAACACTATAGGCAGTTACATATACAGTGCTAGGAAAAAAACAAACAAACAGTCAATACATAACCAAACACAAATAAATTCATTATCTTTCAAATTCTAAACCTGCAACGATTCCAGAGGAAGGCACAATCCAATAAAATGTATTGTCCAATTTGTTCTACAGTTTTTCTTATTCACTAAAGCACATACTCCCAAATCAACTTTTATGTTTACACATTAATAGCCAGTTGTATTTCTTTGCATTTAAAAAAGTCAAGTAAGAAAACAGCTGATCAGTTTTCCTTTTTCTACACCGCAAACAAAATGTTCTGAATTAGTAACCTTATTTTATTCCTTGCTATGTGTCTCTACATATATATTTACAGCTGTATATTTGCCGTGTTTGGTTGCCTAATACTTATCACACTTGATGCTGTAACAATAACTCACATCTACAACTTGCAGAAAAACACACACTGATTATGCATTCAGAATAACTAACTTACTCAGAGTTGGACTTTTCAACTTTTCCCCATTTTTTTCAAATAATGTATTCCAACTCCATACAAGTGAGATTTAATTAGAATAAGGAACTGCGCCATAACTCATTACAACAGACCAAACTTGACGAAGGCCACATTCTAGTTAATCAGTATGTTAGCTGCCCTTGGTATGACATGGAAATACATCACTTACCAATCTGCCATTAGGAACTTCCAGGTACTTCATTTTACCAGGCATTCCTCAAATGTTATCTGCAAAAACCTCTCATTTCTGAAGTGTCAATGGAACTCGATGAAAATAGCACCACCCAACCCTATCAGTCCGAGCATCCTCAAATGCCGCACTACCTCTTTTCATCAAAGCCACAGGAAGTGTTGCTATGGAAACCCTACCACAGCAGGAAGTCTTGTGTTCAGATGAAGAAATACTATTCCTTTTTATGAATATTGTCATCATGACGTGTAACGCCAGCAAGCTTTAAATAAGTTTGCTTTACAAACAGCAGGTGGTCCTAGAAGTATTGTTCGCTTCAGTGCCTTAGTTGTAGTTGAAAGCCATAGACCGTGTAGATAGTTTACAGCTCAAGCTCTAATTTTGTACATAATATTGAAAATAGTTCTTTGTGCTGAAAAGCTTTTATACTGAACAGCTATTATACATAGTGAAATGTTTCCTTCCTTGTGTTATGAATCAAGTCCAATATGGACAAATAATAATTATTAATGCTAGCCATACACATGCCGATAAGCGGCCGATTTTTAATCTGACCGACGGGCGTGCGGGCTCGCGCCGTCGGTCAGGTTAAAAATCGGCCGCTAATCTGTATGTGCCCACATGGGGCGACAGATCCCTGTCGCCCCACTTCTCGGCCGGCCAGAGAACGGACATGTCCGATCTTCTCTGGCCGATGGGAGCCGATGAAAGCCGATGCCATAAGCTGCAATGAAGCGGCGTCTTCATTGCAGCTTATGGCCGGCACACAAAGGGTGCCCAGCCGATTGAAGGGGCCCCATAATGCAACGGGAGGCTAACGTGATGACGACTAGTCTGCCTGGACACATCGGCGTGTGTATGGCAGGCTTTACACTATGTTACATCTTTTAATTTCCTAATCTGGAGTAAACAATATAGTTGATGTATTTGTAGAGGTTTTTATAATAGTAAGCTCTGCCACAAATAATTCTGACACATTTGCAAAATTAACACACTTTACTGTTTCTCCACCACAACAAACACTCTCACTACAACTGGGTATGGGTAGGTTGTTTACTAAACATCTCATGACATAAGTCAACGTTGTGCATTGGGAAACATTTACCTTACATATTTACTATGACAAGCGCTCTAGTTTTATTCCAAACTACCGAAAGATCTGTATTAACCTTCTGCGCACGTTGCACAGTTTTTTTTATAACCGCGCCACGGCAATCGCGGCGAAGAACAACATGGCTTGCCCGGCCGGAGGTCCTGTGCGTAAATTCACCGTCACTGAAAACGCTGGAGTTATGCTGCAAAAAGGCGACGCACCTCTATTTATATGGAGGTCTATAGCGCCCCCTTTGCGTCACTGGTTTCGCGATCGGGGGAAGACCTGGAAGCATTGGCATACATGCCGATGCTCCCAACTGCTGGGGGAATCCGGCGGACAGGTGAGTATCTCTCTAGTTAACTCGGGCTGAGTTTCATAATGCATGAAACTCAGCCTGAGTTAACTCGGGCCAGACACCCAGGAGGTTAAAGGCGATTCCACTTTGACACCCTTGGATAAAGAAAGCTGGATAAAGAAGCACTTTAGTCCATGAAAGCAGAAATAACAATAGCAATAAGAATGTTCTTATTAAGAATACTGTTTGCCACTGACAGCATAAAAAAAAACATTTTATATGTAATTTCACTAAGATACTAAAATCATATTATTTAATTCTGACTTAAGGTAGCCATACACGGGCAGATTCCATCAACCACCATGCGCATTCCCGCCAATCGACCACCTGGTGCACCAACCTGGCAAGATTGACCAGGAATCTGCCGCATATCAGATCGCATGGTGATCCATCATGTTGGTAGATTCCCGTCTGATCCCGTCTGGCACACAAAGTGTCATCACAGTGCAGTCTGTCCCTCATCTATCGAGGGAGAATCCTTAAAACTGGTCCAATGTTAAAAAGCTTGTCCTTTGCACATACAGTAAGGACAGGCTTAAATATACAACTGCCTTGGTATCAAACATGACAATAATGAAATATTTTCCACACAAGACATACCAAAGATGGGGTGGGAGCAAGATAGTTTGCCCACGTTGGGACAGTCCACAAAGATCCAATGCCAAGAAGATTAGAACTAACTGTCAGCCTACTTTGCAAGAGCTTAATTTTAGGTGTGCGGATCTATAGAAGGTGAACTTTTTACACAGCACTTTATTCCATTATTGACTGGTACCCCTAAGTGAAAGGTTTAGTAAATTATGTTAAGCATCAAATCCCATTCTTGTAGTGTGATATTCACATGGTATTCCATGGATATAAGATTAAGATAGCATATAAAGATTGGCAGTCGACAGTTTATTGTTTTAAATTATTTAGATGACCTGTAGCCTTGCATTATGAAGGAGCAGTAAAGCAAAACCAAAGTTTGGAACTTAAGCACATACTTTGAACACATGAGAATAACATAATTCTTAAAATGATAGGGGCCTTTTAACGTGTTTATCTATGAAAAAAAATACTTTTTCTGCGTTGGCATTTCCTGGTGAATTCAAAGCAAAGACACGCACATAATGCTTTGGGAAGCTGCAAACCTGTAGAGGTTTTCTTTACTAATAGCATTAACATGACAAGAGAGGTGGACAAGAGAAGGGTAATTATTAAGTGATTACAGTTCACCTTCAAAAAACTGTACTATGGCTCAATTTACACTGTAGTTCAAAGAACAACACGTTAACACCAAACCCAACATTAAGCTTCTGCCGGTTGGTTTTCACGCTTTAGCCACATAGACCTGTCATGGAGTCGTTATCTAAACGACCCCCGAGCGCCTGCACAAGTTTGCAGGTGACAGGTCGTTTCTCCAGCTACTGCCAGAACGACTGCTCGTTTCCCTGGCTGCAGCAGCCTTACGGGCCTCATACATGTTTCAATATAGGCGTTCCATCGACCTAAACCGATTGTTTTTTACGTTGATCGACCAGAATACTGTTATGGACTGTTGTTTATTGTTATTTTAGTTTTATTGATGACATGGGTTGTAGGGAGTGAGCTCTGTGTACATGTCTTACTGTAGATATAAATACCAATGGGTGAGCTCTGTTTACTGCAATAAAGATCCTATAGGTGACATGATAACTAAAGAGTCAGCTGTGAATATTAGAGCACACATCTTGTTGGGAACATGGGTAATAGGGGAGGTTGATGTACTGGAGTATTGATCTTACAGGTGACATGTGTACATTAGAGTCAGCTATTAGTGTTAGTGCATACATCTTGTTGGTGACATGGGTAATAGGGGTAGGTTGGTGTATTGAAATATTGATCTTACAGATGACATGGGTACTTTAGAGTCCACCAGTGATGGTTTTAGGTATGGGCAGCATCTGGGCATCTGAATTTTTTTTCTGATGCCCAGATGTCTCCCCCTCCTCCCCACAGCACGCCCCCTATCCGCACTCGAGCCCTGGAGTGGATATGCTTTCCCGAAGAATGGGTGAGGGGGGTGGATGGGGAGTGCATAGAGGAGGTTGGTGTACTTAAGTATTCATCCTACCTGATGACATGGGTACTGTATATAGCAGTAAGTTTTAATAGATCATGTTGGTGACATGGGTACTGGAAGCAAATATGGCTGACCTCACCATTTAGCTGTGCAGAAAATCAGACACTTGCTGCGTTTGCAGTCTTTCTTTTGCATTTTACTTTTTGTATATGCAGCAAATCATTAACTTGTCTTCCCAGGATGCAGACTCTTTTTCTCTGCCAATTGTATTTTACTGTGTGCACAGTTTGTCCACTTGCATTTAGCTTGTCTCCAACCACTGACTTATGAAACTTATACATGTACTGTATGGAAAGACATAAAATAATTTCTCACCTCTCGCTTATCCAGTGAGCGGTTAATGTAGAAAGACTTGGAAGATCGGAATTTATTTCTCAGAGTTGACAATCGGCTTTTAGTATTTCTATTTTCCCAAAAAGAGAATTCCAAAAACTGGAGAGACCGCTAAACAAAAAGAGAGATATAATGAATAATAACATGAGGATTTTTATTACTCTTTTTTGTAAGGCCTGTGTATTACATGTCTGTTAGCAAACCTGTAAAGAATATACACAAATTCACACACACATTGTTATTCATAGATGCAAGGAAAAAGCAGGCTTACACTCTCACCTAAACACACTTAAGCTGGCCATAGACATCTTTTCATTCAATTTCTGAGAGATGGACCGATGCGATCAATTATTATTATTACATTATTAATATTAGGAAATTTAGGACGTTGTTAGAGACTTGCGTTTCTAGTGATGGAACCATGGAGGCCTCAACCCACGCACGATTGCATTTTTTGTGTAGCCGATCTTTAGTCGATCGATCAGGGATAAATCGTTGATTAATCGGATCCCAAAAATTGTGCACTTTGTATGACTTTCTCTGGGAAATCAAGACGTCTATGGCCAGCTTTAGAATGAGTTATATGTTAGTGTGGCCACATGTGTGTACCACTGTAGATGAATCCATAAGCTGCTCTTTACTGTTCCCAGCCCTTTGTTAATATGCAAGCTCCTCCTTCAAGCTTTCTGCCCAATTCAAAAAGCCAGAACACATGATTGGATGGCTGATATAGATTTTACATTGGATGTTTCCATGGCACTGCCTTGGCAGTAGATGAGGGAATGGCTAAATGTCTTTAGCAAGCTTTTCATTTGGAGGGACACAGGCACATCGTGAAATCTTTGCCCTACTGGTACAAGCCAGGGGCTTGGCAGATATACCAATACCGGAGTGGAGAAAAGTTCACTTTATTAACATTATAATTTAACATTCTTTTAACCCCTGGTAAAAGTTTTTTTTGTGTATTGCTCCTCCAAATTCTTTACAATAGTTCAATCCTAAAGCCTAACTTTTTGATTTTCAATAAACATGAGGAGTTAAATATAAGGAGCCTTTTTATAAAAAAAAGAAATGGGCTCCAATGTGCTTGAACTATAGACAAAATAAACACAAATGAAATAGCAATATAAATGAATATCTTAAATGAGTAAAATACATTATACTGTCCTAGATGATATATGTTTATAGATGCATTCCTGAAAAAAATTCTGAACAGGGTGATGTATTTTTTTTCTCCAGCTCATTCTACATCTAGGGCTGCAGTCCAAGTATTGTGCCCTTGTGGTCAGTAAACCAACAACTTATGTATACATTGTGTAGATGATATCATAGAATTCTTTAAAGCTAATTAATGAGGAACTAGAGATGAACAGTAGATGTATGTAAACACGAGAACATCGCCCTCACACATTTGGCCCACAAAGTCAGTTTTCAATGTTAAAGATACATTGACGTTCAGGTTCATAGTGAAAACTTTTATTTATTCTAACAGAACACATCAAGCTGAACGTCTCATACTTCCTGTGACAGGTAAACAGAGTCCAAGCAGATTGTCCAATATTTGTACAGGAAAGTTGCTATGACAACCCCTTATTCCATATCTCACGTCAGTGCAAGACACCAGGGCCCTCAGTCATCTCTTGGTGACGGTCCTCAATGATCTGCACTCATGGTAACCGACCTTCATTGACAGGACATTTCTCTACTATGAAGGAGTACACATAGATTGTGTACTAAAGTCCCAACGCCTGGACTGCAAACTATGCATGAAATTCATATGGAATGTCTTCTATTCCACTCATCATGTATCTACAAGAAAGTCCATGTCCAGGCTACAACCTTGATTGGATGAATAACAGGCATTTTCGACAACTTCTTTGATGTATAACATTATGTGGTTTTAGAATTTCTGTCAACCAATTAAACATCTTCTGTTAGTTTTACAATCCATGATTATCATTTTGATCAATGCTAAAAAAAACACCACATGCTGTATGTCAAAGCACTGCATGAACTTTTTAAAATCCTTTTTAAAGCCCCCCATACACCTTAAGTGATCGATCCATACAATTTCCATTAGATCTACCAACAACTATGTAGTGACGGGTCCTCCCTGATAGAATAGTGATTGGAAGGTTTAGAAAGACCCTTATATTACATGGTTTTGGTAGAAGAAAAGTTGATTGTACAGAAATTGTATGGAAAGATTGTAAGATGTATGGGAGCCTTAAAGTACACTTTGCATTGCCCTTTCATCCTAAAAGTAACTAGCTCTTAAAGCGAACCTACCACCAGGAATCTATGTTTTCATGAATGGCAATAGAAGTGCCAATAATAGGGAGGAATGCAGTGAAAAACCCAAAAACGTACCGTTAATGAGCAATTTGTAATATAATCCGGCAATTCCTGTTCCTTCCTGGTTAATGGGCTCAGTAAAACCCGGCAGCACGTCACAACAACTGATTGTTCAGTGTAAATCAAACACATGGTGGTGCCTATCGCGGGTGGCCATGGGGCGTTCAGTGATCTTTCTATGGCAAAGCAGCTCACTCAAAATCACGTTGTTGTTGTGACGTGCTGCGGCTTCTCTGCTGACAACCATGAACCAGGAAATGAAGAGAATTGCCGGATTATTATTCCCTAAATTGCTCAATTACAGGAAAATGTTGTTGGTGTTTTTCACTGCATTCCTCCCTAATTTTGGCACTTTACATTCATGAAAACATAGATTCCTGGTGGTAGGTCCGCTTTAAGGTGGCCTTACACCAATATTTTCCAATGGTTTAATCTCCTTACGGGAGACTCCAGTCTATTGCAAGAGTATCTTCCCTCAATAGTTTGGCTGCTCTGAATGCCCCTGAATCTCACTGAGCAGGCAGAGGTTACTGGTAAGTACATCGCTAGTCCCCATCCAAAGTAATGAGATCCATCTAAAAATTGTGGATATTTCGATAATTTGTTATATCCATTTATGGCCCGATTTAAGGTAAGCACATAAGATTTCAGCTGATTTTGTAGCAGATCAATCGCCGCAAGCGTGCACGGGGGTCGATCTGTGGTGAAATCAGCCGAAAATCTAACTGTCTATGGCTCCTTATCCTCTGTTGGTAAATCTAAAGGAAATTGTATGGAATGAGCTAAAGGTGTATGGGGGGTTTAAAAGGGAGACTTATAAACTGTTTGAATGAGCAGTGACATAGATTGTTTAGTTGGATGGATTGAAAATAAATACATTTTTTCTGAATTAGATCAACTGGTTTGTATTGATTACCATATTTGCGGACTATTGGCAACCCGCTATCTCTCCTGAGCTGTCAGATGAGATGCAGCTCAGGAGAGATACATCCCTCATCTGCACTGTACTGCTTCTTTCCACAGAGCGCTGCTGATAGGAGCAGTACAGCAGAGAGACACACATGGAAGCGGCCACCCGGCAGATTCCATCAACGTCTGCCTGTCCACTACAATCTCTGTTCAGCTCACAGCTGACAAGAAGGGAGAGAGAAGTAAAGAATCCCCCGCCCCCCCCCCTTCTGCCTGAAGTTTGCTCTCTAGTGACACCTTTGTTGTGGCTGAAATTGGGTACTACAGGAAAGTTTTTTTCAAACTGAGAACATTTCACATTTTTATCTAAAAAGAGGGTGCATCTTATGGTCCAGTACGTCTTATAGTATGAAAAATACGATACATTGTGTGGTCGGTCAATATAAGAGTGGAAGTCCATATAGAAATTGTGGGGGCAAGTCATTTGAATAAGTAATTGATGGAAAAAATGTTGGTACATCAATTGCTAGCTTTAGTACCATATTTTTCTGACCCAAAATTGAGGGGGAAAAGTGCTTGCTTCTTATGGTCTGAATGTC
Organism: Ptychadena robeensis; assembly: GCA_036250615.1. Lineage (NCBI taxonomy): Eukaryota > Metazoa > Chordata > Amphibia > Anura > Ptychadenidae > Ptychadena > Ptychadena robeensis. The sequence goes on along the minus strand of CM070034.1, from coordinate 42,259,670 downwards.
ATTTGGCCACCGGTGATCGCGACTTGGCTCCCTGCCAGTCTCCCCGGCAATATTTGCAGAGCCTCATGGATATAGCCAATGTAGAGTGTATGTGGGGAAAGCTGCATTCGCTGGCAGTTTCCTCACACACACAGCAGAGAGGGGAGACCAGAGTGCAGATTCCTCACACTCCCCGCCCCTCCCCTCCCTTCCCTGTGTAGGAGGAAGAAGAAATGCAGAAGTGTGCTCACTAGTGACACTATTTTTGTGGCTAAAATTGGGTACTGCATGGGATTTTTTCCCTAATTCATTTAAACACATGAAATATAAATTTTTTGATTTCCTGCTTTAACAACTGGGTGCGTCTTATGGTCAGGTGCGTCTTATAGTCCGAAAAATACGCTATATGCCAAAAATAGATATATACTTACCTTACTAGTTTCTTCTGCATCATTAGCCATAACATCACGGGTAATACTAGATTATGAACTTCATACTATGATTAAAACTAACTGTTTTTTTACCACAATTTGATTCCTCAAAAATTCCTTATTCCCATTTTCTTTACATAGGAAAGTGGGAACTTTTCTGTCTTCAGTCTATTATATGGGGATGATGGCACTTTGGAGGTGTTAGATTATATAGGTTAGATATGCAAGAATTTTAACTCGTGGCAAACAAACCTGCCACACTTGATTTTAAGCCCAAGATGAAAATATTGCAAAACATTTATAAAATTAGGAGAAGAGTGGAGATTTTTGCACTTAGCAGTCAATCGAATTCTTATTAAAAAAATTTAATATTGATTATTAACTGATTTAAGGGAAACTAGCCAAGATTATGCTTTAAGTGCCCACTGGAACTTTCTTCTGTTGTATTTGTTCAGGAGACCACTGTGGAAATGTGTTGTAAAGTTAAATTTAAAGGTTGTTCCCAAGATGAAAAATTTTGTAATGTTCATGTAGTCATCTGTCTTACAAGACAATTTTTTTTTTGGGGGGGGGGATACAAGCTGGAGACACTTTTTGCAGAGGTCGTTGTTGAAAAATACAGTGTTTGGGGTGGATAGAATCTCCCAAAGAGAATCTCTGTGGACATGCAGCTACATAAGCTTTTATAAGCATTGACTGTTTCCATGCATGCTTCAGATGATCTGCGTCCCTTTAGGAACTGGTAAAGTGCCCAGGAGACCTCTGTACACTCCATATTCCATATGATGGGCGATAGAGATCTGGGGGTCCCCATGTTAAAGGATCCTTCATTAGCTCCCATACCCTGCAAACTGGGCCACGTTATAGGAAAGAAGCCCCTCTTGCTGTGGCATGACATTAGGCTTACGAGGTGGTGTGCAAGCTTGTCACCAACCCCTGGCCATTGAGGTCTGCTAAGGGGCCTGGTATTACTTGGAGTTATCTGGAATTTAAACTAGCTTTCTTTTTGGTGTGTTAAAAAATTTAATTAAGACTACACTGATTCAAATATTTAAATATTGCTATGCATATACCTAATCATGACTGCCTCTCTAAATAATACTGTTTGATGGGAAAATCTATATTCTTTAATGTCTATATGCAAATTGATTGCATATGTGTTCTTAAATACAACAACAAAAAGGTAATAAGGTCTAATGTGGTAGGCAATGTAAATCCTCACTGACTATAGTAGGGATGAGAGTGTCAGCACCACTATAATTGGTCCCATACTATGCTTTTCAGAGGTACTTAACAGTACACTTCAAAAAGGTGATATCAAAAAGGAAGTATAAAAATGAATACAGGTAACACAAGTTGCATGCCTAAAGCTGGGAATAGACGTCATCACGCTGCCTGTCAGTGCCGAGAATCGGACGGCACTCTGCATCTGCCGGTCATTAGTTCGGCTGGGGGCAGCCGTCCCCAGCTGAACTAATGGGATAGGACTAAAATTATCCGTCCTGACGGATCTCTGTGCGATCCGACAGGATGGCTGATTTCAGTCCTATCCCCATCAGTTGCAGCCTCCAATTCCTGCACGGCCCGATCCTTAAGGGATGCGGAAGCGCGCACGGCATCCGATCGGGGATCGGATCGTGCAGGAATTAAACCGTGTATGCCCAGCTTAAGGCTTTATTCTTCCACCCAATTATGTGATGTACCAGTTTATTTCCCAAATAATATTGGTGGTAGTTGGAAGCAGGTAGCACAATATGCTTCCACAATATGCCTAATTCTTAACTAATCGAGTTCAACTGCAAACCTGGATCAGTAATCATAATGCTGGAATTTTGTATCAGGCACCATACTATGTATCAAAGCCAAGCTCCTCTGTAAGGGTCCACTGGTGGTTTTTATTGACCCTGTAACGTACCTGACCGGCAGGCACCACATTAGGCGTCTGCAGGTCGGTTTTTGGACAGGTTGGTTTTTTGATAGGACCTCTATGGGGTCCCTAAGTAGATGACCTGCGAATGCCTGCACTATTGTGCAGACTATTTTTCAGCTCGGGAGCGCACCATCGGCTCCCGAGCTGAAAGCAGCTCGAGAACTGACAGTGTAAGTTTAGCCTAAACCTGGTTTAATAACTATGTTACCTAGTAACCGAGACATAGTAGCAGGCGCTGTAGTTTGCCTAATTGTACCCTTACTATGTTTAACATGAAACCTGGTTTAGTAGATATTAGGTAGGAACTTGGTAGAAGGCATCATCCTATACCTCACTGTACCCAAGCTGAGCCCCTCTGTAACCTCGGTGTAATAAATGTCATGTTGGAATTTGGTAGCAGAGACCATACTATGCATAATTTTACCCAAACTAAGCTCCAATTTAACCCCAGTTCAATAAATGTAATGTTGGAACTTGGTAGCAGGAACCATACTATGCTTAATTTTACCCTAACCATTGCTTACCTGAAGACCAGGCCCAATAAATGTAACTCTGGAAGATGGCACTATAATGCGCCTGACTGACTTTTTTTTTAAATTATGTATCTCTCCTAGTAAAATCCTAGTGTAGAAATGAAGAATCAGGGCATGGAGGAAATTACAGATAAGACAGACTTCCACCAAGCTACAACCTTGTTGTAGATTTCTTTTTAGAAGTAGAGAGATAATTTAAGTCTAAGCTGAAATAGACACCCGCAAAATGGCCAAAGCAGCATGTGCCAAGGCTAAGGAGGCAGGTCCATGTCACATGCAAGGATTTCCATGGATTCTGAATATAGCAAATTCCATAGTGTCTCCTAGTCAGCATCAACTCTCATTTAACAGTAAAGGCATCATGAAAATTTTTACTCTGGACAATTTTAAACCGAAAATGAAAAGCTTTCCTGTAGTTCTTTTAAGAAAAAAATTATTTGTGACTTTTAATAAAGCATTTCAATGGGCATTGATGATTTATTTACAAATCTTCCTAACCTCTAATAAACAGTAATCTTTTGTACATACCCTATCATTATTTTGTGACTGCTATGGGTAGGTTATCTGCATACAATCCATAATCATCACCCTACCCTATTAATAAGGCCATTTGTAATCTAAAAGCAATGCTATCACCTATTGAATACAGAGCAGTCTAGTATTAATCACTCTACATTAGCAGACGCATGCCACATTGCTTGGTGTTACTAGAGAAATGAAATTGGAGTAAGCAGGAAAAAAAATCCAGTAAATGTTTTACCTTTCTCTCTGGCTCTGAGAACATCCTCAAAAGCTGCGCGTCCAGAATCTGGAGGTGGAGGAAGAGAAGGTGAGCATCAGGACAGGAGCTGACACAAGTATCAAGAGAGACTTTTGAACTATGGAAAAAATCCCCACAGATGCTGACGTCTGTTAGAATCGTGCAAGCTCTCTCTCCGTCAGTAAAGTAAACAACACAGCGATTATGGAAAGAAAGCACATTGGACCAAAACAAGCAGCCAGCACGGCCTGATGCAGCGAGGATCGCCAAGTGACCAGTGAGTGCTCTACAAAAGGGCCAGTCGTCAGATTCAAATAGTATGCTCTCTAACTTGCTGCATGTTATTCATGTCTATACATAATCAATGTGTTTTTTACAATATATCAGTAAAAGTGTCATTGTTTATGAATTAGGTCATTCACATTCTTCCTTAACCTGGCCATGTTCAATATACATATTTCAAGATTCAACAGCTAATTCCATTGGCGCTGATATACTATGAAAAAATCATTAGAGGACTCTGACATTCAAATACAGGGGAGTATGGTTACTATTCCCTGCACTTATTTCCTCAAAAGAAGACTATCCTCAAGGGATACCCTTAAAAACCGGGCACTTTTGCCCACCTGGTTGGGAAATTTTAGGTGCCTAAACTCTGACCCCAGTTTTAACACAAAGACAGGTTATTGTCGTAATATACCATTAGTTGATCCACATTAAATTATTCAATATCAATATATATCGAGATATAATTTTTTTCAATAACGGTGCTAATATATATCAAAATATCCTTAATGTGTTTACAAATTTAACCATTTGTCACTGAATGACGCTCAGTCAGGGGCGGTCCTAGGGAGATCGTCCCCCTGGGCAAGCACTCCCTCTGCCATTCCCCCCTTTCCTCGAGAGAGATCACGCTGCCGTCCCATGCCTCCCCATCAAGATGTGCGGGCGCAGTGATATAGTAACTCCTCCTGCATGCTTTGCTGCAGCTATGCACAGGAAGGCACATCTCCATAGAACAGGGGACCCATCGAGATCAGCCTCCCAGTGTCACTGACGTTCATTCTGCTATGGACAAGGGGACACAGAGGGGGAGGCTGATCCTGACATGTCCCCTGTCCATAGAATGAACTCTCAGTGATACACTGGGGGGCCTCCCACATACAGGGTTATCAGTTGAGGGTAGGTGGGTGCACTGACCCCACTGGTGCTATAGTGCTGCCCATACCATAACGCTGCTGGCACTGAGCTGTGCTGTGCTGGCAGCTGACCAAAAATAGGGGGTAGGCTGCATTCACTAAACAAATCAGACATAATCAGAAGGCAGAAGTATTGGTCTGTCACACCCCTCGCTAGCTGCCTTTACTCCTGTCACCTCTGGTAAAAACCCCGGCACAAGGAGTACATGATGACACGCTAGCAATGGGCTGTCTGCACTGCCTCCCATCCTCCCCCTCTGTGTCCCCTGTCCATTGCATGATTTACAGTGACCTGTGAGGCTGATCTCCTGTGCTGGGAGGATATTAAGCCAGTGACACAGGGAGGCTGATCCTTGACTGGTATCCCTGCTCCCAAACCCCCCCCCCCTCCCAGAGAGAGATCCCCAGGGGGGTCGGGATCAGGGGACCCGTTAAGATCATCTCCCTTCGTCATCGGTGGATGCGATGGCGTGTGTTGCTTCCACGGTGCGAGATCATTCAGCCGAGCAGGGGTTAATGTAGTGGAGTACATTAACCCTGCTCGGCGGATGTTCCTTAACAGAGACATACGCCGGCCCAGCTAAAGTGTAATGTTATAGGTTGAATCCCCCCCCCAAGCACCGTTCTGTGGCACTGAATTATTGATATAAATGGTAATTCCAGTTCCCAGCATCTGGCCCATTTGAGCATTGTTCCCTGCAAGAGTATGTGAACTTGATGGAAAAAACACACACTCCTTTAAGTCATGACATCCCTAGACATTTCTGGACATGGTCCATATATGGGTGATGTGATAGGAAAACACCTATAATGCCCAGGGTGGATCTTTCAACATTCCTCAAATCAGGAGTTAAGTGAAAATGACAAAGAACCTGAACCAGTGACTGTCGACGCTGTGGAGGAACATGCTGGGTAACCCTTGAACAGGTGATATCGCTGGACCTTCGAGGAATATCGTTGGCCATCTCTGGAACCTAAAAAAAGTAAATATTGCTATGAACAATTTTAGGACTTTTGAGGTTGCATTTAATAAAAACAAATCACTTACTCTTTCACCTCACTGGTTTGGGGTCTTTGGAAGCTCTGAAACCATTCCAATGGGGAACTGTACCATGAGCCCCCACTTTCCAGCCCCCCTCTTGGACATGTTGCATAAGGAAGAGTCCTATAGGAATGGTTGGAATTTGTAATTTTTATCTTGAGCTGACTTACATGAAAAGCCCCAGATAATGGTATCTTCAGCAAAATTGTTGGAAGAAATGTGGAACTTAATTTATGCAAAAACTACACTTATGTGTAACGTTCCCACAGCACGCTACATCTTTCAAAATTTTGGTGATGATACCTGGTTGGGTTTGCAAGTAGGAGAACCCAATTTTAAGGGAAACCCCAAATCATACACCCCATTTTGAGGGGCATGTGGGTTTTATTTAACAATAGAGGGGACCCTTTCTCTCCTTGGTGAATCACAAAGCTCTTTGTAGGGGTGTCTAACACTGGGGGTAAGACCAATGCAGCACAATCACCAGTAGTATAGTGAGCACTTCATTCAGGTACTATATGCCCTAGTGAAGATCCGACATTCTCCATTTGCTGCAAAACGTAAAGCAGGCTGAGGATGAGATATATTTAAATTAGGGCCACGTGGATTATGTAAGAAAAGGGTAAGGGGACTAGCCATGAAAGAAATCTGTAAATGAAATGTTCTGCCCCAGCAAAATCAATCCTTTGAAGTTAAGAATGGTAAATCAGCAGGTCTGACATCAAAAAGACTTTTTTAAATTAAATCAGATCAAAGTCTCTTCTGACTGGGATGCTTCACATTACACTTACAAGAGGGGTACTTATTTGTTTGCATGGATAGGACGCAAATCTTAAAATAATAATTTATATCACAATAATAAAATATAAATAATAGTTGAAGTAACAGTTTAACAATTTGCATCAAGTTATCATTTATGAATAGGATGTGTGACCTGCTTTCTCAATATGTAAGAGACAAACACACACACTGTATTTTGTACACAATAAGAAGCACCAGAAGATAAGACGCACTCCTGTGTACATCATATATACAAGGGCTGCGTGAGGGTTTCTCCTCTCTGCTTTGAACACTCCTTGCTTTCCTTGCTATCAACACTTAAGAGGAGAGAGGGAAGAGAGTGCTCAGAGTGAGTATACTGTGTGGGCATTCACTCCGAGACTCATAGATGTTTGCCCCCCAATTTTGGCACCTGCTATGTC
>CM070034.1:42196816-42216274 GCA_036250615.1 Ptychadena robeensis | reverse complement strand
CCCCCCCCCCCCCCCCTGGTGGTACGATTCAGTCCGGTTTTCTGTGCCAAAAGTGGTACAAAAAATTCAACCACCCTGGCAGTTCACTGAGATCCATAATTCTGTACAAAAAGAGGTACATAGGTTAATTATTTCATCAGATTGAAAAGTGGTTCGATCTATTATGTATGGGTACCTAAAATGTCAGCTTCCACAATCTTTCCAGCCATTTCACATCCTTATTAGCTCTTAGAGATGGTGACGGGGTACGGGGTGTAAGGGGTACACACTATTCCCAGATCACTGGTTACATTGGTGTAACTATGTCAAATGTTTTATCTAAGTATTCTATATCCACAACATCCTTGGTATGGGGCATGGTAACCATATTTCAATTCCTACCAATTTCAAACAAGCTACAAGCAAAGGGTCACAACACTCTAATTAAAACATTTAAATTAATATTAGACAAACAGCTGCAACTTAAGTAGGGTCTATGGATGATTTAAAAAAATTATCCATCTAAGAAAAAAAGATTCGCTTTTATCCAGTATTATAGGGATTAAAGTTCTCTATGAAAGATCTAAAAAGACCCACAACACCAGCGTTTAAGAAATGTAATTCCCACCATTAATATTACTATAAAAGTGTGATACCCAAACCCCCTAGGGCCAAGCTTTATCAATTGCTAGGAAAGAACGTAACAGTCCATGCCTTTGTCATGGTTAGAGAATGCCAAATTTTGATCTTAGCATTAATAGCACGCAGACTGAAACACAGCCAATCAGAGCTGCAGAGTTTGAGTAGCCTCAGTTTCAACATCAGTTTTCAAGTAAATAATATTTCAATGTCAAAATTTGGCATCTCATAAGGCAGTGATGGCAAACCTTTTAGAGACTGAGTGCCCAAACTGAAACCCAAACCCCAATTATTTATCTCAAAGGGCCAGCATGGCACCGAAATCATATACACACACACAAAACATGTAAACAAAAAACTCTACTTGCTTTAGAGTGTTAGAACAGGAGAGGGTTAGGGGCACTGTGTGCAATCAGAAGAGAGGTGGAAAGAACTGACAGTATTGAAAGCCAATAGGCTGCCGTTATTTTCTCTGTGCTGGCTGACAGCTCGTGTGCCCACAGTGAGGCCTCCAAATGCCACTTCTGGCATGCGTGCAATAGGTTCCCCATGCCACCTCTGGCATGCATGCCATAGGTTCGTCATAAGAAATTTCAGGTCATAGACAAAAAGTATTCATCTTAGGGCTCTTTAACAATGTAGGGTATGGTACATGGGACATAGGAAACATCACCACATACATTACAATATGCTGGGCTTTGTGTTATACATTTATATAACACATTGCTGTGTGCACTACTGTGTTTCCGATATGCTTGTATTCAAAAACAGATTTGCTTAAAAAAAGCATACCATTTAATGGCCAATGAGCAGTGCATAATGCATATTAGTATCAAAAATACCCTTAATGACTTAAACATATATGCTATACTATTAAGTAAAAACCTAACAACAAAAGTGAGATCCCCATCTCCTACCCATCACAGAAAAAACAGTCAGGTGTTTGAGGCCTAAAACTTTCTGGTGGGGATCTAACTTTTATAACCCATACCCAAAACTGAATTAAAACCTCTTATAGCAACTATCAATGTATGAATCAAGCTATGGAATGTACTTGTCTATAATATTGTAAGAGAAAAGCAGTATGCATAGATCATGCCCTGACCTTTATCTTATACAACGACATGGTGGTACCCCCTGCAGCATTCTCTTGTGAGCCGTGAATTGACATACTGACAAACATCACACTATTTCCACTTTAACATGCTCCTTGCATCTTTTCCCAAAGAGTCTCCAATTCAATCATGGGCCATCTTGCCTAATAATTCTTCTAATGACAAATAGGCCCTGAATGCAGAAAAGAACCATACATGCTGCCCATCCCTGCAACGTTTCTGTAAGTGTAGGGTGGATTAATGATAAATACCCAGTGAATAGACTCTTAATGCATTGGGTGCACAAGAAGTGAGGTGAATGTCGCTGGGTAACCCCAAAGAGGACAGCAGTGATTCACAAGTGTGATGCCATACTTTAATACACATGGGTTAATTTGATTGGATAGTCTATATATCATCTCAAATCTATGAAATCTAAAGCATTTAAAATGTTATTTTATTTTCTGATTTATAAACAATTATTTACCTTTTTATTATGTCTTTAGGGTTTGATGTCCCTTGTGGAAGAGTTAAGGAAAGTTGAAAATATAAATGAAAACGGGGTCAGAATTGTACTTTTGGGCTTGGACAACGCTGGGAAGACAAGTATATTGACCCGGCTTGCTCTAGAGGAGGCCAGCAGTATAACTCCAACACAGGTGTGTATCTCAGGTTAAAACAGTTAAAAATAAAGTCTAAAGTAATAGTAATACATGTAATTTAGGAGCACTGATTGGTCCGTGCAATGACTTCAGTATGGTGATTCAGTAACTATGATTCAGGACCCAAATTGGTGAGTTATTTGAGATGAAGCTCTACATTATTGGGTAGTACCTAACAACAAAAACAGTAAAAGGGAAGAAAGAATGGCCCCCACCCATCCCCCACCAAAATCTGGAGCCTAGAACTCTTGGGATTTTAATGTCAAAACAATATAGGGAGATGGATGTGCACATGAAGAGTTAAAAGGTATTGTATATTAAAATACACCATTGTGCTTTATGTAATTAATCAGCTTAAATAATTAAGGTGAAAAAGATTTACATGGTACATTAAACTCACTCTATTGTTAACAAGCATTTCCCTTCAATTTATGTTACAGGGTTTTAACATTAAAAGTGTCCAATCTCATGGTCTGAAGTTATCAGTCTGGGACATTGGAGGTCAAAGGTCCATTCGCACACACTGGAAAAAATATCTTGGAAGCACAGATTTACTGGTAAGATAGGTCTACATGGTTGTCACAAGAGATGGTCGACTCTGCTGAATTTGCTTAGTCAAAAATTTTGCCCGCAACCCAATGGAAAATTTGCCACGCTACTGTGCATGCCCAAAAGGGCATGTTATTGTTTACATAGGGGTCCCAGCCAAGGCTGAGTAAGTGTGTTTGCTCATAGCAGAGCAAATATTCCATCAGCGCTTAAAACTTTAAAGCCCCCCATACACCACATACAATTACCATGCAACTTCTGTACAACCAACTTTTCTTCTACCAAAACCATGTAATAGGAGGACCTTTCTACACCTTACAATCACTATTTATTCTATGAGGGAGGTCACTATACTACATAGTTGTTGGTAGGTCTCATGAAAGTTGTATGGAGGAATCTGAAGGTGTATGGGGGGCTTAAGGGACATTTGTTATTCCTTTTATTTAAAGTGTACCTACCACCTTGGTACCTGCTTCCTATTACCTGTTAAAATCTATCAAAATACAATGGTGCCCTGCCCCCCCTGTTATGCACGCACATGGCCTGCTCAAGACGCAAGGGATTGTGGTTAGGTAGACGTCACTTCTCCCTAATCCATTGTGCCCTGCAGCCAGCCAGATCTAAATCCAGTGAAACTGGAGGGGCAAAACTGAAGACCAGAAGAGTCTCATTCGTCCATCTTACATTCTGGAGGACAGGACACTGCAGGCATGTTGGTGTTGGAGCGAGGAAGAGGGAAAGGTAAGTATGGGATTTTTCTCTACAGAGATTGGTTTGCATGGATCAAGATTCTATGTAGTAAGTTTATTTGTTTGTTTTTCTGTTTTTATTTAAAGTTTAAAACCACTTTAACTAATGTATTTACTATTTTATTTTAATAGCTGTCTTTTTTGCGTGGACAAATTGGATATGAGTAAGAGGCCTAGGAGATCTAGGGTGGGCGTTGATATCTATTTATTTAATATTTTTTTGTAAATTAAATATTTTTTTCCTAAAAAGACGAAATTTAACTGTAAAATTTCCACTTTTGATGAAAAAGTCAAAATTATCATCATCTCTATTTGTCACATGAGGATGGTTGTGAAAATAATTAATAATACTATAATTAGAAATACTATACTTATGCTGGCCGCTATTGATAACTAGGCAGAAGAAACATGAATCATTGGAGCTAAGTTTTACTCATTTCTGCATAGCATACTGCATAAAGTATTGACAATGAGAGGTGAAATTTTTTTCAATTTGATGCTTTAAACCTATTGACACAAAAATGTAAACTGTTTCTAGGGGTAAAAATTCATCAGGTATGCGTTAACAGTAGAAGACATTTAGCCTAGGAGAACACTAAATGTATGGACAATTTGTATTCTGTAAATAAGTGTGCAGTATAGTGATTCTGTTGCACTAATATGGCTTTGTTTTATTTCAGATTTATGTAGTGGACAGTGCAGATCGCAAACGGTTTGAAGAAACAGGGCAGGTATGTGTTCTCATTGTGTTACCCTTACAAGAGGTCTTTGGGTGCTATATTGGATCCTTGCATGCTGGGTATGCTTTTATTAAATAGACCCTTATTGCGTGGTGTGGAACATTTTTTTTCACAATGCATAAACAATGTGCAAACTGACCAACTAATATAAAGATTTAAGCAGGGTACAGACGGCTAGATATTTGAGCCGTCCCATGTGATGACGTCATCATGCTGCTGTCAGGTATCGAAGGAGCCGGGGAGAGCAGAACTGTCTCTCCCCAGCTCCTCCTCCTCAGCCAAGCTTTGCCTGGAGACGCGTGGTCTCTAGGCAAAGCATCCGACATCGGCCGTATTAACGGTCATGTCCGATAAGGCTGTTTTCGAGCGGGATTGATTTGTCCCGCTCGAAAACAGCGTTGGGGGCACATTGTATGGGTCACATAGATGGCCTGAGGGTGCACGGTGCTCGAAACAGACATCGGTTTGACCCATATCTCCATGTCTGTACCCTGCTTTAGCCTGCTATTGGAAGTCAAACCTGGTGATGACTTGTCTTCTGATAAGATACACTAAGCTGTATTCCATAAAATTGCTAATAGAAATGGGACTACCAACATTTGGAGTATCTAACTTTGGATTTCTGTGTGGCAGCAGAGGTTGTGAAAGCTCTATGTTCACCATTGTTTAGGTGATAACCTGTCTCCATCACCACATGTATAAGTGTTATATACCACCTCACTAGTTTTACGGCCACATCCTAAAGTATAGATATAAAGTACCTAGTATGTATAAAGTACTATTCATAGATAAAGTAAGTGAGAAAATATACCTCTAAATTGAGGAACATGCCCTTTAACTTCTCACCAAGACAAATGTCTCAATTGCAGTGGTTCTCAAAATTTTTTGATCAGCGACCCCAGATATGGAATGTTTCTGTATATGGAATGTGGAACTGTCTGTCATTTCCCTTCTATTTCTCACCCAACTTATGTAAATAATGAGCAGGGTGGGAAGTTAGAAGGGAGAGTAATGCCCTATCCCTAGGGCAGTGGTTCCCAAACTTTCCATGCAAGGCCCCCCTTTTCTGTTTAGGAACATTATCAAGCCCCCCTCCTTATTCAAACACAGTTTAACAATGAGGGCCAGCTTCCCCCTGGAATACCTTTGTTGCCCCCCAGTTTGGAAACCACTGCCCTAGGGACCTAGGGAGGGAGGGGGCATTACTTTCCCTCCTAGCTCTCCACCCCGTTTGTTGTAATCAGAGCAGCAGCTTGCTTTAAGTGAAGGCGGTGACCCTTGTGTAATAGTTGAGAACCACTGCTCTATTAGAAGTTTTTTCTCTATATTCAACTGTAAAAGCTTTGATTTTTCAACTTTCCTTGGGACTATAGTGGACATGACAGTTCCAGAGATAGCAGACAATTGTTAGGACAGTAACTTTGAACCTTTAACAGGAAATAGACAAGGATTTTATTTCTTAAAGTATACAGCAGAGATGGTCGAATTTTTCGACTAGCTGACTTTGTGAGCTGATTACAAAGCCCCTGAACATGGTATCATCACCAAAATTGCTGGAGATGTAGAGAAGGGTTGTGGGAACATTGGAAAAAAACAGTTTTGCTCCAGCACATGCATTTTTGCATTTAGTTCAAAATCGAAATTTTGACTTGACTTTGAACTTAATTTATGCAAAAGTTATTTGTGTTAGAGCCATACTTTTTTGTAGTATACCTCCAACCATTCTCTACATCTCCAGCAAGTTTGGTGATTATACCATGCTCAGGGGCAACTCGAAATTGTCAAAATGGTAGAATTTTGAAAAATAATTTGACCATCTCTAGTACACAGCAGAGGCCTCCATTTGAGGCTGGAAAGTCTTTAACTGCCAGAGATTGTGTTGTCAGGCTACAGGTTAGGAATGCCTATAACACTGTGTCCATGGTATCTTTCTGTCACATCACCAAACAAAAAACTTTTAACAAGCCATGATTCCCTGCATACTACTACACCACTCAGGACATCACTACGCAGCCTCTGAAATTTCTGGTTTTCACATCAAGGCCCCATGTGTCACTTACTAACCTGTAAATTGGGTAGCAGCACACTTCATAGCAGTATGTCACTCTCACTAGGTTTACAGAGAACCTGCCACCCCCTTCCCTGCATGTAATAACTCTAACTTTCTATATATTCGCGAATATATGTTTACTACATTGTGCATGGGGGAGGCGTGTTTGAAAAAAAAATGCGAATTTTGGACGCATCTAAGTGATTTTCACTAATTTTTCCAAGTGCTGATTTTCGCAATATTCCGAATATTCGCATCACACCAATATTGGATTTAAAACTGTTGATGGTCGCAGGGAGTGTTGCTGAGCTCTTGTTGGCAGCCTTCCCATTTGTCCACCTTGCATTGAGGGTGGTGTGTACTGGACAAAAAAAGTAGAATCATATCCGGAATTGCGAATATTCGGCATATATTCAACCACTTGGTGAATTTCCGAATTGCCGATATTCGCGATTAATATTCGGAATCCGATATTTCGTGATCATCACTACTACTAACCCTCACGACAGTGAGAAGCTTTCAAGTTACATAAATTATTATTTTCTTCCCATTAGGAGTTGGCAGAGCTGGTTGAAGAGGATAACTTGGTGGGTGTCCCTCTACTTGTGTTTGCAAACAAGCAGGATTTACTGACAGCCGCCTCTGCTGCGGACATTGCTTCAGGACTCAACCTGCATACGTACCGAGACCGAATATGGCAGATCCAAGCCTGTTCTGCCCTCTCTGGGGAAGGAATCCAGGTAGTGTGATATTAGTGTGTGTTACTTACCCATATGATGTTCTGAAAAACAATGATGAGCCTTTCAACCCAATGAGCTTCCTTCCAAAGGACATTCTGAGCTGTCTATATTATAGGGATGAAACTGGTTTAACCCACTTTACAGTATTTAACTTATGGTAAAACAACTTCAGTATAGCAACATTGTGTTTAGATGTCTTTGTGAATACAATTGTAATAACAATTAGCTTGGATTACTTTTACTTATAGTAAGCGAATAATAAAACAGCTAAATGGGAAGCTAATACTAAATACCTTGTGTATGTATACAACCAAGATGACTCTATCCTTCCAGATTGGTTATGTGGCCACATATTTTCTTTGCAGCATATAATGTAATACAATATTACGTAGTATAGGAAGATCTATCCATTTATACGTTGATGTGGGGGCACCGTTAGGAGTAGAGTATGGGTCCCCACACACGTAACTAGCCGCGGATTGCGGGTGCCGTGGGTGCCCACATAGGGCGAGAGGGATCTGCTTGGCTGGCCAGAGAATGAACATGTTAGTAATTTCTGGCCGATGCAACTAGTTTCAATGGGGACCGGCTTCCCCATTCAAACTAACGGCCTGCACACAAAGGGTGCCCGCCGATACTCTGAACGATGGAGAGCAGCATTATGACGTCATCAGGTTGCTCTCCACAGCTCATCTGTCGGTCGCCACTTGTTATGTGTATGGGGACCTTATGTGCACCATACCAGCACACACTATGTAGGTGGTGACACAACTTAATAGCTTACTGCTAAGTAGAGCTGACCAATGAGATGCTAAAATTCTGACATTAACATGCAAATTGCATGCAAACTGAGCCAGTCAAGTATAATTACTTAAATGTCTTATTGACCACCTCTTATATTGATGAACTGTGAAATCTAGCCTAGAATGTCATGTAACTATAAGGACATTTGTCTTTTTCTTTTCACGTAGGATGGAATGAACTGGATATGTAAAAACATTGCAACGAAGAAAAAGTGAAATCTTCATTTAGCAAAAAAAAAATAAAAGAGGCGTTTGGTATTACTAAATATTGAATATTGATTTTCAGTCGATTCATGTTGATGTTATTATACTGAGCTGTAATAAAGATAGTTGTATCCTATGTCTGGTCATGTGATCATTGAACTGCACACACCTACATGTGTAAACCCAACACTGACGAATCTTTTTGTTTTTCCCTTATGTAATGTAGGGTTACCAACCTCAACCATTAATGAATGGTAATCATAACAAATTATTGATATTTGAAATGTTCCCTCCCTTCAAAAAAAATGAAGGGTACTGGATATTAGAGCTGTTTAGATGTAAATAAATGTGAATTTTAATCCAATGTGTTTCACCTAAAAAAAGGCTTCTTCAGGGTCTCACATATGAAGAAAATGTGTATGCAGTGTTTGGAAAAAATTATACACACAGTAATTAGTGTTGTTTTTAATTTAACAGTTACAAATAAAACAAGAGTGAGAAAGGCATATTGGATTTAACTTATTCGCACAGCAAATAAGTGTATCAGCAGTGGGCTTCACTCCCATACACAGGTCGATTTTTCACTTGATTATCGCACGCGTTCACGAGGAATGGACAAAGAACCGGATCGGACATAGAACCGACATGTTTTTTTTGGTCGATCGTTTGGCAATCGTAGTATGTTGGTGGACCCATATTGACCACAAATCAGATTCCCAAGGTGGTTTTCCATTCCATTTACCATTCCAGGTGATCGTGAAATCGGTGATTGATCGGATCTGGAATCGATCGGTGTCAAATCGACCCGTGTATGGCTAGTTTTAACACCATGGTCTATCCCAAACCACCCCCAGTCCCCTTACAAGGAGGATACCTCAATTTCTATGATCAACTAGTGTGAAATGTGCATCTCTATTGCACTCTTTAAATTGTGAGCTGGTTATCCTATGGTGGACATTGATTACTGTACGATTGACCAGTGATCGATCACAGTGTGGTGATGTCATCTACCTGTGTGTGGCCAGCTTTAATGTAACCACCCCAAATCTGACAAATCATTGTTTTTGTGTCCATTCTTATTTTCTGATATGTACTAAGCTAAAGTGAGTGATCCCAGGGTAAGGAAAGTGAAAAATGCCTCCTCCTGCACTCTGATCATACCATACTTCCAAAGAGCACCGATCAGTAAAACCTTCAGTGGCCTTTCTATTCATACACAGAACCTGTACATTGTACATCACACTCTTTGTAATGGATCTGGATAAGCATTTAACAAGCTATTGTAGTTTCATTGTACATCCTAATTGTTCAGAATGTCCAGGACACCCTTAAGAGGGTCCCTTCACACTAGCTGAGTTTGTTACCAGTATAAAGGCCTGTTGTAAATGCAAACTCCCTGCAGCACACATTATTTTGCTGCAGCACTTGGCGTCTCCCGGTGACTGCAGCGCAAAACATTACTGCATGGTCTCTTACTGGGGGGGGGGGGGGGGGGGGGGGGGGGGGGGGGGGGGGGGGGGGGGGGGGGGGGGGTTGGAGTGATGTAAAGGCCTAACTCCAAGTAAAGACCTATAACCAAGTTTCTGTGAGTATAAGAGGAGAGGTAAACTTTCTGTTGTATGTAAAGCACTGTGAAAAGTTCCTGGTTTCCTCTAACTAGAGAAAAAAAGAGACGACTACAGTTTGGTAAAAGGTTTGTGTACACAATCCAAAAATAGACTAATTTAAAATCAAAAGTAAATATTTGTATATGTACTGCGTATTGAGTCCTGACATATAGTGTATGAAGTAGAGAAAACCACCACGTGAAAGAGTATGGCATCATTCAGCGTCTATGAGCGCACAAAAGCCGTCATTTTGTCCCCCTCGCACAACTACATATCCCAGAAGCCAGCGCGCAGGGAAGTGCGTGTGACGTCAGAGCTGTGCGCCGGTGCTGAGTCGCCCATGTGTTGTTGGTGAGAGGATAAGATGGGGAAGGTGCGGAAGACTCGGAAGAACACGTTTAATTATAGCGTGGATAGGAAGAAGCTGAGACGCCGAGCTAAGAAGAAAAATGCTCCGAGGATTGAATGGTGAGGACGGGGGAGTGAATACTGACATAGCTGAGCAATACAGCAATAGGCACTGTGATGGCGCTCTACTAATAAGTGTCGCCTGGTATATTACTACATCACTGCTCTGCACCGGGAGTATTACTAGATCAGTCCTCTGTACCGGGAGTATTACTAGATCAGTCCTCTGTACCGGGAGTATTACTAGATCAGTCCTCTGTACCGGGAGTATTACTAGATAAGGCCCCCTGCCACGGGAGTATTACTAGATCAGTCCTCTGTACCGGGAGTATTACTAGATCAGGCCCCTGTAGAATTTTGCTCATTTCCTGTCCAGTTAAACGCAACACAGGAAGTGAAGGTCAGTCTTTTGATAATAAAAAGACCATTCTGTGTTATTAATCTTGCAAGTGTGAGACAACACATAAAAATACACTTGTGCCTTTTGTAAAGCTAGCCATACACCTGATGATTTTTACGTTTGATCGAGTGAGATTTATGGGGAATCAATTCCTGCCCACCTGGTGCGATGGGACAGAAGCTGATCAGACCTGTCCGTTTATTTTGGTCAATTGCTCAGTGATCGATATATCATTCGTGGTGTCCCTCTGTCGATTCCGGTTGGATGGGACTAGTCAAGTATATACAAGCACTTCAGATACGCCCTGACATCATTTCCGATCGCATGAATTCGGGGAGTCAACCTTTTTTTGGGAGCCAGCGATCCTTTCTGGGCAGAGATCGTCAATAAATCTATTAACCAAGGTGGTGTGCATTTCGAACGATTTCTGATTGATCATCAAGTATTCGGTCGCAAGTTCTGATGGAATGAGAGTGTCGCTCACAAAATAATTGACCCATCTATCTACTTTTTAGAATTCTGAGTTGCAGTGTAAAAAAAAAATTGGTATATATTGGTATTGAAATCCTTCCTCTGCTTTTTCACAAACAATTTTCTCTGATGTATAAATGTGCCTGTGTTTTATATTTGCAGTAATGAGATCAGAAATGCCTGGAATCCCAAAAGGTCTGTGGCTGGAAATCTGGCTGATATGGGCTTGGTTGCCGACCCGAACAAAGCTTTGCCAATACGCGAACACACAGTAAGCACCAAGTATAGCACAATAACACAAGCAGAGTGATCACATCTTAAAACATGCAAAATATTTTAATCACACTTGAAAATGAAGGTAATCAACCAGCAGGGTGGGTTTGATTTTAAATTGAACTAATTTACAACCTGATTTAAATCACTTGTCAGTAAGGCTTGATTTAAATCATAGTTTTCTACATAAAGACTAAAGCAGGGTGGAGATATGGATCAAATCGATGGCCATTTGGAGCACCGTGCGCGCTCACAGCCGTCTATCTGACCCATATAATCTGCCCCTAACGCTGTTTTCCCGCTAGAAAACAGCCTTATTAGACATGACCGTTAATGCGGCAATGTCCGATGCTTTGCTGGGGTTTCAGGAAAAGCTCGGCTGAGGAGGAGGAGGAGCCGGGGAGGCAGTTCTGCTCTCCCCGGCTTCACTGATATCCAACAGCAGCGCGATGGCGTCATCACGCTGCCGCAGGGTACATCGGACGGCTCGAATATCAAGTATGCAAGTAGAAAAAGATTTTTAGAATAACAACTTTTCAGATTAGTTTTTTATCCCCAGTTTATATTAATCATTCATATTTGGACAACTTTTCTGTTGTACTTAGGAAGGAGAAAAATAATCATTACCTTAATAATAACAATGTAGATGGATTTATTCAACTGAAACAATACCATTGCAGTATATGTTATTTGCGTTTCTAAACTCTTCATGTTATATCCTTTTTGCTGTGAAGAAGAGCCATGTGATCAGTTTTGAGAACTGCAGAAGTAACCCAAGCATCTGTGATAATATCTTGTAGGCCGAGAAACTGCCCAATCTTACAAAAACCTCTGGAAGAGCATGACATTGTGAATGGGTTAATGGAATTTATTTACCAAAAAGATTAAACATATACAGCCTTATTCTACATAATTAAAAAATCTTTATTTCATGATGGAATAACCCTTTGGATGATATTTTCCTCAAAAAGCAATTCCTAAAAAAAAAAAAGATTTTTTATTTTTTCAAAAAAATCCTTTGTTTTTTTTATCAAAACTGTCATAATGAAAAAAAAATTTAAGGAACAAGTTGCTGTAATATTTTTGTAGAGCAGCTCCACTAGGAAATATCATCTTGTGATGTGGGATAAAGACAGACTCCTCTCACCTCAATTTTATTGTAGAATAAAATTCTACAGAATAAAAAAATTCCCCCGCCCCCCGCGACTAGAAGACTCAGGGGGAAAAAATGCCTCCATCTTTTATTCCAAAGGAGCTATAGGTCGCACCTTGGCTTCCCAACAGCACCTTTGCTTTCCTGACAAGAAGATTAGATTAGGAGGTGGAAGAGCTTTCACAATAGAGATCCACGCTGATGTAAACAACAAAGAGCAGAGCTAGATTAAAGAGCTGTCAGCCAGCTCTCCGCTCTTCAGCTCTGCCTGTTTGTGAGAACTGCACTCATGCTGCAGCTTTCACACATAGAGAGCTGGGCACGGTGTAATCTGGCCGTCTGGCAGACAACACAGTCCATAGGAGCGATCTGCCTCTAGCCCAGCTTATACACAATGCAGATGGGAGAGACTCATATAGGCGGCTCTTCCATCTGCACTATATTGGAGTTGGGCACAAGCTTCCCAGCTCACATACAGCTCTGCCGGTCAGGGCTAGAGGCTGGGAAGCTGTCACAGCACAGAGCTCTGGCCCGTAGAGTAGAAAACCAAGTAGAAGAAAGCCAAAATATTTTTCGGCAGGAAAAGCAGATGCTCCAAATTATAGGGTGCGCTCTTTAAATCAGTGTCTTATAGTACAAAAATATAATAATTGACACTTTTAGGGAAGAACAATTAGTACATTTCGACCTTTAACCCCCCTACCCCTTGCAGTAAACCTGTGTGTGGCTGGGGGCAGTTTTTTGTTCTGAAAATTTATAACCCCAAGCCACACTCGGTAATGTGTACCTCCACCGTCTTCCTGGATCCATGAGCTGGAGTTGGTGATGATTTAGCCATGCCATTTGTCTGTATTGTAGGACAGGCCTAGATGTCCTAAGTGTGCCAGAGATGTTAAAGCCAGCTGTTTGCTATTTGAATACCACTTGTAGCATGAATATCCATGTTCTAGTGTGGCTAAAGCCTGTGTCTGTGCTTCAGTGCAGTTCAATGCCCTTCATCCCAGGTTCTGTAAAATAGCCACGGGAGAGCAGCAACATAGGGCCAACTAACCCCAAGCACTTGCCATTCAAGCACTGGGCCCAGAACACCGGCTTCTGGCAAAACATTTCTAATATTTCCCTATGCAGCTTGGGCCGCGTTGTACGGCTCTGAACACATTTACAGACAAAATTAGATTGGCGATAAAGAACTACTTCCCCTTGGCAATGTTATTTTCAGAAAATGTTATTGGTCTAGTAAAAGTTGGGGAATAAACAGTTAAAATGGTTTCCTTATTTTGGTTACTGTAGAGCATTTCCGTTCTTTCTGTTTTGTAGAATTATTTTTTTTTTTTTTTTTTTAGGAGATCGGGGGTCCAAGCAAAGTTCGAAAGCCCTATGTATTGGAAGGTAAGATCAGTCAGTCTGATCTCACAAGTTTGTAGACGGCAAAAGTATAGATTGTGTAATTCCAAACTGACAGCATTTGTCACTCCTCTGCTATGTTTAAGTCCCCAACCCACGCCACATAAATTTTATTGTTGGCAATTGGCTTTTTAACAGATTATCTCTTCTAAGGGACAAAATCCATGTGTTGGATTTGAGAACACAGTAAATATTATGAATGGGTTGTGCACCTTTTCAAATGGTGATTTCCTCACAGGAGACGCATCTTTTTTTGAAAAAAACCTCTCCCTTTTTGAATGAATGACTCACTTTTAAATTTGAAATACTTCACCCTTGCAGTAAGTTATTGTAAAAGCATTATGTCTTGATTCCAGAGGCTGCTACACAACAGTAAAATTTTTAATAAATTAGGAAGTCTAGAAATTATGGGATTCTCAAAGTTGCATTTGATTTTCCTTCCTGTGTCTTGGGCCACAGGAGCACTGGATGGAGCTTTCAGTTGCCCAGTTCAGATAGAACCACCTGGTCATGTCCTTGTGTGGGTCTTTGTTAATTTGTAGTAAAAAGATGTTTAAGGTAGCTATACATGCATCCACTTTTGCATGGTCCAATATAGATGTGGTTGGCTTGTGCAATTTAAATACCCACGTTCAGTCTAGCATACTAGGGGTCGGATCCGTCCCGTTTAAGTCTCTTTTCTGACCCTTTAACACTTTGTTGAAAAGATGCTCCCTTTCACTTGTTCTCTGCAATGAGTGTACATAATGCCAAGTTTCCTTGGGGATGATGCAGTGACATGACCATGACATTGTGGACGCATCCTCATGGTGACAGTCTCTCGAAATTTTCTCTGCTCATTGCAATGAAAGAGCATTTCTTGCACCAAATTTAAAGAGATAACAACGTCCCTGTCACACATCACCGCCATCTTAAGAGATGCCAGCAATGCATAGAATTGGCATACAGACCACCAAGGAGGTTAAACAATAGATCAATTAAACAGTGTATGGCCACCTTAGATAAAACATGAAGGGCTAGTACATTTGATATCTGACTGATGTAACAGGTGACAATTTACATGGTAGATGTTTTTCAGTATTGCGTTTCCTTTGGTAAGAGAAAAAATAGAATTGTTCTAGTAAAATTTAGATTTGTGTCACATGGTAAACTTGTGTTCATCTGTTTTACGTAACAGTGCTGAAAGCTGCTGCCAGTCTGCCATCCAAAAAGACTATGGGCATCTCCAACGACATGATTCTATATGTTCGCCACATGGTAGAGAACTATGGTGAAGACTGCAAGGTACCAGACATAATATGTAACATACTAAACTGCTTGTTTAAGTGTGAAAAGCTGTGCATTTGTAGATGGGAGGAATATGTTCTCTGGTTACACAAAGGAAGATGCAGGATTCTGGTATGTGTCCTGACTTCCAATATTAAGCCACAAGTGTTAGAAACTGTTTTGCTGTGCCTTTTGTGAGCCAATCCACCCCCACACATCTATCAACATATCGCAAAGTAAAAGTCAAGATTGCGTAAAGGGTCCTAATGATGGCTTTGTCACTGTTGCTGGAAATCGGTGACGGCAGGGCTTCTTATTAAGGTCAACAGTGGCAGTATTATCACTAACTGGTGCTAGTTAGTAAGGATGGTTAATGAGATGATGAAAAGCATACAAATTATACGCAGACTGAAACTGAGCCAACAAAATACAACATCGACTGTTCTTGATGAATTTGTTTTTCATCTGCATACATTTCCATATTACGGTGGAATGTTTGAACATTTCTAGTAGTTTGGGATGGTTTAGTGAGAGTTGCTTTGCTTTAAACACAGCCGCTATGACTAGAGAAGAAAAATATTGGTTAACCCGTAATTGGCTGAATAACATCCGTATAATATTCTGATTGTGGGTAATTAGCTATTTATTTTTTTATCATATAATATGTGTTATCTTTTAGGCCCCTACTAAGTACTTGATGATCATGCATACCTCCATCCCTCTTTCTAAAGTGATTTTAATTTATTTATGGTAGTCTATTTCAACACTCCTTTTAGCCTATGTATTAATTTGCAAAGCCATTGCATTTGGTGACAAATGCAACATATACTGTTTAATAGGATTGAAAAAAAAACAAATGTGCTTGTCATCCAGAAATCTTTAAAGCCCCCCAAGTCTGCCAGATGCAAGGAAACTTGGGAAGGGTGCGGTCACTGTCTTGGTACCTTTCACGGCCTTAATCTGAGAGATTTTGATAGCTTGCACTGGGATGTCTGGCGGTATCCTGCTGCTAGAAAAAAAAGATATAAAAGGCATAACAAGTCATGTCAGGGATAGTTGGGATTGGCCAGCAATTTTGAATTACTGTATTTTTTGTCCTCAAAGTGGTGGGTGTGGTCATATGTTCATCTTTTATGGCAAATGTGTGTCCACCTGCAACCAAAAAATTTTACACCTGTGTGTGGTGGTGCATTCTCTGCATACTCTTGGCCTATGGCTGCGATGCTCTAGATACAGCCGGATTCCTACGGAGGTCGGGAGCATCGGCATGTATGCCAATGTTTCCGGGTCTGCCCCCGATCGCGTCACCGGTGAAGGGGGGGCGGGGGTATGCAGTACCATAGACCTCCATATAAAATGGAGGGGCATCGCCTTTTTTTCAGCATAAGTCTGGCGTTTCCAGTGATCAGTGGATATATGTTTAGATCCTCCAGCTGGGCAGGCAATCACGGCAGAGCATGTCGTGCTCCGCCGCGATTGCCCGTGGCACGGTTATAATAAAATTAAAAATGTGCCATGTGCGCAACGTCCAGAAGGTTAATAGGTGTGGTTTGTTTTTACAATTATATATCTGCTTTAACTTTATATATCTGCTATTTAACAGCATCTTAATTTTAGCTAGATTTCCTTGTTGAAAATTAATGTTTAAGCTGACACTATAAAATCCATTATATTGACCATTATTTTCCCTAGGCAATGGCTCGGGATGAACAGAATTACTATCAGGATACACCCAAACAAATATTACGTAAAATCAAACTGTACAAGCACCACCACTTGAAGGAGTACCAGGCTCTGCTTGCAGCAAGAACAGCAAAGTGAAACAATTGTGGAGACTTCTGCTTACAGCCGGTGATCCTTCGCTATATTTTGGTTATGGACAGAAAAACTTGACTTCACTTTTACAAGCTCCAATCTGAAAAAAAAGGAGACCTATGGCTTTATAAGGTTTCATTGTATTATTCATATAGCCAGTATGTGCTGGGCAATTCTCTGTGTGTATAGAGCATTTAGCTATTCAACCGTCATTCAAAATTCATGTTATATATCTATCATTTTTGAAGAGGAAACAAAGATACAACATAATGGAAATTCCAATTTTTTAACAAGATTAATTTATCACAATCATTTGCCTCTATTTTTATTTATCAGCCACTGCCTTTCAATTTTTGCAAATCCAATTATGCATGCTACACATCATGGTAATGAATGGAGCGAGGCTGTGAGCAAATGATAAATGTTTGCAGTAGACTTGTTTAGAGACCTTGTCTGAGCACTTCCACGGAGCGTGCAGGTAGCAGCGGAGCCATGTTGTGGCTCAGCTAGCTGATTAGTTGGGTTCATACACATTGTTGGTTAGTAATTTGGGGTTGGTTAATAATTTGGGAGTTGGTTAATAATTTGGGAGTTGGTTAGTAATTTGGGGGTAAGCTGGGGTTCTCAACCTTCCTAACGCCACTGCCCTTTCAATTTACAGGAAGTGACGTGAAGTCATGTCAGGCATTTGGAAACAGTCTCTCTAGGGGGTGGGAACTTAGGAGGGCGATCAATGCACATTAAAAGGGATGGGGGCATAACTCTCCATCCTAACTTCCACCCTGCTTGTGATGCTTTCCGTGATTCCTGTCAAATCATCATTCGACCCGCAGGTTGAGAAGCACAATATTAGAAGCAGCAAATCCCATTACCATTCCTTTTTGAATCCAGTCAGCAAAGGTTTAAATGTAGTCAAATGCTGTACACATGAGTCAGATAATGTAAATGCTGTCCTACAATGTCTTTTTTATACATGGATGAATGAAACAATAAATAGGACAAAGCCAAAGAAATATTTTATTACATCTTGTATAAACTTTGTTTTTGGTTCATCTTATAAAATAAGTTAATTATCAGCACTAAATAGGAATGTTTGCTATAAGGCCAGAGGGTGAAGCAGGGACCAGCCCTCACATTTTGTCCCCTCAGAGAGTCTTCCCAAACCATAGCAGCTTATTTCTCATTTATTAAGGCGTCCTTTAGGCACTTTTCTCTCTTTCAAATGATGTCTGCCAGCAGCTGTTCTGAAGATGGAGGAGATTCTGTTGTGATCCTTTCACTTGGTGTAGCCGTTCTTCTAGCAGCAATTTCACAGTCTGTAAACTGGTACACTGACCAATCCCGTCATATACAGCACTGGTTTCCAGTAACGTCACCTCCCTTTGGACCTGGATTCGATGCAGAGATAATTCTGAGTGAATGGCAGAGATATCGAGTGCCGATTGACAATCCTAAATCAAAGGGGGATGAAAGGGTCTTGCATTAAAATTAGAGCACAACATGTTTATTTAATAATGGAATGGCCAAAGTAAGATTTGTGGCCAGAATGGATGTATATTGGCTTGGTCATCATTAAACAAGTTCCTCAGTTTCTTTAACACAATATATGTACCTAGGACATTCACATTTCTCAGTGGAACAATGGTGGCCATGGCTGTAATAAAAGTACAGTATTTTTGGTGTATAAGTCGAGGGAAGTATCTGTGCACCATGTAGAGCAAATGCCTGGACAGTAGTATATATATTCACTGAGAAAAACTGTCTGTTGGCAGCTGTAGCCTGTGTCTCCAGCTCTGATCACAGGGAACGATCAGGCAGAGAAGAGTAAAGATGCCCATACACGGGCACATTTTCTGACTGCACCGTGATGAAGTTATTACACTGCAGCCAGCCCCTCAGAGGATTGGCTGGCACACTCAGTCCAAAGGAATGTGATCGGCTGGGAATTTACTGGCGTGTCGGATCACCGTGTGATCCAACATGCCGGAGTATCCTGGTCAATCTGACCAGATGGGCAAACCCGATTTGCAGCTAGCGATCCCCTAAAAAAAATTA
Source organism: Ptychadena robeensis (assembly GCA_036250615.1). Classification (NCBI taxonomy): domain Eukaryota; kingdom Metazoa; phylum Chordata; class Amphibia; order Anura; family Ptychadenidae; genus Ptychadena; species Ptychadena robeensis. Next base: position 42,197,213 of record CM070034.1, on the reverse strand, counting down.
GGTGGGAATCGGCCCATGTGTGCATACCACTACAGTCACTGTATACAAGGATGGGTCTTTTTTCCATTTTGCTTTGATCACTCACCTCCTAGGTGCAGTCTTTCAACAAGAGTGTGATCAGAGCAAAGCTGGGAAAAGACCCTTCCCTGTATACAGGGACTGCATGAGTCATGGTTTGTCTTCTCGTCCACAAAAGAAGTTTTCTTACATTTTTGTTTTGAAAAATAGGTAAGGGTTAGAACAGGGGTGGGCAAACTTGAGGGTAGGATTTGGCTTTCTTTCTGACCCTTTGTCACCTTGTTGAAAAGATGCTCCCTCTGCTTGTTCACTGCAATGAGTGCACATACAGGGAGTGCAGAATTATTAGGCAAATGAGTATTTTGACCACATCATCCTC
>CM070034.1:42181173-42191979 GCA_036250615.1 Ptychadena robeensis | reverse complement strand
GAGCCATGGGTGGGAGACATGGGTTGGAGACATGAGAGGCAGACATGAGAGGAATGGGTTGGAGACATGAGAGGAATGGGTGGGAGGCATGCGAGACATGGGTTGGAGACATGAGAGGCATAGGTGGGAGACATGAGAGCCATAGGTGGGAGACATGGGCCATCATAGAGGTGAAGAGTAATTTGAAAGATGTTAGGAATAACTGTCTTTATAATGCTCTCATTACAGGTTTTCATTAAAATATAATAGAAGTTGAATGATTGGTTTTATGAGCAGAGAGTTAATGAGGGTCAACAAACTGCCAGCTGCTAGAGCTCTATGCAGGACCCAACATTCCAGCCCATTTGGGCTTCATATGGCATTACTTGGATTACCACACTGCCCTATGTAAAGTGTTCTGAATTCCATTGGGGTTATGGGTGTTAGATTCACACGGATATTTGCATGGAATTTTCTAGCGTTTTAGCTCTTAACAAATACAATGCGTTTGGAAAACCATTGACCCCTATGAGAAGACTTTTTGCAGGTGGGGCTCATTGAGGATCCAGAGGGAGAAATGGCACGCAGCCATTGCTAGAGAACACATACATAGAGGAGAATTCACTGCAAAAAAGCTGCAGGAAATTGTCATCACTATGATGCAACATAGCATAACAGAGGTGAAATTAAATATTTAAGTTACACAATCATTTAGCACACCACGCACTTTAGCAGAGTGATTGTCATGTCCTCAATGGCATTTAAACATCACAATTTGTATAGATATCTATATGAGCTGCAGATGCAGGACAGTTGTGGTGATTCTGTTTACACTGTTGTGATGCGAAGGACATGTACATTCCTCTGGGTGTAATGTGAGTGGGGAGGGGATGTTCCGCCTGTATGAGGAATGTGCTTGTCTATGTCTATCAATAGTCAGTTCAGCAGAGGTTGTCATTTAGTGCCCCATACAAGTTGGTGCTGCAGTGACTGATGGGATTACCCATGATCAATGCTATTTAGTACATGCATAGTTATTTGTAGTAATATAAAATATAACACTTCTCATGACAAGGTTCAAAGTGTCAACATCCAAATATTTATATTATGTTGTAGAAAAATAGGGACAGGGGGACTTTAAAGGCACCAAAGTATGTATCAGTATGCCTACCCAAATCTCTTCTTCATAGAGCGCCCACCATATACTGTACATTATTAGTAGTTGTCCCTTCTTCTGGACATTCCATACATACAGTACATGGACATTTCTTCCCCTAATGCTGGTAATCAGGACTTCCCTCATAAAGGCCTCCTGATCATTGTAATGGTGGCTTTGTTAATATGGCCACCCATGTTTATTACTGTATGTACTTGTTAATTAGCCTGCATTTTCAGCCCCTGAGAAAGCTACTGGAGTCAGAGTCAGTGTTCACTCACCTGTCCCGGGTCGCTGAATCGGAGGCACCAGCAGTCTCTGTGAAGCTCTGTTGTGTTTCCGACACCAGCTGATGTAATGTAACCAAACAGCACCACACTGACATCTGGTGGACGGTTTTTGTATTGTTACTGGAGAAGGAATTTAACAGAAATTCAAATTGAAAACTCCACAACTTAAGATTCAAAAATGAAAATAAGTTTCCATTCCTTTTATTGGTACCAATAATAATAATAATAAAATGGTAACTTATTTTCATATTTGAATCATGTGAATTGCCTTGAATCCAGTAATAACAATAACCTGTGTTCTCTTTACTTTATTGAGGTTGTGGCACTAAGACTAATCCTGTTTGATTCATTCCTAGGGGCAATGGTGCTTTCTATATATTTTTCTCATTTAGAAATCACCACTATTTGACTTTGCATTTCCCACCCTAGACAAACACACACACACACAACATACATACATACATACATACATACATACCCACAGACACATACCAAACAGACACAAAACAACATATGCCACATACAACACACCACACACACATACCAAACAGACACACACAACACATGTGTACACACACACACAGCACATACAAACACACAAACACTAATAAACAAAAACAATAATGCATATATCTCATCTATGAATCATACCCTCCCAGCCAAAACACATTACTTTTCTTCACAAACCACATGAGAGCAGCACCAGAGATCAGCTGCCTCACATCACAAACTGAACTCACATAGAGCAGGGGCGGCGGGCAGCCAAGGAGTTGTTTGTAAGATTTACCCTTGATGCCACTGCCCCCTGCATAGTGCATCTCACTTCTTTTACAGTCTCCTAGGCCTAGCTGTGGCTTAAAGTCATTCCATAATCTTCTGACTGGTCAATGACTGTATAGTGCAGAGGTGCCCAACATGCGGCCCGCGGGCCGCAAGTGGCCCGTTTCCCGTTAGTTGGCGGCCCCCGCGGTCGGCCGCTTGCGGCCCGTGCCCTTACTGCCATCACATGTTTGCCCCTCTGCGCGCCGACCCCCGTAATGGCACTTCCTTCGCTCCGGGCATGTTCCTCAGACAGAGGAGAGCTGAGGGAACCCTATCAGCCTCGGCGCTGTAGTGATTGGCGCATGTGTCCAACCAAATCAGCAGCACGGAAGGAACAATTCTCACCTCTCCTCCACTTCATCCGCTCGCTCATACCGGGCTGGTAACGCGTGGGGTATAGGAGCAGAAAGAATGTAATCACTTATGCTCCCATAAAATCCCACAACTTAAATCCAACCAACGTTATTATTATGCCTAGTCACCATTTCTATGTTATTTTTGCCCAGTCATACGAAATAGGTGGAACTGGGCAAAAGTTTCATAGAAATAGGTGACAGCACAAAGAGACTTGGGCAAAATGTGACATGGGCAAAGGTGACATGGCAAAAATTACAGGGACAAATGGTGTACATGGAACAAAATTACACTGGGACAAAAGGTGACCATGGCAAAAGTGACATGGCAAAAGTGGCATGACAAATAGTGACATGGCAAAGGTGACATGGCAAAAGTGACCATGGCCAAAGGTGACATGGCAAAAGTGACATGACAAAGTGACATGACAAAAGTGGCAGGGCAAAGGTGACCATGGCAAATGTGACATGACAAAAGTGGCATGACAAAAGTGACATGACAACAAAGTGGCATGGCAAAAGTTGGCATATGCAAAAGTGGCCATGAACAAAAGTGACATGGCAAATGTGGCATGACAAAAGTGGCAAATGGCAAAGGGGACATGGCAAATGTGCATGACAAAATGACATGACAAAAGTGGTCATGCAAAAGTGGCATGCAAATGTGCACTGGCAAAAGTGGCATGACAAAACACAGTGGCATGGCAAAAGGTGCAACAAGGCAAAGAATGCATGACAAAAAGGTACATGGCAATGTGGCATGACAAAAGTGGCAGGCAAAGGTGACATGGCAAATGTGGCAGACAAAAGTGACAGACAAAAGTGCATGGCAAAAGTGGCATGGCAAAATGTGGATGGAAAAAGTGGCATGAAAAAGTGGCATGGCAAAAGTGACAAGGCAAAGATGGCATGACAAAGTGACATGGCAAATGTGGCATGGCAAAGTGACCAAGGCAAAGATACATGACAAAAGTGACATGGCAATGTGGCATGACAAAAGTGGCATGGCAAAAGTGGCATGGCAAAAGTGACATGGCAAAAGCAAAATGGCAAAGATGACATGGCAAAGGTGACAGACAAAGGTGAAGTTGTTATTTAAAAATTTAAAAATAATGTCTTCTAGCTCGGCCTGCGGTCATTGTTTCATTAAAAAATGCTTATACAAGTCAGTATATTATAATCGAAAATTTTATGTGCGGCCCTTTAGTGGTGCTGAGGGCCGCACTTGTGGCCCTCCACATCAACTCAGTTGGGCACTACTGGTATAGTGTGTAGACCTGGATATAAATTCTATACTCTTGACTGTTTAGGAAAAGAATCCAGGTCCAGGTGGATTTAGCCCATGTGTCCACTGCTTTTTCCCTGCGCTGGAGACATGTGGCGGACGATTTGCAGGCGCATTGCACGCAAATTACGGGTGGTTTGCCCATGGACATTCTGTTCCCAGGTAGCTTTATCTTCACTAACAACATGTATAAGATCTATGTGGAGATGTGACCCACTGGGACAGGGGTGTAGAAAGGTCAGACAATTTGGGCCTTGTCCTTCCGCTGTTGTTGAGCTCTCTCTGCACAGGTGCTGCTATTTATTAAGTGATCAGAATGGAGATATGCATGATCTTACTATACAATTTCTGTACATGTATCATGTATCATCTATTGTTCTACCAAAACCATGTAATATGAGGACCTTTCTAAACCTTCCAATCACTATGTATTCTATCAGGGAAGACCCGGCACTACATAGTTGTTGGTAGATCTTAAGGAAATTGTATGGACTGATCTAAAGGTGAATAAGGGGCTTTAAAAATCCTCCTGAGAAAGCCTAGATTGGGCAAAACAAGTTGAGGAATATACCCCTCAAAGTGGTGATACATCACATCAAAAGTATTGGATTGTCATGATATATCCAATTTTATATATATTTTATATTATTCATATGTGGATTTTAACTATAATCTAATAAATGTAAAACGATTTACGTAAACCCATCACCTAGCAACCTCCTATGTGTATTTGGATGTATTTTTGGTTATTTAAATCCTCTGAAAGCAGGGGTAGGAGGGTGGTGAAGCAATTATAGTGAGATTATTATATATAGGCTGCACAATGGATTGGGTTTACACTTTTATTATGTTGTTACTGCAATAAAGTGACTGAAATGGTAAAACTCTTGTATGGCTTTAGGGCACAATAATCACACAGACAACTCTTACACAATATTATTATAACTATTTATTGAGGAACGCAACACTTGAAATGATCAAGCTCCTTAGACACAATAAATATGAATAGTAGGTGGGGTATCAGTTGTTAACTGTAGGACAGCAGAGTCTAGTACTCCATTTGCACTAATGCTGGGAAGGTCCTCATCCTCAAACGATCCAGATCGGTGCGTTGTAAGGCAATCTCCTGAGCCTGCGCCTTCACTAGATCCACTAGTTTCCGCCGTTGTACAATGTCCATGTATCTCTCTCTTGCATTCTTTGCAGCACTTTGCTCAACCCCTAAAGATAATACCAAACTATTAGTCATAGCATTCATTTACTGGTTGTGTGTGTTTTCCATGCTTTTAAAGCCTGATTACATATACATTGATGTATACTGAAAATATAAAAAATAAATCTTAAAATAAAAACATGACTTACCTCTGAGCTGGCACGATGGTGGTATAGTGCACCACAATCCTAAAAAAATTTACCTGCTGTTCCCTGGAATTTTATGAGAGATTCCACATTTAGGCTTTGTTTCCATTGTACGCCGGGACCCGTACGCTAAGCGTATACGCTAGCAGGGGTCCCGACGTATCTCACAGACCTTTGCCTGCCGGCGGAGACTCTGTCTTCATTGCGCTGAGCTCATCCGCCGGTGTCAGGCTGAACGTAGTCGAGTACGTTCAGCCTTTACACCGGCGGATGTGTAAACAGACCATCCGCCGGCAGGCAAAGGTCTGTGAGATACGTCGGAGATACGTCGGGACCCCTGCTAGCGTATACGCTTAGCGTACGGGTCCCGGCGTACAATGGAAACAAGCCCTAATTTGCCAGGTTTCCGAGGGTAAATGCAATGCAGTGCATTAAGTGGCCACTGGGGAGGCGCCATATAATGGCTTTCAATCACAAAGGTGTCGTTTTCAATAGACAGCGTGACTAGGTACTTTCCCAGCTGTCACACTTCCTTCCCTGCTGCGGAGCCGCATAATCACAGAGAAGGAGAAAGGAGGGACAACGAGGGACATTCTGGTTCACTCATTAAAGGTGAGCTTTTACAGATTTTTTCAAATGGGTGGGAAAACAATAACAAAATATTTTTTTTGTAGAATAGGACAGGTTAAAATACTTGTCAGGTTTATTTTTCCCATTTGTTACTAGGAGTTCTAAAGATTCTAAATGAATAAATACATTCTTATATGCTTTAAGTAGGCAATACATTCAGTAGTAATGGTGAACGCATAGGTAGGCTGCTTACTGATGGACAGTAAGAGCTTCTTCATTTAATCCCATACAACTGATCAGTGTGAAGCTAGATAAACTTTGAACCCTACATATTATTTTTCTACAGGATCCCTTTATATCCAGAACTTACCGACAACATCATATATGTGTTTTCTCTCTGAGAAGGAGACAAGTACGTCCTGCAGCTCTTTATTCAGCTCTTCATTGGTTTCCTTTTTTTTAATAAACTTCTCTAAATCCTCATTCATTTTTTTGTAGTGGTTCACATTCTTCTTATGTTGCTGCAACACAAAAGACGCTTGATTACAATGTTCACACATCCATTATTGCATAGGTCATCTCTCCACTGGTGGAAAATTCTGGTAATGATGCATTTTATATGGCTTTCTTTTTTTGCCAGCGTGATTATATGGCTTTCTAATCCTAATCTACTTGGAAAGCTCGGGGGGCCAGGGGGGGGGGGGGGGGATTCGGTTGCCATGATGAGAAGTGTCTTTAGACAGGACAGAGATGGCTCTCATCACTGCTAATCACCCATCACAATACCACAAGACTGGGCAGGCAAGACTTCCTACAGCTGAAAGGGGAACATGGGACAGATGTCCTAAATCTCATTGTGGCTGAATGTCAGGGCGAAACGCGTTATGATTGTTGTCTTTAACCATTAATATGTTTGAAGCCTATATATTTATACAACGTTTTAGTTGATGTATAATGTGGATTTTATAATATGTATTTTATCATTAGTTTTGGTTTATTTTGGTGTCATACTTAATAAAATGATATCCTGTTTATATGAACAATTTTATGTGGATTTGTGTGCAGTGAAAGTCCCAAGGGCTAGCCACCCAATTAGAATTTGGATGAGGGTAATCTTTGCCCAAACCTAGCGATGTAGTTATGTGTATGACGTCACACCAAGGCGCGATGTCAGGCAGTGGGAGGGGCTTGCTTGGAAAATACGCCCCTCCTGCTTTTTTTTTTTTTTTTTAATAAAACATGAGCTGCAGCCAATACTGCCTATAAGGGTGGTAGGTCCGCTTAAAATATATATTGATATCTTGGGACAATATACTGTTCCAAATGGCAGTGACAGGGGATAGTGACATCAAATGTTTTTAAAACCCTAAAGCACCCCATACACGTTCCGATTATTCTCCCGACAGATTTTTCGTCCGATCCTGTCACCTGATTTTCACCTAAAATGTTATGGTTGGTCGGTCGGCTGGCACGAAAAATCGGAATTCGAATTATCACCGATCCATCAGCCTGACACTATTTATTAACAGCAGATCGACAAAAAATTTACGGACAGGTCCGAAGCGGCCCGACCGATTTTTCAGCCGATTTTGAGAAATCGGGATCGGTCGGGTACATAATTCCGATTCCGATTAATCTCCCGACCACATTGGTCGGTCGGGCAAAATTCGTACGAAAAATCGGAACGTGTATGGGGGGCTTAAGTGTGTAAATCTTTTACCTCTGTTGTTGTTACACTGGATACACAAGCTGTCTTTGTTTACTTCAACTTGATTTATTGCTGAAATGCTTTGGACTTCAGACCAATCAATTTCAAGATCTTGTGTGTACCAAGTCTTCTATACTATCACCTATATATATGTGTTGGTTCTTGTTGGAAGGTTCTCGTTTATCTAAGTCATGGTGGTGGTGATGCCAAAGCATCAGTTTTGTAACTGTAACTTTCCAATCACATTTGTGTTTTTTTTTCTTATTTTGTATACAAGACTAAAGCCCCCCATACACGTTCCGATTTTTCGTACGAATTTTGCCCGACCGACCGATCGGGTCGGGAGATTAATCGGATTCGGAATTATGTACCCGACCGATCCCGATGTCTCAAAATCGGCCGAAAAATCGATCGGGACCGCTTCGGACCTGTCCGTAAATTTTTGGTCGATCTGCTGTTAATAAATAGGATCGGGCTGATGGATCGGTGATAATTCGAATTCCGATTTTTCGTGCCAGCCGACCGACCGACCATAACATTTTAGGTGAAAATCGGGTGACAGGATCGAACGAAAAATCGGTCGGGAGAATAATCGGAACGTGTATGGGGGGCTTAAAGGATTCAAATTCTCTTCAACAAGCACAGCTACCGTGTCAGTGTGACACCTGCAGCAGTCATTGGCTCCCCCAGTCCCTTAAGGTCAAATGTAAAAAAATATATATTTAGTAAAACATGCATGATATCCCACTGTGGCATGCGGTGTCACCAGATTCAGATGCGGATTGGTGGAGGGAGCTAGACTGGAAGAGTCTTGCTCCTCCACCTTGAAGCCTGGAGGATCAGACACTCCCAGCATGGCGGTGCGGGAGCGAGCAGGCAGGAATGGTGATTATTTCTTTTTTCTTTAGGGGTCGCTGTCCCTGGATGAATGCTGCATGGAGGTGAGTTATGTCTATATGTTTTTCATGTTTTTATGTTTACAGTTTACATCTGCTTTAACTGGACTTATTCAGTCTACATAATGCAAAATAGAAAGCGCCTTTTTATTACGTACCTCTTCTTCTACATTGATAGTCTCTTCCAGCACCAGAATCTGGTTAGATACGCGCTTGTCATAATCTGATTCATTGAGAAACTACAAAAAAGAATAAAAATTCAAAAGGAAGTTCAATGAAGTTTTATGTCTGTACTATTTTCATCAGAAATGCAATCATTACCAGGGGTGCACATAAGTGGTCCGCCAGTATGCAAATGGGGTCAAAGCCTAGTAATACGGACCAATATTGATGTAACTGATCACATTTGCATATGGAGAAGTCTGACTGTCACGGAGAAATACTCAGCTTCCCCTCTCCCTCCTCAGTATGAGCAAAAGCCAAGCGACAACAAGTGCTCACTAGCGACACTCTGGCTGAAATTGGTATTGCAGCTCCACTGTATCATGCAAATTACCTTTTTCATTTTCATTCTTTCAGTTTCATTGTTAAATGTATAACATTTATGTCACTTGGATAACCACAGGGAAACAAAAATATAACTGAAAGGTTGCAGTTAGGGGTGTCGAATTGGCAATGCAAATTACAAAAAAAGATTGGACTTTTAAGGTTGTTGCAGACCTGTCAACCCCTTACGTTTTGGCTGGGAAAGTCAAATTTGTTATGTGGCTTTCCCGACCAAATCCCAATTTCAAGAAATCCTGGATTTTTCCCAGATTCTTGAAATCGCACTGATCTCCCACCCCACACATTATTAGCATTAGGGTCATAAGCAGGGAAAGTAACGCCCTCTCCCTGCTAGATCAGCCGAGAAGTAAGCAGGAAGTGGCGTCACTTCTGGTATGTGGAATGCAGAAGAACCAAGATCCGTATACCGGAAGTGATGTCACTTCCTCTATGTCCCTCTTTTTTTGTTTTCAAACTTGACAGCTGTGGTTCTTGGAGATCTGGGGATTAAAATTAAGAGTAGACATATGTAAGGCCATGTGTCCACTGGTGTTTCCCTGGGCTGGGCGAAATAAGAAGCGTGCCGGAACATTTGCCAGAGGATTTCCCGCGACATGCAGGCAGTTTGCGCATGGCTTAGCCCTAATAATTTAGCATACCAAAGACGCGAACAAAACTGTGCCCACACAGCATCAGGCACTGCTTTTTCACGTCTTGGAGACACGCCAGCTGTTGAGGTCCACCTGCAGCAGAACCTACCATGCAGGAGGCTGATGCAGAGGACAGTGAGGGAGACAGTGAGAAAAACCACCCTACATATGAGGTGAGTACCAAACACCATCTCCTGGTACTCATCTGAGGAGCTCCCATAAAAAGTGATGTGCACCCCTGTTCATTACCATTATCAAAGTATATGCTTTGTTTAAACTCAATACATGTTACAGCATCTAAGGCTATTAAGGATGTATGAATGCATTATGCTTAGGTTAAAGACCTGATTTATGAATTTCCATATTAAGAAAAGCATTTCACATTTGGTTTCTAATAGACAATCACAAGCTCACTTTAGCAGTATGTTATAACAAAACTTTGTGTTTAAAAGGTTTTGGGATCTATCAGATTTTTTATAGCTATTTTTTTTCTTTCTAATATATAATAAATATTTTTATTTTACACATATACATTACCCACAGTGTGTACGACTTACATAATGACATAAAAGCAATATGTTCTATTAAGGCCTGATCACAGCAACCACCTGGGGAACATGACATGAGATGTTCCCTGAGTTAAAAATGCCAGCTCAGCCCCCAGCAGCACCCATAGGCTTTCCGGGGTTACTGTCTACTGACAGCGGCCCTGAAAGTGACCGCACAAATGAATGTGTGTAAATCTGTCATTGAGATTTTGAGCTTTCATTTCATGTTTAGCCAAGTAAATCTATAAAAAGAAACCTAAACCTGGCTGTGAATGTACATATAAATGTTATTTCCTAAATATTTAACTTTCTGAATTGGAAAATATTGTGGAAAACTCCCTTAGGCTAAAGCTTCACGTTGAACACAGGCATTCTATTGACAGCAATGGGCTATGACAGGGTTGTCAAATCAAGGGTCCCCATACACCTTTAGATTTCTCTTTTAGATTTCCTTTAGATCTCCTTTCGTTTTACCAAAACCATGTCATATAAGGGACTTTCTAAACAATCAAGTCTACCTGTATTCAGTCACAGAGGACCCGGCACTACATAGTTGTCTATGGTGTATGATGTAAAATGATCTAAAGGTGTATGGCCAGCTATAGCCCCCAATCTGTCAGTCTGAGCCTCGTGTCAGAGGCTTG
>CM070034.1:42149605-42171426 GCA_036250615.1 Ptychadena robeensis | reverse complement strand
CAAGGCCTGGCGGGCCGGATTTGGCCCGCGGGCCTTGTGTTTGACATGTCTGTATTAGAGAATTTGCAATGAATATGGTGGTGGATATTCACAATTTTGAATAGTCAAGAATAGCGGGAGGTCCCAACGTAGCAGATAGACTTACCGGCTCAGCGGAGGGTCTTTCTACATTGCGCCGAGACGCTCCGCCGATGTACCAGGGGATGTGTAAACAGACCATCCGCCGGCAGGCAATGTCTGTGTGATACGTTGGGACCCCTGCTAAGCATATACGCAAAGCGGAGGGGTCCCGACTTATAATGGAAACAAGCCCTTACTTATATATAAAAAAAACATATCATAAAAATAGTAATAGTCGTTAATAGAACTTCATTAAGATGAAAAAAAAAACCTGAATCATAAATAAAACAAGAAAAAATATATTTCACCTTTTGCTTTCGTTTCTTGTCCAGGATCTGGTTTAATTGTGTCACTCTGGTATTTATCTCTTCTTCGATCAAAATGGAATATAGAAGATTACTCATTTTAAGCTCCTCCTGTGCAGAATAAACATCAGATCAATAAAAATGTATCAACTAGCAGAGTTAAGGAGAAAGGTTGATCAACGTTTCACCATTGTATAGAAGGGCCCCAGAACTAATCATTTATGTATGAAGAGGTTTCTTCTGAAGGCTCCAACAGTTGACAAACACAGTTTTGGGTTCAATCACAACCATTTACCCAAAACCTCCTGATTATTGAATATAATTACATTTTAGATATTAGTGGAGACGAAATGTTTAGAATTTATGGAATGAAATGCTATTGGTTTCTCCCATCTTGTAAGTCCTTGTTTCATAAATAGTAAAACCTGGAATGGCTGGATTTATTTCGCAAGTTTCCTAATGTGCAATTACCCAATTTTTGACAGGTAAAACACACCTTTTTTGTGTTTCCTGAGACAAAATACGTCTCTCCTTTAAAGTATCTAGCACTTAAGGTGCCCATACGTACAGATGGGCACACGATCAATGACCTGTTCAATCGCAGTGTGATGATGTCACAATTGCGTTACCATGCTGCAACCAAGCGCCCGTTGTTTGGACAGGAATCAAGGCGCACCACTTTAGTTGCTTGATTTCCATTCAATCCTATGGATGGTGACCACCCATGTGCAGATTGAGAAGGATTTACAGACACGTTCAATACCTGCTGGACCAACCTGTCTTTCAGCAGGAGCAGTTGCTGCCTCTGGAAGACAGGGGTGGGTGCGTTAGATGGCCGCGCGATCGACAATAAATGTATGGACACCTTTGGAGTCACCATTTTCCTATGATTCACATAGCTGACATTAGCTTAATGAAAAGCATGAAGCTGGAAAGGCAGAGAAAAAAGAAACAATACTTTCTCTGTAGAGGTGACTTTTCTGTAAATTCCTAATTTGCCTGCAGCAGAAACAATGGTGTTTTCAACAGTGCAGAAAACTTCAGTTAATGAAATTATAACAAGAACTATTAGGGGAGAAGAATAATCGCTTTCTATTGACTTTTGCCGATGTTCTCATTCCACTAGTAGATGTGCTCAGAAGAAAAGACCGGATAAAAGACTTAATGAAGCTTTCTTCTCTTACATGTCTGGTGTATGTATGGCCTCAAGATGTCACACTTTCTCTACCCATCTTTCTGTTTTCTTCTCTTGTAGAAATGCAGTAGACATTCTGCTTCCATTGGGGACGTCTCAAAGGTCAAGAGAAGAGGTCTACCCTCCCTTTAGTGTCCAGATGTTATGTTATCTAGCGCTGCCCAGACCGGTGAAGTCTATTTTCTTTCCAACAAAACCAAGTGTTTGATAAAAGCATATAATAGCGTACAAAACATCTGAGGAGAAGAAGCAAGGGCTTTCTGTTTGTCCTTCTTGGCAAATATAATAATTTCCTGCCCACACTATTATGAATGGAATAATGTAAAAGAAAATAAATAGGCAGGAGATTTAAGTGTGTTTATGTAACTAACTTGGATTATTCAAAGCAGGGGCACTTACACATTTTTGACTTGTGAGCTTCTTTTAAAATGACTAGGTCAGAAGGATCCACGGACAGCTGGACAATCCCTACAGTTATTTTGGTTATTCAGTTTTTAGTATTTATTTAGTGTACATACAGGCTTCAGTTTAGTGCTCAGTGTCCATATGGGCTTGTGTTAAGACTAGAGTTGGTCGAATTTTTCGACTAGCTGACTTTGTGAGCTGATTGCAAAGCCTCTGAAAATTATATCATCACCAAAATTGCTGGAGATGTAGAGAAGGGTTGTGCAAACATTTGAAAAGAAAAAAGTCGAAATTTTGATTTTCGAAAATTTTACTTGACTTAAACTTAATTTGTGCAAAAACTATTTGTGTTAGAGCAATACTTTTCTTTGTAGTATGCCCCCAACGCTTCTCTACATCTCCAGCAAGTTTGGTGATGATACCATGTTTAGGGGCTTTGCAATTAACTCGAAATGGTCTAGTTAAGGCCGAACAAAATAAAAAATATTTTAAAAATAGGCTCAAGGTAACAGAACAGCCTCTAAGAATTCTAAATATATACTGTATCTTAAAGGTTAAGTATTAAAAAAATAAACTAATGGATGACATCATGAAGTGCGTTTAGACTGAAAGAGAAAAAAGACTGCTTTAGAGCCTCAGCTTGGCAAACTAAAATAAATTCCAAAGTTATCCCTTAGGTGTTTGGATAAACAAATATTCAATAAACATATAAAAATTACACAAAGAACTTAAAGATTCCAAGCATAATTTATGCCTTTGGATAAGATTCAAGTCCTTACCCACCACAATCTTTCACAGGGATGTCGACATAATCCATCCACATTACATCGTCTGTTTCCACAGCGTTGAGCCAGTCCGCCAGCCAGAGTTTGATATGCACTACATTAACCTTTCCACTGGAGGATCAGGTCATGGAAGCAGACGGTGCGGTAGGCATGTAAAATGGATGGGTTACAACGGAGCCCTTAACGCCTTTGAAGCCTAGCCTTACTGGATGTATTTGGTAATTTATTGATGTCCATGTTGTTTGTGAAAGAAGGGCTCTAAAGGTAGAATAGGCTGCTGAATCAGCCTTTTTTTTAAGGCTAAAATTTCTTTGATATGATACACTTAAAAAACAGAATTGTAGGCTGAACAATCATCAACTATGTTCCAACTTGGATAATCTAGTAAGTAAGAAAGGCTAAAACCTCAATAAATCATAAAAAATTATGATAACTATTATGATTTGGGTGCAATTATAATGGAATATCAATATTGAATAATGCAGTTATATATTGATAAAAAAAAAATTTTAAACACAGCTTTTACAAGTATCTGCATTGGTCATTCCAGCTTCCAAGACCTAATGACCTTCCTAGAGTTCAGCTTTAAGCTTAATGTTAATTGATGATAGTTGTGATGGCATCAACTTTAACAGACAAAAGTACGCTGGGCATTCTGGCTGCTAGCAATGGGGTGAATAGTGGTTCTGTGCAAAGCATCCGAACATAATCCATCAATATTTGCAGTAGATCAAACACAAGGATGGAGACAAAAATTTACTGTAAATGTAATGTACTTACTGCCATTTTGTACTTGGAAATACAGGGTATTGTATGGAGTCATTAATTCATGAACTGTGGAGTTTAAGTTATAAACCTCATTCACTATATTATTGGAATGAGATCATATAAAAATCATGATAATTGATAAGGAATTATATTCAAATATTAACTTATGCAGTACCATGTGATACATCCAGGTGTCAACTTGAGGTGTTGTAACCCTTTAGGTGCTGCCACAAACTAAAACATTGCATCTCTCTATTGATCACTATGGTACATGTTGTCATTTTAAGTCTACCTGGTAAATGGCCATTTCAGATTTCACTTTCTTTTCAAACAGTCTCATCAATACATCATCAAATGTCTGAGTGGTCTCCATTATTGAAGCTTGAATCTTCTTCATTTCTGCCTCAAGAATCTAAAAGTAGAACACATATAATATAATGGAAAAAAACTCATATTTGGATAAAGAATATTTGCCATAAAGATCTGATGATAGAAGTTCAAAAACACTGTGTATTATATTCAGAAATAAAAATTTCAATGACATGGCAGACACAGCCAAGCCATATCGAATCCAACAATGTGATTCTTGACCGGTATATTATTGTCTCTTCTACTGCCACTTCATCATTTTTCTATGCACAAAGTGTAATGTAAGATAAACTTGAATTGATTTTCATGGATTATGTAACCTGCAGGTGTCTATTTTAATTGCAGATGTGTCTAGTCAATCTGTTGGAAATAAAAATGCAGATGAGCAAGGAGCTCATTAACATCACTACATTCACTTCCTGAATCTTAATAACTGTTGTTCACTGAATTGAGTCTTTGACATTCTTACATTTACTCCCTAATTTGATGGGGTGACAAATGTGTAGTTTAACTTATTTTATTAGATCTACAAACAATATTTTATCAATGGAATTCCAATTTAAAGCAAATGATGATGTTTGGTTTAGCATTCTAATACAGGCAAGGACCAATTGCTTCTAGATTAAGCCTTTAAGACCCCCATACACCGTACAATCTTAATATACGATTTCTGTATGCTCCACTTTTCTTCTACCAAAACCATGTGATATGAGAACCTTTCTAAACCTTCCAATCACTATGTATTCTATCAGGGAGGACCAGCACTACATAGTTGTTGATAGATCTAAAGAAAATTGTATGGAGTGATCTAAAGGTGTATGGGAAGGCTTAAGGGTCTGCTAGAAAACAGAAGGATGCTAAATTTTTCTAACCAAGACTGCTAGACTCTTAGCTTGATCAGGCATGGTTCACTTCTGCGGTGTTCATATTTATTATATGTTGTATGGCATTGCAAAATATATTGCCACTTTATTAAAAAGAAGATATAAATAATCAACATTTCAATAAGTTGCAGAATTTTAAATGTGCTATGTGTACAATATGGAAAATGCATGGTGTTAAGCAATGAGCTGATGAGATTAAAGTTCCCAGATGCCGAGTCTTACCTTTCTGTACTTTTCCTTCTCCTCATTTAGCTCCTTACATTTTTTATCATACTCTTTAAATTGCTTTTTCTCATCTTCAGTCCATTCTGCCTCCGTTTTAGACAAAAATCCTGGACTTGGCACTTCCTACAGATCACAGCCAAGGAGTGCATGTGAAAGAGAAATAATGTTACTTTCATTTAGAACAATATTTTCAATGCTTTCTATGTGGTATATAAGAATTCAATAGTTAGGTAAAGACAACATCTATCCAAAACTACAGATTTTAACCAGCTATTATCTCTCAGGGACTCTTTAGAGTTTCCAGGTATTCAAATCTGTCATGGCCTCTATGACATGGTCTTACTGCAATAGTTGGAATGTTTAAGTTATGCATCTGGTGCCAATTGATCATGGAAAAATACAAGGAACCCCAAAAAGTACAAGGGGTACAGAAGAAGGCCCCACATCCATCTGTAGGCGATATTGGGGGCGATTGACTGCCATGCACTTGGGGGCGATTGTCCGCAAAACAGAGGTGACCACCTGGAGCAATCGAACCAGAATAGCACCTCAAGTCGGTTGCACAGTGATCCTCCTTGACGGGTCTTTTCTGGTTGATCAATGTGTGAGTGGCACACACACAATTCCCATAGGTTTGTTGGATGATCGAACGCAGCGTGATTATGTCACCATAGAATGATGGAAAGGGAGATTTTGTTTAAAGTATGAAGAGCAAATGAATAACCAGAGGATCACACAGCCGGCCAGGCTCCACCTGTCACTAAGAGCATTGAGCTCATCACATTATTGGATGATCACTATCATTAATACCCAGAGCAGTTATTTTTTTTGTAGGAATACAAATGGGAAAAGTCAAATGGTGCAGTGAACCATTCATTGAAATTCCAAATGTTGGCAAATCCAGTGACTAGTATTTTCCCTAGAGATTTTTGATCCATCATCCATTTCCATCTTAGATCCGATCCGTTTCTAGCCTTTCAGGGCCCCCCTGGAGGAGTTGTTGAGCAAAGGGGGGGAGGGGCAGGATTGGTGCTAGTGGTGCATCTGTACTGACAGCGGAACACATAGGGGGTGCATGCAAAGTATGCGTGCAGGATAGAGCACAGTGTACGCATACTCTACATAGTGGTAGAAAAGGCCCTGTCTTAGATTTAATGGAAACTAGAGTGGAACTATCTACTGACAGATTTCTCCCCCTCCTCCATAATCTCTCATAATGGGACTTCCAAATTATAGAAAAGCTAAAGTCCCAAAGCAATATGATAAAACGGCATGATTCCACATCAGTGAGCAACCAGGCAAAGCTAAAACATCAATTATCAGTAGAGCTGACCTTTAAAGAAATCAATAGAAACTTTCAACTAAAACTCAGAAATTTTCTCAAATAAGTGGAGAGAATAAAGGAGCAAAGACACCCTAACTGCAACTATGTTCTATAAAGGCTTCTGAATAAATGTATTCTTTATATTATGCTATCAAACAGCTCCCAAATACAACATATTTATTTTTTCCAGACTAAAGATAATAAAGAAGAATGATTTAGCAATTGACCTTTCAAGAAATGTAAACTATAACTGCTTGGCATTTAGTTTGGAAAAGCACTGTGCCTAACAATTGCTATTTTGTTTCATAAAATACAGTTTTTACCTTTATACATCCCCAGAGTTGCTGGTCTTTTCTAAAAATACATTTCCAGCCAAGCAAATAGGAAGAGCTGAGTTGGACTTAAAAGCAGATTTGTGATTTAAAACAACCACCCTTCCAACTAATAGTTGGGCTACAATAAAAACACAAAATAATATATATTTATATGTGCCCCATAAAACCCTGTCTATTTGTTGTCCAACAGCAAGGGGTAATTTGCTCGTCTTTGAGCCCTTATTAAATATACAGTGCTAAGTAATATATTGGGGCTTTTAAATGCAAGATAATAAGAGGAATGACATACACAACATGGTACAGTAAGGCAGCATTCATAAGTGCACTTTCCAAAAGTGTCAGAACCACCCCTGTGTGCTCAGGGGGTTTAGAAATGCCCCCATTCCTTCACTGTCGGGCAGACACCCCAAAAACGACCAGGGGGTGCCTTGTCACATCTTCCCAGTTTTGTCGCTTTTTAGGCACTGGAAACTTGTGAATGCCTCCTTAGCTCCTCTTTGCTTTGACATCATATGGTATATCATCCACTGTCAAGCATCAGCCATTGGAGACTTCTTGTATGACAAGGTATAGAGATACCATTTTCCTTGTAGGATGGGTTAGATGTGGGCAGAAGGAAGGGTGGGATCCTGCATTTATAGTTCCATGGTCTGACACTTTCACATTTATACTGATGTGATTAGCATTTGACACTAACCATTCTTAAAATGTCTTCCTTCTTAACCTCCAGGACACCTCCCATCATGTCATTGAGGGCACGCTGTTTAGCATCATCTTCCTGAAAAGTGAAAAAAAGTGCATGAAAATAGTTATAATACTTATATTTTGACAAAACATTTGACAAATCATGCAGAGAGTACTGTAAATTAGGAGAAATTTGCTTCCTTATCATTACAATTTTCTGTATTAGGCCCTAGTCATGCACTTTCAGTTTGTGCATATATTATTTAATGGGCTATTTCACATGACAGTACACGTCAATGTACATAATATAAATAGTAGAATGGGGTCTTATTCAAAAGAAAAAGCACTAACCATCATGGAGTGGAAGTGGAAAGGTGAACTGAATACTACATTGGATACTTTGTTCGGATCTAAAGTCTAATCTCTTGCTGGTGAAAAGGTGAACGATTAACCATGTAAGAAAAGTTCTTAATAAGTTAGGGGTGTCTCCTACATCATTTTTTGGTGCTTCATTCCTCATTTTATAGAACAACACTGGGATCTGTATTTTGTTGTTTATTAATGGCTTCTCCAGTGCTGTAGGCAGGCTGGAGCAGCCTTGATGCTCCTGTCAGGACATGTTGCTGACATCTAAGTTCCCTAGTCCTGTGATGGCAAACCTATGGCATGCATGCCCAAGAGGGACTGCAGAGCCCTTTTGTTGGAAAGCAGAGTTTGGTAGGCCATTCACGAGGACTCTTGACATGACTTGAGGACTTGACATCTCTCTGTGTGCATGCCAGTCCACACACACAGGGAGAGAAGCGGCAACCTGCACAGCCGTCGGGGTAATCCCCATTTGCTGTCAGAGGCACAGACTGTGTATCACTAGTGATGGGCAAACATTGGCCACGTCTGTTCAGGAACAAGAAAAGTCCAAGTTTAAAATAATAACATGAGGAATTAGAGATGCTAGGGCCAGGAAACCTATAATTGTTTCATCTTGATTAACATTACAGTCAGTAAATGTTATGCATTGTATATTTACCTGCGCAGCCAGGTATTTCTCCTTTTCCTCTTTTTCTTGTTGCTCTGCTTTGGCTTTTTGCTCAGCTGTCAAAAATTTTTCAACCTTTATCTTTAGAAAAACAGTGAAGAGACACATAGTTACAAAGTGGACAAGGAACATGTTCATCAATATAATGCATTTCTGATCAGTGCATATTTAATAAGAAACCCTAAAATATAGGATTTAAGATTGGCGAATTGTTTTGTTTCCTTTACGTTGACTCATGCTGACAAATACTTTGCATTAGAAATGAAATCATAAGTAAAAACTGGCCTGGTTGTAGGGCTAAGAGATAAATTACTTGCTCCAACAATAGAGGGGTATTAAGGTGCCCATACATGTATAGATGAGTGCACGATTGATGACCCGTTCTAGCGTAGCGTGGTGACATCACGATAACATCACCACACAGCGCCACTGTGCTTGATTCCCATTCAATCCTTCTCCAAAAGAATGAAATTTGGACCAGGATTTATGGACATGTCGCTACCTGTTGGACTGTCCTGTCTTTTTACGGGAAGACAGGGGTGGCCGCGTTCGATGGCCGCGAGCGTGCACGGCATGACATCAGCACTCGAACGGGTCATCAATCATGTGCTCATTTATATGTGTATGGGTATTAACGACCAGACTATGTAGTTTTAGTGATTTTAAATTAAATATGTACTTGAGGGGCTGTCAGTTAAGCAGACCCTCAATTTTAATATCATCTTGCTTTAGGATCATGATGTCACCTTGTCTAGAGACATTGGGGTAAAGAAGAGTGTTGGTTCTTTTTTCTTTTGTATGATTCCACTAATTGGAAAGTAATAGAAGTGTCACCTCAACCCTATAGGTGAATAGGCCCCCATCCCAAAATATATGCAAAAACACCAGAAGGGTGAGGAGAGAGGCCAAAAGTTTATGGCCTATCTTCCCACCTAGTTTTCCTTGTTGGGACAAGGCAAGGGGACTTTGGCGGGGCCCCCCTATATTTACTAAATAACCTCCTGTAGAGGATTTACACAAAGGTGTTCATAATAAAGTCCGATCAAACAATATATCAATGAGACTCCCAAACAGGTGGAGCTCAACATAAATGGTTGAAAATCACCACAGTTCGATGTTCATAAGTTAGTAGTTCTTGGCACGAGGTTCAGTGAATTAAAAAGTTCATCTTCAATTCCATAAATGTAAAAGATCGAAGGATGAGACCCAAGCGTTGGGGTCGTCCAATCAAACAGCGGCCATATTCAGAATCCCAGGTCCATAGAATTAGATAGAAATGATAAGGGCACCTAGACGTACTTTCGGCTATCTTCTTCTGGAGGTGTCAAAAATTCTGGGTAAGAGGAAAATGAATATGGTAGGGGGAAGTTAGGTATGGGTTGAATTGTTTAATAGGATTTACATTGATCCCACACAGGTAGAGGACCTACCTTAAGTAGGACCTGAGGAGCATAAACACTGGGCCACTGTCGTCGGGCCACGGGAGGAACAGGGGACGAGCCAGTACTTGGAGAACCAATGACTGTATCTGTTAACAGGATCATCCCTATACTTAATCCATTGAGAGCATATCTGCACCTACGCATTACCTTTTAAGTTACCCCTTGAATCATATATTGATCTACTGCCCCAAGTTACCTTATTACAGCTTACCTGCATCTACCCATCATATTATATACTATCTTTAGTCACCTTCCGAATTTCACACCATGTATGGCCCACCATATATTCTATACCCCCTGCATTACAAGCATCGTCACTTTAGCACACTGTATTTTTGTATACCCAGATCGCAACCTCCAATTGATCACTCCTACAGGTAAAAATCGTTAAACCTAAACTATTCCTCTTTTCTACCCACCCTCACTCTTTACCACCAATCACCATTACTTCTTCTGGGCCCTCTTTAATGGGTCACATAGGAGCCTTCTCCTTGTTGTCACCTTATTTTGATTGATCACTCACGTTTTTGCTTTGGTTTAATAGCCCAAGTGTGGGGCTTTTATATGTTTATGCACACCCAATTCACTCCCAACCCTTCCCCTACACCTACCTTGAACCCTGCTCTTCCTATCACCTAAACCCGCTCTCTCACTTCCTCGACATATTTCCTCCACTGCCCCCCAGGTGAGATGGAATTATGATCATTCTAATACTACACCCTAAATTTGCCCTTGATATTTTGGACAGACACCAATACTTTACTTTAAATGCTGCCTTGCCTCTCCTTTCCCTCCTTTTTACCTGACCAGAGGATCGCCCCCTGTTCCTCCCGTGGCCCGACAACAGTGGCCCAGTGTTTATCCTCCTCAGGTCCTACTTAAGGTAGGTCCTCTACCTGTGTGGGATCAATGTAAATCCTATTAAACAATTCAACCCATACCTAACTTCCCCCTAACATATTCACTTTCCTCTTACCCAGAATTTTTTGACACCTCCAGAAGAAGATAGCCGAAACGTACGTCGAGGTGCCCTTATCATTTCTATCTAATTCTATGGACCCAGGATTCTGAATATGGCCGCTGTTTGATTGGACGACCCCAACGCTTGGGTCTCATCCTTCGATCTTTTACATTTATGGAATTAAAGATGAACTTTTTAACTAACTGAACCTCGTGCCAAGAACTACTAACTTATGAACATCGAACTGTGGTGATTTTCAACCATTTATGTTGAGCTCCACCTGTTTGGGAGTCTCATTGATATATTGTTTGATCGGACTTTATTATGAACACCTTGCCTTGTCCCAACAAGGAAAACTAGGTGGGAAGATAGGCCATTACCTTTTGGCCTCTCTCCTCACCCTTCTGGTGTTTTTGATTCCACTAATTGGGTGGGGGCTGATACATTTTTCTACTGCATGGTATGTTAATGACAAATGTTATGATGTTGATGATGACAAAATTACTTATGACTACTCACAGCCATGATACAAATTACAAAGCTTATTTAATTGTGATGTGTGTTATAGTTTTTATGTGTAAAGCCACATTATTGTTAATGATTACCTCAGAATCGTCCACTGTCAGTGCTCTTTCTGGTTTCTCATTATCTGTAAATTTTGGCTCTAGAATCTTTTCTTGTATGTTCAGTTCAGACATGATTTCTCGGATTCTTTGGTTTCTTTCATTAACACGAGCCACTTCCTGCTCCTTCTGTCTAGAAATGACTTCGAACTCTTTGTTAAACGACGTTTTAACATTGTGAATGATGTCCTATATGGAATGTTATAATGCATTTAAAAAACATTTGGTGTCATTGGTAATTGGCATTAAAAATAATCAGAAGGCAACTGTTTTTTTAGATTTTACATATAATAGAAATCTGTATGCTAGGCTACTTAATGGCCAGTCCAGCTTGAACGCTCCTTCTGGCTATCTCTTTACCTAATCTCTCAAACAAGTCCTTATAATCCTTAAACCCTGTAACCCTTGCCTTACAACTTAACCATATATACTTTATTCCCCTTGAATCATATCCGTAATCCTGAACATACCACAATGTACCCTTACACTAAGATCTAACATTAAATGTCCCCCATATGCTTTACTTACCACATGAATCATTCTGCTTGTATTTGATGTCCACCAAAAACAATTGCTTTCATCACTAAAAGTTACCGATTTGGATTTAAAAGTAATGAAATGTTTTAGCTTGTTCTAGCCCAGTTTCGGGTGAGAATTGGGGAACTCAGCATTTTACCTGACAGGATGAAAACATCCTCAACATAGGAGGCTCTGGAGAAGCCTCAGCGTGTCATAGGAGTCAAACTCACCCCTACCAGCTGCACTAACCAATCCTTGTCCTCCCACTTTGGAAGTAGAGAACTATGAGTCCTGGCTGTTCAGCATGATTTTCTGCTGCCCGGAGTATGCCCATGGACAAAAAATGGCCTGCAGTGCAATTATATTTTTAAATAAATATAAAAGTTGGCCCAAGACTTTGTCCTAGTTTTTACATTTGGCCCGCTGTGTATTTGAGTTTGACACTGTGATAGGCACCCTAATGCATTAGCTCCAACCCACAGGCTTTTATCCAATTGTATAATTCCCTTTCACAAAGTTATAATAGCACTCTGATAGTTCATTATTCTTCTGCAAAGGAAATAACATTGAAAGGAACATTAATAACAGTCTCATGCCTATATCTTTGTGAGGTGAAAAAAAGTTTCTAAGGAATAACACTATATTTACAGCTTTAAATTGCAGTTAGCAGTTCACATACTTGAAGCAATATGATTTGATTTATTTTTTCCTCTCTGCTGTGCATTTCCAGCTGGCTGTATAAGACAGATGTATCTCCTCCATAATGATCACTCAGACTTCCAATCAAAGATGTCGTATCTTGACTATTCAATGTCTCTTCTACTTCTTCATCCTCTTCTGATCCTATTCTTGTCTGAACTTCAACAATTTCCTTTCTGGCCTACATCCAAAAAACAGAAAATAACATGGTCATACAAGCTTTCATAAAACAGCATCACAAGGAAATAAAAATGTATAAAAATAAACAGGACCAAAGATGCTCACTATATTTGAATTGTATGATTACCACACTGGAATCAGTGATACCTGAAATAAATATAGCTTCTCAGCACAAATGTATATTTGCCCCTACCAGTGGAAATTTGTAGGAATGTCTGCTCTGTAGGCAAATAAGCAAGGAGAGTAAGTAGGTGAGTTAAGAGGAAGGAGACCTGATTGTGGTAATGATCACAAGGCATCAGTTCATATTGATGCCCTGAGTTTGTTGATGTTTGTTTGCTATTTGACTTATGAAATCAAAATCAGGAAGATGAAAACTTGGAATAGGAATTTTGATGTTAGTGATGATCAACTAATACCAATAATAGAGTTATTCCCCATTTAGAGCTGAGTCAACTGCCAACTTCCAAATATAAAAGAGAAATAAGGAGTTGCACCCCAGTAGCCTATTTTTGCACTCTAGACGTACCAATCAGTGGCTTTAATGGCAGAAAATTATGTGTCACTAAAGTAGTTTAAAACATTCAGTCAATTCATTGTTCTAAAACACAAGTAAGTGAAATATCACCCAGATTCGTGATAATAGCTCACTTCATCAGGAAAAATAAGTAAATGAGGTTGCTGCTGTTTCACTGCACTCACTGGTCTAATCTCACGCCATTCAGGTTGGCGACCACTTTTGGGGGAAGGAGGTGCACACCCGGCAATTCAACACCCCAGTGGTACAATAGTGTACACACCCGCTAGTCAAAATGCCATCATATAAGTAAGTCACATTTCAATATTGTCTTCAAAAGAAGCTGCATATGTATATTACTGTCATTGAGGAAAGCTGATATGTAGAGTGGCCGACCTGAAGGATGGTGGAGACCTAACATAAGCTATAGGGTGCAACTCCTTTTTTCTCTTTTGTAGACGATCAATTAATAGTAAGCTGAATATCAGGAA
Organism: Ptychadena robeensis; assembly: GCA_036250615.1. Classification (NCBI taxonomy): domain Eukaryota; kingdom Metazoa; phylum Chordata; class Amphibia; order Anura; family Ptychadenidae; genus Ptychadena; species Ptychadena robeensis. The sequence continues at coordinate 42,157,559 of CM070034.1, read as the reverse complement.
GTTGCGTGAAGGCTATAGAAATATAGACTATGGGAACTATTGTTCCTATAAAATCAGGTCTATGTTGGTGATTATATAAGTTTGTGCTTCACTTTAAACATTTTGTCAGGTCTGCTATGTTGCATCTTTGTGTTTGAATCTCAATGTATAAATCATTAAATGTACTATTGTCTTTACTTTGAGATCAATAGCTTCAATCTTCTTGAGCTTCAACACCCTGGCAATATCTTCCAGTTCCTTTGGACTTCGTTCTTTCAAGGGATAATTTTTAACCTCATAATCTGTATGAAAAGACTAAGCCACAAAATAAGAATTGTTAAATCAGAAAACTCCATCACAACCAAAAATATCTGTGTTATCCAAATGATATAATATTTACCATAACGGATCGACCTTTAACAGCCATGGCATCCCAGCATTCTTTCTTTATAACATCGCGCAGGTATTGTTTGGCCAGGTTTTCCATATCAATTTCTTGCCTCATCTTTTTTAGAAAAGATTGAATAGCAGAATAAGGGTTAATTAACACAGGCAGTTTCAGGGCCACTGCCACCCCTGTCAATTCAGAAACACCACCAAGGGGGGTCTCTGAGAACCGACAGGTAGCCGGCATACCCAACTTATTACTGGTGTACTGGAATGGATGACCTGTAGCAGAAATAATATGAGAACATTTTAAACAGCCGATGGGTCAAGTGCAACATGGGGACTCTGTGGACTGCCTCTTGCTTGCAACCCATTGGAGCTGAAATACTCACAGCTAGTTATACAAATCCATTTTGTGACAAACGGTATAGTCCTTGACACAATGTTCCTGGAGATACTAAGGACATTTGCTTAAATAATTTCAGCTGTATTAAGTTTTATAAGAATTGTTCAGAATAAACTTCCATGCTAATGGCTGCTGTGATCAGCTTGGTTTATGTCAGAGGTTCCCAAACTGGGAGGGCGCGAAGTTATTCCAGGGGGCGCTAGCCCTCATTCTGAACCTGGGGGACTCCATAATGTTCCTAAATAGAAATGGGGGGCCCTGCAGGGAAAGTTTGGGAATCACTGGTATATGTATATAGTATTAGTGTTGATCGCATATATTCGAATCAGGAAATTTTATTTTGAAAATTGATGCAATGAAGGTAGTAATGACTGGAGATCATGAATTCTTGAATTTCCGAATTTGTTACAAATATTAGGCATAAAATTTACGAATATTGTCTGTGCTGTTCATCACCAAATAGTATGTATATAGTATGAATGTGGTGGTATAAGTCGTATTTACTTAATATAAGAATGTCTCCTGATATAAGAATGTCTCATCTAAAACGACTTAATTACTGCTTCAAACAATTATTAGAATTTACTGTAACACTTATTTTCATGTCAATGGAAGTATGTTTTGCCAGCAGCCGTAACCAGTGATGTTATTACTGGGTTTCTAAACTCCTTTATGCAATGTTGATTGAGGAGGGTGAGAGGTTTCATGTAGACTATCCTAGATAACACTCGCAGAAATTTCAGCACAGAAGAGTAACATAAAGACTGAAGGGAAGGCTAAAGTTCAGCTTCATGTATATATATTATTTTCATTGGGAATACATATATTTTATATACATATAATTATGTAGGAATAAGTGACCACTTACCCTGTCCACTTCCTCCTTTCTTTCGGCATCCAGCCTCTCCTTCTCCTCTGTGTCTAGATTAAATTCCTGCTGATCTAGTTTTTCAATGTCAGGCAAGGATTCATTCTCTCGCATCATTGCCTGTATCTAAAAGACATTTATTGAGGAATATAAACAGGGATAATGACAGAAAATAACAATGCCAAGAATAGAAAACCTCACATTTTAGTGTTTTAAATTAGTAAATACCAGCTGAAGACATCAGTAGCCCACTGAAAATATATTCACGTTTGCAGTTGTTTGTTGTATAAACTAGGTTCATGGTCGACTGTGAACCCCATAGAATGATCCACCCCCAGCCAGGGCATCGCAAATGCAGGGGTGCCTGACTGGGGCGGGATGGATCGTAGCACCGCAGAGTGGCGCGTGAAGAGGCGGCGCCGCACGAGGGTAAAACCCGGTCGGCCATTTTGTCTAAAGCAAGCACCCTCCCTCTCTGAACGTTTGTTACTGGGATGCAACAGCTCGGAGTTCTTCTAGCGGGTCGTCAAGGGTAGTAGATTTGGAGTTGTATTACTTTTCTTTGTCACAGCAGGCAGGTCCTTGGCAGTGTCCAAGAAGACATGGTGGAACAACTTCATGAGGTGATGTGCAGGTGGAAGGGCAATCACCAGTTTTAATGAGGCTTTCAGAGGGTCAATGACCCACTGGCTATTTTAAAGGGAAGTACCCACTGAACCCGTGGGGTGGTATAAAGAGGTGAAAATCTGTTTTCTGTATAAAGAAATACACCTTTTGCTTGCTTGTAGGTTGCAATAATTACTTTATACATTAGAGAATAGCCATTAGATACAGGCAGCATCTTCTGACATTTGAAAAAAATTTAAACATACTTACTTTTTGCCTCATTTCTTTTATTCCATTTCTTAGACTTTTCTTTCCGTTTATATATTTCTTTGTTTCTTCTTTAATTGCCTTTTAAAATGAAGTAAGTTACTTAAAAGTGATAACCACAATTAGTTGGCCATATAGATCATATAATATTTGTAAACATGTTTATTATGATGTTACAAAATATAATAACCAACAGCGGCCAATCAAAATTCTGTAGTCCATACAGTGAAGATGATTTGTTAATGATTGCTTTGGGCTAATGCACTGTAGCTAATGTGACGTGTGCTGGCCATAAGCTTCAATGAAGATGCCATCTTCATTGAAGCTTATGGCATCGGCTTGCATCGGCTTGCGCCGGCCAGAGAATATCGGACATGTCCGTTCTCTGGCCGGCCATGTCCCACATGGGGCGGGTGGTAGAAAAAAATATGAAGGAAGACTGTATGATCAGTTATTACTGAATGGTAAAACACTTGCTGGGAAATAACTTCCTACTGAACTGATTAAAGGGAGCAACAATGTAAGCTGTGTATTAGCATAATGCTAGCCATACACATGCCGATAAGCGGCCGATTTTTAACCTGACCGACGGGCGTGCGCGCTCGCGCCGTCGGTCAGGTTAAAAATCGGCCGCTTATCGGCATGTGTATGGCTAGCATTATGCTAATACACAGCTTACATTGTTGCTCCCTTTAATCAGTTCAGTAGGAAGTTATTTCCCAGCAAGTGTTTTACCATTCAGTAATAACTGATCATACAGTCTTCCTTCATATTTATACCATATTTCTGTACATTTATTATTAATAAATGTTACATGTTTTATTAGTTATACATTAAACCCAAAAACCATAGCAATTAATTTATTTCTTAAAATTTGCATCTAAAAGCTACACTTCTTTTTATTCTGAAAAACTGAAAGCCATGAATAAAAAAGTAGAGAGAGGACATTGTTGACACATTACACCACATATAATACCTCATCAAGCTTCTGATCAAGCCATGTGAGATCTCCAGAGGTAATGGTTGAGATGACTGTGACGCTATCATCCTGATCAGTGACCTCCACACTCAGCTGATCCTACATAAAAAGCATACCATTAAAATTTTCACCACTATAGCACTAAACATGCTTTAAAAAAAGTAATAAAATTTTATATTTATGGAAAGAGCAGGTGCAGCATAGATAACCCTAATTCCAGTTCTTATCTTTTTCTATTACAAGTTGCAAATCAGGGCTTTTGAAGGCTTCTACAAATAACTTATCCACCATCTAGTATCCAGTTTCCTGTACAAATGCAAAAATGCATTTTTTCCATAGAAATCTCATTAGATATAAGTATTTCCCCAGCGTCCCTATTACATATCTTTCTTTACTCCCTTATTTTTTCTTGTCTGGTAAAAGTTTAAGAAGGACAGAAAGTGAGAGTAAATCATTCTAATGGAGCAAAGCAATGTAAACCTACATAGTCCCCTAAGGGTCACGTGGTAGGAAATAATTTTTATTTTGGCCAGGTGGGACGAGTTGGAGGGACTATAATTTGAGAATCCCCTGTGTGACCCCTTGACCTGGAATGGGTGGCATTGGTCGGCTTCCCTCTACTCTTCTTTCTCCCTCTCTGCTCTGTCTCTTCTTTTCTCTCTTTTCTTTGCTCTGTTTGTATCCCAGCATTTAATGACATACTGTATTTGGAGTGTTTCTTTATTGGACCTTTCCATCCCCTCAATTTTGTGCCCTTCCCAATTGTATTTTGATGCTGCGGTTCTTGTGTCTGGTGGCGCTCTCCAGTTTGTGGGGCCATCCCCTTCCTATGTTACAACTCAGCGCTGTCGTTTTTACTGATGTCATTGTTTTTTTCGCTATTGCTGCTCGGGTACATTTATTTTCTCTCTTCTCTTATGTTGTTGTATTTTATTTCTTTTTTCTATTTTTGTAATGTTATATTTTTGAATAATTCTTAAAATTAACAGTTATACAAGAAAATAATTATTCAGGTAAAATAAGTGGTAGAAAAAAAACAGATGAGGTGGTAAAAAAAAACAGATGAGGTGGTAAAAAAGACAGATGAGGTGGTATAAAAAAATTAGACGACCGGGTGGTAGAAAAAAAATTTAAACGAGGTCGCAGAAAAAAATGATGAGGTGGTGGTATAAAAAAATCTTCTGGAGGAGATTATCTGCCAAGGAGGAGTTCCTTTGCTTGCTCATACCCAGCAGTCAAATATATATATATATATATATATATATATATATATATTATATGTATACAGTGTATAGCCCCTGCATTGGGCAATATTAGAGTGATGTGTATATATTTAGCCCCATTGCATGGGCTTAATACTGCATAAGGTCTACCTATGTTTTTTTACAGTTCCACCTATTGCAGAATCTTCTCATGCTTTACACTCGGCAGGTATAATGTCAGCAGACCACTTGAATTGTCATGTGACCATTTTTTTCTCTACCACTGATTTTTTCTACCACTTATTACACCTACATTTTTTTTCTGCCACGTGACCCTTAGGGGGCTCCGTAAAAATCAGATGAGAAAAACCGTGCAATTATTTTCCATACTAATGGATGTTTCAAACCATGATTTTAAAAGGGGCCTAAGGGGAATCCCTTCTACTAATCGTCTTCCACCACTACTGTGTAAACAGTTTAGATTCATATTCTTTAAAATTATGAACCAGCATTTGAAAAAAAGCAGTGATTAAACATAATTATTATTTGTAAAGCCTTCATGTATTTCTCTATGGGTTTAAAGAGTGTATGGAGGGTGTTTATATTAGAATACATTGCAGGGAAGAGAGAAATCATATATTGTGAATAAATAACAAACAAATATAATCAATAAAGGAAAAATTAACAAAAACACAAACCTCTTTTTCCCGAATTGGTGCCATGTCCATGTCTGGTGACCAAACTGGTAATTTCCTTAAAGCTTCATCTTCATTAATTATTGTTGATTGAAGAGAAATGCTGAGAGCTCTCCCATACTCCTGGGCAGAATTCACTACATTGCTTCCAGGTCTGTGAATATAACAAAATAGTTAATAGGTATTTATGTAGGTAAAATGCTCCTTGGCACACAATCACTACCAGACCAACACCAGATATCCTGTTAACATTCCAAGAGTCATACAGAAAAGATCAATCCAAGTAAGTACGGTACAGATGGATAAGGCAGGAGACAGGGGCAATCCAAGGTCAGGGCAGGTAAATTTTAAGCAATGTCAGAAATCAGACCAGATCACTGTTTTATTATTATCTTGTATTTATATAGCGCCCAATTAATCGATTGAACCACAGGGAATTCAAACTGAACATTTATACCAAATGCATGGCAACCCACTATCTTGGGTAGCCGAAGCTATTCCCCGATACCCACATTGGGACTTCCGATTAATGCCCCATTGTGGTTATCGGGGAATAGATTCAGCTACCCAAGATAGTGGGGTGCCACGTATTTGGTATAAATATTTGGTTTTTGGGACCTTGTTTAGTGTGGAATGTATATGTATACACTCATTCAAACTGATCATGTTCAGTCCGCAGTGAGGCAGCAGGTCCTCTGAAGTCATATCCATGGATGCTGGGGATACTGTTTGGCTGAACAGATCCATCCAGTAGAGCAGGATGACATGGCTTTAGGGCACTGTGCACATGCACATGGAGGCTGGGGATGCCATTGGGCCACATGGTAGTTTGTCAGAACAGATCCCTGTGCCAAAGAGGAAAGACATGCCCCGGCTATGCTGCCTGCCTGGCAGGCTCCCCTGAGACTGGAGTCACAGAGGACAATGTGGAATTGTTCCATACAGTTGGTACTTACCAACTCACAGCAAGTCAACATATGGGAGGTTGCTTTAATTAAAGTCTTTGTAGCTCTTTCTGGAGATGTAGGGATTCCACAAGAAAATCTACACATTTACAGAATTTAGTTCTCATTGGAGTCTTTACATGCACAAACTGTTATTATGGAAGAGGACTTTACAAATAATAAAGTGCAGTTACCTATATCAGGCTCTCATATATCACTTTGTATCTGTAGCCAAACAGTTCTGCACCATTGGCTGCCTGCTACAATTAAGTTAACATATTTATTTTCCAGCACATGCCTTTCACTCTCTAGGCTTTGGGACTCACCTCCATCTGAGGCACACAATCGCTCCATCACCCATGCCTGTGGTGATCAGTGTATGTCCATCCAAAGAAAACGCCATTGAGCCAACACCCCCAGTGTGGTAGGAATGACAGCTTACTTGAGCAAAGGATTCCTAGAAATGAGTAAACAGGAATAACAATTGTATCATATAGGAGAACAAAACATGCTTATTGATTTCTAATATTACAACAATTATAGAATTTACATGATTTAATTTTGTCTTAATTGATGATAGATACCTCAAAGATATGTACAATTGATGATAGAGACCCAAAGATATTCAGTAATGTAGAATACATCATTTATCCACAGTGGAGAGTGACTGTATAAAGCAGTGGTGGGCAACTGAGTTGATATGGAGGGCCACAAGTGCGGCCCTCGGCATCACTAAAGGGCCGCACATAACATCGATCCAGATCCTCCCCGTCAACACATCTCAGCAGACCGTGGACCAGATCCAGTCTAGTAGTCAAAACCCGACAGCACCCACCCCCCTCCTGCCCCTGGGTGCAGAGCTCATATGCAGAACTGGTTTCCCTGATCAACATTGCCAATTTTACTGATGTAGGGCCACCAAAGTTGATTAGGAAAGCTGGGTCAGCGTGTAACCACTTCGCAGGTGAGTTGCTATGCCCTGTGCATTAACAGTTTGGTTTTGGGGGCTGCATGTGGAGGACCAAGGGGGGCCGCTGAACAACACCCAAAGGGCCGATTTGCAACTTTATTTGGAAATCTAATAACACTAAGAGCTCAATTGTCTACCTGTATTGCTGCAACCAGGAAAATTAATTATTGGACCTGCTGACTAAAAAAAGAATAGTAAAAGTTGCAGAGAGAATAAGGAAGACATGTATATAAACAATGATGCTCTCTCGCACAATTTAGCATTATGTATGGATGAGTTTACATGGCAAGTAATGGGGGCAGTACCTGCCTTTTACCTGTGTACATTTCATAATAATATATAAAAAAAGAAACATTAGGGGATCAGGGGTCAGTATACTGTATGTCTGTATATACTAACCAAATGATAGGAGTCTTGAAGATACAAAACACCATCTCTTGCAACCGTAGCCAGACATTTTTGATGGGGAGACAAATGAAGAGATCCAGGTCCAAGCTGACTTCCCCGTACCATCTTCTCCACAGACACTTCCCCAGTAGCATTCTGTATACATAAACAAAAATTTTATGTGTAATATAGGCAACAATAAATATAACCAGTACTGAACATGTGCCTATTTCTAAAATTGACAGTGGTTTGCAATGAAACAAG
>CM070034.1:42129116-42146518 GCA_036250615.1 Ptychadena robeensis | reverse complement strand
AAAGAGAATGATGTGGTCAAAATACTCATTTGCCTAATAATTCTGCACTCCCTGTATATAAAAAACATTTATATATTTATTATTATAAACAAATAAAAAATAATCAGATATATAGGAAAGTTTTCATAAATCAAAAAAAAAACTTAAACATGGTAAATATTTACATACCATAACACATTATTAAATAAAAAAAATCATCCACTAAATCGACTTAAATACCAACACATCTAGTAAATGATATGATTTCTGGCATCGGCCATAGGAACCCCTGGTTCCATGTGTACACTGACTACCAGAAGTTGTATGATATGATATCTAATTAGAAAAGGAGGAAGACATAGTAGTAATATAAATGCTAAAGCACAAGTGATTACTTGTCAGAACTGCTCTTTGGGTCTATGCCCTGCTCTGCTGCCGCCTTGCTATGCAACCAGTAGAGATGGTCAAATTTTTTCGACTAGATGATTTAGTTGATTACAAAGCCCCTGAGCATGGTATCATCACCAATGCTATAATTGCTGGAGTGAAGGGTTCTGGGAACATTTAAAAAAATGTACTGCTCTAACATAAATTGCATAAATTAAGTTCAAAATTTTGAAAATCTGACTTGATTTTGAACTTAATTTATGCAAAAACTATTTGTGTTAGAGCAATACTTTTTGTAGTATACCCTGGATCCTTCTCTATATCTCCAGCAAGTTTGGTGAAACTTGGTTCCCAAATCGAACTAGTCTAATTTTCAAAAGTAATAATCGACCATCTCTAGCAATCAGCATGCTTTACTGCATAATACTACTACTAAGGAGAATGATAGGTTAGGAAGTTGGCACAGCACCCCTTTTCAAGTCATTTCCTTTGGCCATTGTGTGCCTGGTAAAAATAAAATACTAAGACATAAAACTTATGAAAAACTATCATTGAGGAAATAAATACAACAATAATGTATTTATGTTGCTTTTAACACTGCTCTACAATCCAATTTTTACCTGTATATCCAAGAACTTTAAAACAACTGGAAGGTCTTGCATCTATTATAAATATATGTCCATCAGCAGCCCCCGTCATTAGGAAATTGCCTTTTTGATCAAAGCTGGAAATGAAATAAAAATTGCAGATGAAATACATTTCAGATGAGATTATTTGTCAGGGCTCTTTCACACTATATACACATGATGTGCATGGTGCATAGGTTTCCACAGGAAACCTGTGTTTCCATTCCAAGCTAATATGCTGCCTTGTGCAGTGCTCTTTAGATTATTTTGGCTGCACCTGTGTTTGTCCTTCCGAATACTTTTATTGGAAAAGCAAGCGCAGTCAAAAGTGCATATTGTAAAAATAAAATGCAGCGCAGCTCCATCTGTACAGCATGCATTTGCGGTCCATGTTAAACAGCGCACATAGTGAGAAAGAGCCCTTAATTTCACAGGATATATTCACAGGCGTTAAATACAACTAATTTAAAGCCTGTGAATATAGCCTGTACCTAATAGTCTTACATGTCTGACTTGCACATTGCTGTTTTTGACATGCAAAGCATCATATGGACCAGTTTGAAATAAACGGCTACAGAAAATGTCCTTGTAAAATATGCAAACAATTATGTGTTTGCTTAAAAATTAAAGGCTGCCATACACGGCACGGATTCGTGCCGGATTCCGGCGCGATGGATTCCGGGCGCGTGCACGCGGATCCATCGTGCCGGAATCCCCTGCAGCCCACCTTGCCCGTACGACCGCATCCGATGGATCGGGGGCACAGAATCGGATCCGAGGAAGAACCAACCTGTTGGTCTTTTCGGGTCCGATTCTGCTCTGATCAGGGGGCGTTGCGGTCAGGGAGGCGATCCATCGGACACGGATCCGGCCGTGCAAGGTGGGCTGCCACGATCGGATTCCCTAATTGGCTGATCGTTCTCACCTGTGGATGCCGGCGGAATCGCCGGAATCCATCGGTGCTGAATCGATCAGCCAGGGAATCCGTGCAGTGTATGGCTAGCTTTAGAGTACCCAGATTTGATCATTGAGGTCAAATCAACAGTTTGCTTTGAACCCCTATATACTCCAATGATGTAATTACTTTTGTTTCTAACTTGTTTACTCCACCCAGTATTGGGAGCCTGAAGAAAATATGTTTGGTATGGTGGAGTATATTACTCACATGGAAATAGTGGACCAACAAGCTCTATCACATGAAAAAGGTAAGTCTAGAGTCATGGATTTCCTGGATTGTACCCAGCATGCTTGGCAGAGGCATAGAAGAGCAAACACAATCTACTGTATGTACAGTATTGGCTGCTGGGCATGGCTGTAATAAATGGAACCTGTTGCTTGCTCTACATGGCAAAAGCACACATTCATTTCACACTGCACTCATGAAAGTCATATAAAAAGTAGCTTACTGTAGGTGCAGAACCGGAACATGATAAAGTCTTTTTCTCTGAACTATTCGAGGAGACTTTATTTTAACTCCATCAATGAAATAGATATGTCCGGTGCTGCTTCCTATTACTGCATAATGGGATGATGGGCAACAAGCCATACAAGTTACCTATGGAAGAAAGGCAACAATTACCACTCTATGACACACCAGCATGATTTAAAAGATCAAGCTCAATACATTGATTCACTGTTATTCTGTACTTAAACATCATACAATGAAGTAGGATTGTAACAGAAGAGTAATTCATTTAGACAATTTAACAAAATAAATCACCTGGGTGTCAAGAGCCAAAGCGCTGATGTTTGATCCATCTTCTGCTGACCACATCTGGACCATTCCTGACCTGCCAACGCTCTATAATTTGGAAATAAAAGGTAATTTTTTTAGACAAATTATTACTTTAGGTAATAGGCCTAGGCATAGAAGAAGTCTTCTCTCTTGACATTTAACAGCATTGAAAACTCCTACTATTTCTTGTATAATTAGTAAACAGTAACACTCAGATTTCAGAACATAAGGGTAGGTAGGTAGTCATTTTAATGAACCATGAGTTTAAAGGCAAACATAGTCTTCAAATTATGTCCCCATGCATATTTCCATATTTTATTAAGATGTAAGTTTATTCAAATTAGATAACTCAATCTTGGGTTCACACCAGCATATTGATCTCCTATTGGGCTGGTAACAGTTATGAGTCTCACTAAAAGCCCCCATACACATTTAAATTCTTGATCAATGTCAGATTCAATCATAATTTATGAATGATATTGCTTCGATCGATCAAACTGTGATTGAAATACCCCCCATTTGGAGAAAACGGATATTTGATCAATGTTGGTTCTATAGATTGAAAGCATAATCGAAGGAAGTCCATCGTAAACACACCTCAAATGTCTGCCACCGGATGTATAAGTATGCAAATTTTTTTAAATCTAACCAAAATCAGTTGGGCACAATATTCGATATACATTCCATGTATACTCGATTGATCAAAATTTTCTAAAATGTCCGATCATTTTCGATTTCTTGGTCAATTACGATAGATCTAGGTCGATTGAACCATGTGGACAGGCATCAATTTCCGGCCGTTCGATCAGTTTAAGTGAATGGAATCACTTAAGAGTGCCGTAAGGGGCCTTAAGAGTAAGAGGATCAAATACATTCAAACAACTTGCATTATCAGAAGGACAGATTAACTGCCCCATATTTATCTCTTAAGCCCCCCATGCACCTTCAGATTCCTCCATACAACTTTCAAGAGACCTACCAACAACTATGTAGTATAGTGACCTCCCTGATAGAATACATAGTGATTGGAAGGTGTAGAAAGGTCCTCCTATTACATGGTTTTGGTAGAAGAAAAGTTGGTTGTACAGAAGTTGCATGGTAATTGTATGTGGTGTATGGGGGGCTTTAGCAGACCCCAATCAGCATGTGTCTATGGAGACTAGGGGGGACACAAAAATTAAGTCATAGTCAAAATAATGAAAGCAAGACTTACCGCACAGTACTTGTTTCCATTGGTGAAAAAATCGACCCCAGTTAGGTCCTCGTTGTATGCATTAAGAATTTGGACAGGATCTTGAGAATGATTGTGGTAGTATATAAAAACAGAACCCTGTAATAGAATGTAAAGAGGGTAGTCTAATAAATATCAGTATGGCTTATTAGTCATCATCATATAACACATTTTTATATTTTGTTTTTGATTTCAAGCAAGACATGGATAAAGACTCCTAATGTGATCATACACACAACAACTTTTGCTTAATTCATCCTCATTTGCAATTTAAATATAAACTATTAGTCTAACAACTAAATTATGTCTTTCCAAAGCCCTGTGCACTTGCTCCATTGTATAATGGGATACAAATCCTTCCAAATATCTACAAATGCCAGTTGCTCGAACTTCTGATTAAACTTACCAACAAGACTGATCACTGCTCAATCCATTTTATGTTCGATTTCCATAACTTTTGATAGATTTATTAAAAGGCAAAAAGGTATATGTAGATATGGTGAAGGCTTCACATTCCATATTGATAATAGCAAAAAATCTATATTACATGTAAAGGTGCAGCAACAATATCACTCAAGAGCCATATGATTAGTTCTACATAGTGAAAAAGCTTTTTCTTTTTCATAAAAGAGCATCTACCAACATTTTGAGTGTCCAGAAATTACCAGAATATCATGGATTGCTGTATAAGGTATGGGCCAGATACTGTAGACAGCCGGTCGATCTGGCCCATATCTATACATGTGTTCCCAGCTTTAAGGGCCGAAATCGCCGAATTGATCTAAGCCATTACGGACATGTCCGTGATTTTTAGATCAGTGTTATACTTTGGACAGGGACAAGTGTCCTGTTCAAAGTACGGGTATGTCTCCTGAGGACACAGAACCTGTCTACAGAGGCTCTCTCCCTCGGTAGTTGTTAAGCGGGGCAGGGGGGTGATAGCTCACAGATAGCTTCAGTGACCTGGAAGCCTGTGCTCATGGCCGGGGTCCCAGCACATGTCCGTTGGGTCCAACAGCTAGGGGGACCTGATGGACATGTGCTGGCACACAAAGGGTGCCTGGAAGATTGTGACACGATTTTTCGGCCGATTGACCAAAAATCTGGTCACAACTTAAACGTGTATGGGGGGCTTTACTTGTTGTATTTATTTGTATTTAAGTTTTTTTGCTGAAGAAGATTTGGATGCACATGTATTAGGGTCCTCCCTGATGGAATACTTAGTGATGTGAAGGTTTAGAAAGGTCCTTAAATTCATGATTTTAGTAGAAGAAGAGTTAGTTGTACAGAAATTGTATGGTAAGATTGTAAGCATTTACGCTGTGGTATTCAACTTGTGGAAGGATTAAAATGCTAAATTCTGGAAAATATGAACAAATATTAATTCATGTGACCCCCCCCCTCCCCTTTCAGGTTTACCTTGCTTGTTGCAATGGAAAGCATTCTGTAATCAGTGGAGAAGCTGATACTTTCGATGGGTTCCTTTGCATCCCAACATTCTTCTAATTTATATTCTGAACCCTTTATAGAACATGACCACAAAATGCCTTCCTAAAAACACAAACAGAAATTTAAGTTAACACAATGTGTATCACTGGATATATATTACGTTTCATGTTACAAGTCATCTTTTACCTTTCTTTCTGAAAATGCTAGATGTCTGGTTGTTACCCAAACCCTCCAGATTTAATAATTTGATCCTCTAATCTGGCTTTTCTCAGAGTTTCCTAAATTGCATACTTGTATTGGATGAGGGGCTTAGTGTAATTTTTTTTATGGCAGATAAAGGGCCTGTGCTGATGGACTTTGAGCAGTGTCAGTGTATTATAAGTGGTCCTAAACTGACAAATTATGTATGCTGACTGTTGATTTCTAAAAACCCTGCCTGGTTGGATTTCTGATCTTGTCTTTATTACATTCTTAAACACTAATTGGGGTGCAAAATCGAATCGAAGATCGATTATAATAAAACTGAACTGTGTATGGCCAGCTTTAGCTGCACATTGGATTAAAGCTAGGCATACACAGTTAAATGTTAGCACAATCAATCTTCGATTCGATTTTAGATCTTGATCTTTCCATTGAACATTGATTGTAATCTAATCCAAAGTAGAGGGTTTGATCGTAAAAGGATATCGGCATTTCCGATCTAATATTGTGGATCGTAAAAATTGGACGGTTTTAGTTTCGATCAAAAAACACAGGAAAGGGTCACAATTGTGTTCATCGAATACAATTGACCCGATCAACAAACAAAATGCTACAAACAAACAAAAAAAACCAACAAAAAAATGCTATGATTTAAGTGTGATCATTGTACAATCGACGAACAACATGTCCAATCACTTTTCGATTGATGTTTTGATCATTATATATTTAACCATGTGTGCCGTAAACGATTTAATTTCAGTCGATGTAAACTTTGATCGTTTTAAGTCGATCTGACGCTACCATGTATGTCTAGCTTTACATCCAGGAAAATTGCATGTTAAGGACAAGTTTAGCAATGTCAGCTTTCAGATTCTCTCAGGTTTAGTACCCTATAATTGTGACATATATCTGATATGCTACTGGATGATTCTCTCTAACATTATAGTTCTCTATAACATTAACAGTCAACATGGTGATAAAACAAAACATAGGCCAATACCTTACATTTTCGGGTGAATTTAGGTGCAAAACAGTGTTACAGTAAACCGTGGCAGCAAAGATACACAGAATACACTACGGTTCACAAAGGCAAGTGCTAAGTTTGCGGATGCCATTTCAGATGGCCATGTATAACAGTAGTATTTTTATTGTTATTCAACATGGAGTTCGAGATTGTGCAGGTTACCAACCAGTATTTCTATATTTGTGATGTGTGTCTGCCTCTGCTGCTCTCATCTTGTGAATAAATTCCAACAATTTTTATGAAGTGACTACATTCATTAATTAAGTCAAGGAACATGTGTCAGTGTAAAGCCTGCCAAAATCAGCCGCCGATCGGGGATGCCCACATGGGGCGACAGATCCCTGTTGCCCCACAACTCAGCCGGCCAGAGAACTGACATGTCCGATATTCTCTGGCCGATGCCATTAATTTCAATGAAGACCGGCACCTCTTCCACACAAAGGGTGCCCGCCGATGCTGTCAGCTCGGGATAGCAACGTGATGACGTCATCAGGCTGCTTTCCAGAGCTGATCGGACCTGCTCTGTCGGCCCACACTCGGTACGTGTGTGGGGGCCTTTACTCAGAGACAGAGGCAAATACTGCATTGTGTATACAAGTGTGCACAGCGAGAGAGGAAAAAAACACACAGCTTGACAACTCCTCTCTGAAGTCATCTCGACTAGTGGACTTTTCCGTCCTAGTTACAATACTTTTAACATATTTAAGTAAAGCTCTTACATTTCCTGCTAAGTAGAGTCCATCTTTGTACAGTGCCATGGTGTCTATGCTTCCATTCCAAAGAGTAGCTCTGGGAAATTCACCTAAAAGAACAACGTTTCTGAAAGTTAACAAAGCCTCAAATATGCTAATATGCTAATGTAATAGATAGCTAAAACCATGGGCAGCCTAAAATACTAACACTTGTGCTGATTTGAGGTCAGTATAATATTACTATTATATGTTAATGTGCTATTAACCTGGGGAACATACATCAATAGTAAGTCAAAATGTAAACATAATATAGGAGGATAGACATGCAGAATATTTACTGGTTTAAGATGACATACTTGTTTTACAGATAACTGATTAGCAATGCAAAATACAGATTCTCTAGGAATTTGAATCGGAAAACCCGGATGTGACGTCAGTGCTGGTTGTGCTAACGTCAGTGACGTCACATCCGGGTTACAAGCCGGTTTTTCACTGAAAGACCGGGTTCTCTACCCGGTCTTCAGTGAAATATTCTTCCTGTGGCGGGATCTCGCTGCTAATGATCCCACCGGAGGAAGAATAGAGGGCTCCTTCTCGTCGGCGAACAGGGCGGGTCGAACACCCGTACTGTCCGCCGGCGAGAAGGAGGGCGAACATGCTTGTTTGCGGCCGAACTGTCCGCCTTGCCGGCAGTTCGGCCATCCCTACTAGAGAGGTACATGTTCGAATGTGCAAAAGAGTTATTACTATAAAGGGACATTCCTCACTTAGCTTAGTGAATAAGGGGACGTTGGACTGACTTCTATCATCCAATAGTATGCAATGTAAATATCACTTAAGCCTCCTATAAACGCTTTGAATTCCTCTCGATCTTTCGGCAGATCGATGGTGTCATCAATCATTCTCAGCACGACCGGCCTCGCACCCTTTGTGTGACCGCATTTCTTTTGGATGGGGACACTGGTAATGTAAGCATTATGGACAT
This sequence comes from Ptychadena robeensis, assembly GCA_036250615.1. Taxonomy (NCBI): domain Eukaryota; kingdom Metazoa; phylum Chordata; class Amphibia; order Anura; family Ptychadenidae; genus Ptychadena; species Ptychadena robeensis. The sequence continues at coordinate 42,138,209 of CM070034.1, read as the reverse complement.
GTCCGTAATGTATTATATCGATTTATGGGCCGACTTATGGCCCAATTGAAGCAGGGCGATTTCGCAGCCGATTTTGCGGCAGATCAATCAGTGTGAGCGTGCATGGCAGTCATTCCAATGCGAAATCGGCTGCAAATTGAAGCATGTATGGGGGGCTTTAGTTTATTTGCCTTTGCACATTTTTGTTGTATTGACCTAGCTCAGTTAACATTGCCTTCAAAGTTGACATGCTATACTTGCTATGGAAATTTTTCAATTGAATTTTATTAGAGTTCAATAAATTTTAGTGGAAGGCTTAAAATGTACTTTTGTTGTAAATATAAGACATGTGTAAAATTTTAGTAATAGTTTCCTATGGCTAGTCCCTGTGTCACCTCTCTTCTCAAGAAGTCAGTCTTGAGCCATTTAAATCATTTACTGGCATAACATTCATATACAAGCTGCAGAGGCTTTAACTAGAGTTAGTAAAACATATAATATCTAAAGGCTGCGTGAAGCAGATGTAAAGGAAGCATCCTCATTACCAGATGTTCCAGTTTTGGGTGAACACCAACTAGGCAAATCATCTATGGACTTTCCATATCTCTTAAGCATCCCAGAGGCAGAGTTTTGCCTTGATTGTGTATTCTTTTCATATTCCAAAAATGAAGATGAATTTCTCTTGCAATTTAGCTACTAAAATATTGGTTTTGTCTACAACTAGCAAGGGTAAATTAACAGAGCATATAAACACATTATAATATTTCATTCAAATAGCAAAATCGGGACATTTAGCATTTACCAGCTGTTTGCCAGTCCATTGGGCTAAGCACTGTAACCTTCTGTGTCTCTGGGTTGATGGAGAGTAGCTGTCCTCCTTTGCAGCCCACATACAAGTCAGATGTTGCACTCCAGCAATGTGTATTGGGATGAACAACTGGTTTTCTTTGTTCTTTTGGCTTAAATACAAAGAAAAAAGTGATATCAAATGACGTTTTCTTGCTTTTACATACTTTACCATAAAAAGTTTTAACTTACCATAATTGTTGTTTAAGTTTTAAAAACTATTTACTCATAAAAAAATGAATACATTAGGATAACTATGTGGTTTTTTTCGGTAACAAATTCTAAGTAGACAGCCAAAAACGCTCAGTTTCATACTGTAACTCATACATATTTGCATACTTGTTAATAGAAGTTAATTGTTCTATGTTACTGAAGCAACTATAAAGCTGGCCATACAACATACAGCAATTACAATAGATTAGACATGAGAAACAATGAAATCATCAAACCAAACAGGAATCTACTGACAATAAGGTAATATTCAAATGATATTCAAATGATTTGTAGATTAAACACTGATCCAGAAATCCTGCTTTGTAACAGCCTATTAACCACCACACTCTCTGCCATTTAATTTAGGACATTGCAGAGCCATATAGTTATACACTTCAATTTTAAAATAACCTGAAAAACATGAAAAAAACTAGCTTTGGTTATGTAAGTATTGTCACTCCTTTAGGGACCCACTTTAGACCTTTACATTCCATTGTACACATCACCTTGATGCACAATACACTTATTATTGCAGCGTATTGCATTTATAATCAGTTGCACTCCAAAGCACTTCCAATGCCCATATGGACAGCCAATACAATGATCAAGAAAGAAGAAAGAAAAGCATTTAAATGAAAAACCTATATCTATCTTATAATTGGTATTCACACCATTATGCTACATCCACCTGTGCAGTGCTGGAAAAGAAATATACATATAAGAATCTGTGTCAGAGCTACAAATGCAACTACCTTAATGAAAGTTACCACTTACCATGAACTCCTCTGCTTCATCGCCCACTAAGCCTGCAATGGCTGGAACTGGCATCTGAGGTCCAAGATATGAGAGTTCCGTATCAATCTGGTATGTAAAGTATTCATTGTCTGCAGATATTGTACCATCCTCGTTAGGGAGTTTAATCTGTCTGTAGATAAGAAGCAGAAGAATTCAAATATTTTGTCATGGTTGGTGGGCTTATAGAATTTTTTTCACCTGTTATATTTCTAGTTATCGAGTTTGCCACACAGCCCTGTCTTTTTTCTCTGAGCAGTTAAGCAACATTCAAAGTCAGTTTCAGGACATCTGCTTGACAGCTTTGCTAAAAATCTAAACGTTCCAGGTCTATGACACTAGGTGGCAACCCTACTTACCTGAGCCAGAATCTGATGAGTAAAGGTACATTCAAACACAAACAATAACAGAGAGGGTGGGGGGGGGGGGGGGGCTGGTGTCTTCCACCTTCCAATAAATGGATCATTCAGAAACAACAATAAAGCAACATATTGTTCCCCCTTGTCAAAAATGGAGATTGCACTCTCAGATTTTTCAGGCATATTTGATTCACCACAGTTGTTAAAATATATACGAGTTTTTATTATTACATACACATTTCTAAGAAATTTTCACAATATTTTGACATGATTACAGCGGTGATACATTTATTAACAATATAGTTTGCGAGCACATGCAAATGAAATAAAATCAGATTACATGATCCACATAAATACATATTTAAAAATTTCAAAACTGTAATGGACGTCTTCTCTACGCGTTTCGCTAAAAATTAGCTTCATCAGGAGATCCCGCCATTACTATGATCTGTAACAATTATCAGTAAAGGTGCCCATACACAGCGTGACGGGCTTGACAGAGCGCAGCATGGTGACGTTATGATAACATTACCATGCTGCACTCAGGCACCTGTCAATTTCGAAGGGAATCAAGACACACCACTTTAGGTGCCTGATTCCCGTCAATACTTTGCATGGGAACCCTGGTCGATCCCGGTGGATCCCGCTCGAAGACAGGGGTGGCCGCATTAGATGGGCGGTAGAGAGATGGTAGTGAACGTGCACAGCGCTCAAATCGGCCATCGATCTCGCACATATCTGTGCATGTATGGGGACCTTTAGTAGCCCATTGCAAGGCTCCAAATCCCATAAGGAAGATAATGTGAAGGGTTCCAGAATAAGCATGAAAAAGAAGTCCGTGCTAGAAGCTTCTGCATTTTTATGTTATTTATTTTATTTCAAATGCATAGCTGTGTCTGTTATTAGCAGCTGCATTTCCAAGACCATGATAGTTGCAGCTGCTTTGAAATGATACAATCAAGTATGTGGAAAGTGACTCTTACTTTTCTTTTAGGTGAAATGCTGTGTCACATACTTCAACGTTCCAAACGGTAACAAATTCCTCGCTAGACAGACAAAGCTGGTGCCAATCCACAGGGTTAAAGGTCAGACTGGTATAACCGCAGCTGTAATGGGACTTGCTACAAAGTGCGATGCCTTCCTGCCAATTCCTGGAAATATAAAAAAGTTAGATTAGAACATCAACGTAACTATTACACCATGAACATAGACTAATAACAAACAAATACAAAGCAAATAAAGGTATAACTATATGCAAAATATTTTCTGTTTGGTTTGGAAAATGTGGTAAGGAAATAGACCCACTTTCAGGTTTTTATTGCTGTCTGTGTCCCTGCAAAACATTTCTGTTTAACCGATGTTTACATTGTTTCCATATTTAATTTCTAGTACTGCAGCTGAGGTCATGTCTTCTTCTGTCTTGGCAGACCTCATTGACTAAATGAAAACAATTCTATCTAATTGCTGCTTACATTTTATTTTAGAAATGTGTTTCTAAAGGCCTACTTACAGTAAAATAGGAACAAGGACAGTATCTTGTCTTTTGTTTTGTTTTATTTTATTCCATATTATTTGACAATTTATAATATCTTACTTTGTTGTACTAGGTTGTGCGCCTCGCACAACCTAGTACAACAAAGTAAGATATTATAAATTGTCAAATAACTAACTCCAAAGCCACTAACTCCAAAGATACAGCAAGTTAGTTCTATGCAAACGTAGACTTTTCCTGTTGGATTTGCCCTGGTCCCTTCTACGTTCTTAACTAACCTATCCTCCTGTCAGTTTAGAAGTTCCCCCTTCTTTCCTATCGGATAACAACAATTCTGACTGTATGTTGGCCAAAATTTGAATCTGAAAAATGTAGCTATTCCCTATTCTGTGCAGTTACAATAAACTTTTACTAAAGATACCAAGTTAGAGGATCTGTCCTATTGTTGGGAACTTGAAATAGAAATGATTTTAGAGACTTAAGCTACCCATGCAGCAATGCCTGCGAGATCCGCAAACGGGGGATTGCAGGGTGATGGCATCGTTCAAAGGATCAGAGCGCACCCTTTGTTTTCCCTGTTCCCCATCCAAGTAATGCGAACAGCCAGAAAAACTGACATGTCTGTTCTCTGGCCGATCTTGATTAGGGCCTGCAGCTTTCTGCAGACGATTTTACAACCGATTGCCACAAATGTGCAAGCCAATGATCGTCCACACGTGTATCTATGAATGTATGAGGGGCTTAATACAAGATTCACATAAAGTTATTGGTACATTTTTTTAGGATTTAAGCTTTTGTAAATGCCTTTTTGTGTCATTCTAAATATTAAGAAAAACTGTTTTCCAAAGGTGAAGACTGTGTTCAAGACAATTTTACCTGTAAAATCCCTTTGCACATGCATATGAAGTTGCATGTTACATAATAGGTGTTTTTTAGGCCCGTTATGAGAAAAAACGCTGTAAGAAATGCCCAAAAGTCCGCAAATAGCAGTGGCCGCCCAGACAGCATTAAGCCGGACAAATGTCCATGTGAACCTGGTCTTACAGACTATTTGTAACTACAAAAATTAAAAGATTTTCTTACCATATAGTAAGCAGATGATCAGGAATAGATGAATAACTAGCTAAATAGTGTCCTGAATGACTGAACGTTATTGCAGAATATTCCAGTTGTGCACCATCTACAAATAAGAACATCAAAATCAGTAAAATAAAATAGATAAATTAAGAAAAACTTGATTTTTCTGAAATGGTAAAAGAGAGCCTTTCAAACTGTAGCTATTTCCTAAAGAATAACTAACAATTTACTTTTATTTCCACCTTCCCCCCACCCCTTCATTCCCCTACCATCCCTTCCCACTTATACAGTATTTTTGTTATAATATAAGTTTTCTTATCCTTAATATTTACTTTTGGATTCCACGTTGGAGTCCCCTTTGGGTTATAAAATCTTAAAATGTATTTGGTATCTCTGCAAAGGAAAATATATGCTGTACGTATGTTTGTCTAAATCGTATTGCCTACCTTACATTTATATTTTGTACTGCTTTGATACCTCAATAAAAATTTACTGGGAAAAAAAATTACTTTTATTTCATTTTAATTTAACTGATGGTATACATTAATCTGATTTAAACTGATAGTTCTATTGGGTTTTAAGATGGATTAATGGTAGAGATGGTCAATGAGGTGGTGAAATTTTTTACATTTGCATATAATACATGAAAACTGTAGGAAGACTGAAACTCGGCCAAGCAGAGCTGGTATTGTACCTGATTGGCTCAGTTACAATTGGAATCCAATTTGTATGCGTTTGCATGCTAATGTTGAAATGTCAGCATCTCTTTGACCACACAGGCATCTGATAATGCAACACCCCATAGGATGCCCCAAGCCTCCCAAGCGCTTTCTCGTTTTGCCGTTAATCGCCTGTGTGATTCTAACCTTAACCATCCTGGGAGCAATAGATATGCATCACAGGAGGCAGAAATGTGTTTCATTTCCTCCAGCCAAGGCTAAAAACCACTGCCAAGAAGAGATTTTATCTGCATTAGCACCAGCAGTACTCATTCTCTGAACACACTGACCAACTTAACAACAGACACATTTTACAATTAGATAGCATGAGTTGTGTATTCACAATTACATTCTGTGTTGAAATAAATACATTTTGTAACAAAGACTCATATCTCCTCTCATATGTAAATAGCTGCTCATGGGTAAGTTGTTCAGTGCCAGATTGTAAAATGTGTCTCTTCATAAGTTGGCCAGTGTGTTCAGAGAAAGGGTACTGCAAGTGTAAAGGCACATGGTAAAGGTTAAGCCCTGCAGCTAGTGAAGACCGAAACATCGGCCGGGTCAGTTCCGCTAATCGTAAAAACATGGAACTCTCAGCTCCAGGTTTTGATTACCGGATGTGACGTCATCTACGTCACTTCCAGTTTTCTGAGCTGCTTTTTCCCTAGAGACCGGGTTCTCTACCCGTTCTCTAGTGAAAAAATTATTCCTGTGGCCGAATCTTTAAGTGACCGATCCGGCCACTGGAAGAATAACAAACTTCTTTTCACCAACCCATCACTACCGGCAGCCCAGACCTCCTGGCACTGGCCTTTTGGCTGGAGTGAATACTATGCTGGAACATTGTGTATATTTACTTTACATCTGTGTTTCTGTTTTTTCCTCTACTTTTCTCACCAAAACGTTGTGCATCTTATGATCTGGTGCGTCTTATAGTCCAAAAAATATGGTAAGTTCAAGATAATGTTGCATTTTGTTTTCAGTCAATAACATACCTTTGAGTTCTGCTCTTTTGACAAGTCCTGGGAAAGTATAGATGTAAATATTTGGTTGCAATTTCTGGTCAGCAAATGCCACCACTTCACTGTGCGTATTAACAGCCAACGTGCCAATACCACCTGTTGGACATTGTAGCAAAGTCTGTCTTCTTGTTTCAATGTCAGTAAAAATAATAAAGTTTCCACATGGATGGCACACTGTATTACGATTAACAAAGGTGACGTGTTTTTGGTCGATTCCTTGCACCCAGCTGAAAAGGAAAATGATAGTAAATGTCAGTCTGGTTCAAACTGCACACCTTTGCAAAGTAAAGGTCGATTTTCTGTTCTATCGAAAAGTTAAATCAATCATTTCATTGGATTGTTTGAAAATTGGCTCCTTTTTTCTTAAATCGAAATAAAATTAAACATGAAATGTAAAGAGCCGTGATCGGTCATGTTGGAAAATTTCAGATCGTACAACCTATCTGGTGGGATTTTTACGCCTTGTGATCCCTTGTATCCGATTGTATGAGTGTATGCACATGCCTCTAATATCCAGAAATGGACAGTAATCTTAGAGAGTTTTAATATTAGTCAATCAATATTCAATATTCAATCAATATTAGTTTGACAGTGCATATTTATGTTGCACATATCAAACTTCAAAATCAATTGAACTAAAGTTGATAACTTAAGAACAGCTATGTCACCAGGTGGGTCAAGCAGCTCGCAAACACCACTGAAAAGCAATTGCAATCTGGGGTCTACAAACCCAAAGTGTAGGCAACACTGTTTACTTGTTTGCTGTAACATTTTGATATACATTGTAGCAATAGTAGAATGCTGTACCGTGTTAGCCATAGATAAATACAGCAAGTTTGGAGTTCAAGTGATACCATTTATTGCCCAGGTGGCCAACCTGTGGCCCATGGGACACATGCGGCCCTTTGGCGTTCTTCAGTGGCCCTCCTCTGTTCTCCACTTGCGGCCTCCGAAACCTGTTAATGCATAGGTAATAGGAACTCACCTGTCCACTGATCCCCCACTGATGTGTCCTGGCATGAAAAATAATGTCTTCTAACAATGCATGCTGTCTTTTTTTCATTAAAAAATGCTTTTACAAGTCAGTATAAATTTAAAATGTTATGTGTGGCCCTTTAGTGAAGCTGTGGCCCTCCATATCAACTCAGTTGCTCACTACTGGTTTAATGGCTAATAGAGATGTTTGAATTTTTTTTTTTCATTAGACCATTTAGACAATTTCGAGTGAATTGCAAAGCCCCTGACCATGGTATCATCAACAAACTTGCTGGTTCTAGTTCTTGAGACTTTTATACACAAAAATACAAGGAAATAAATATTTTAACAAAAACAACTGTTTTGTGAAAGTGAAGGGTTAGTCAGTTTGGACAACACAGCAGTATAGTGTTTACAGAAATGCATCCCAGCAGAATTTTGGGAAATTTACTCTACCATGGAGCAGAAGAAGTTGTACACATTTACATAATTTTTGGGTAACAATTTATCTTTGTCATTAATAGTGCCAACAGGCTTTCTTCAAAATGTATCTAATGCTATTTCTAATACAATTTGGATACAGAATTTGGGGGTTATATCTTTATTGATGATCCTCATATAAAATTATGGGTTATCATCAGAAGGAACAGAGAGGAATTCCCTAGTGGGGTCACGTGCCCCAGTGACAACTGTTTATGAGGGGATTTCCCACACTTGGGATATATTTTCTCTTACTTCCTTTTGTGTCTATCACAACAAAGTGCAATATAAAATAAAAGATGAAACATGTATGTATAGAGGTCTAGACTATACTAAACAAGGGTAACTAAGAAGGAAAGGACGTGCACCAGAGGACAGAAGAGGGACTGATGACAAATGTAAGATTATATAAAAATATATGTGAGATTTGCAGAATATTGTAATCTGATGATACTCAGGAACTCCCTGTCATGTGTATTTACCTGACTTGTAAAGAGCAGCTGGAGGGATCCATGATGTCCCTGGGTGGCTAGCACAGGACCACTACAGAACATAAACTAAGTTGCTAGGAGAATCCAAACATCACACCCCATTGGACGAGGATACGTGTACGGGATTGGCCTTTCCTCGTAGACGTAATGACAAGTACATCTATTCTACACATGCGCCAATTTCCTTTCCCGCAGCAAAGATGGCGGATATGCATCACTGCCAGCACACATGATTCGTCACTTGGTTCCTCACACCCCGCCTCTAAAGTGCGCAGGCGCGTTTCGTGTTATTTCCTGTCGCCATTCCGGAGTCGATAATGGCTTGTGTTCCCGGTCAGGTTTTCAGCTTTCTTAATGGGAACCGTATGTCGCGGGAAATGCGAGCTATAGGTGGATTGTAGTATACGAGCTGTGGTGACGCGGGAGGACTGCAGGTGAGAGGACGCTGCGGGGGCGCCTGGTGTATGGATGTGTCCTGGGGGTCCCGGGCTGATGTCTTATCAACCTTTAGCGGCGTGTCGGTGTTCTCAGGTGTCCGTGCTGGCGGGACATGCTTCACCCCATGTACTGTCATGTCTTCTCGTCATCGTATGCCTCCCTGTCATGTATCGCCGAGTCATCAATGTTCTGGGGTCATAATGGGTGCTG
>CM070034.1:42105954-42129016 GCA_036250615.1 Ptychadena robeensis | reverse complement strand
AGAGCTTCATCATCACCACGACCACAACCATCATCGTATTGCCCCCGGTCATGTATCACAGAGTCATCAGTGTTCTGGGGTTATAGTGGGTGCTGTATGGGTTACATATGAGAGCTTAATCATCATCATATGGCCCTCTGGTCATGTGTCAGCGAGTCAACACTGATCTGGGGTTATAGTGGGTGCTGTATGGGTTATGTATGCTAGCCTCATCACCACTACCACCTTCACCGTATTGCCCCCGGTCATGTATTGTCGAGTCCTCAATATGGTGACGTTATAGTGGGTGCTGTATGGGTTACATATGAGAGCATCATTATCATCACCACTACCACCACCATCATCATGGCCCACCATTTTTTGTCACCGAGTCATCAATGTTCTGGGGTTATAGTGGGTGCTGTATGGGTTGTGTATGAGAGCCTCATCACCACTACCACCTTCATTGTATGCCCCCCAGTTATGTATCGTCAAATCATCAATATGGTGGGATTCTAGTGGGTGCTGTATTGGTTACATATGAGTGTTTTAGGGACATGAATGTGGACTTCATCTGCCCTCCCTGATGTGACTTCTTCCATCATCATGATCATATGGGTCCCTTGTCCTATATTGCCAAGTCATCAATGTGGCATTATAATGGGTGCTGTATAGGTTACATATGAGAGCTTTGGGGGTATGCCAAATCTTAATTTGTATTCCCTTATATGACTACTCTAATCATCATCACCACCACTCTATGGTCCACCTGTCATATATCTCAGAGTCCTCAATGATGTCCTTCTTTATCCACAAAAGATGTAAATAGGCCACAAATATAAGTCTGTTACATAGTTTTGGTAACTGTGTTTTCAAGGGCAATCAGATTGTAAAAATGAAGATGTTTGTACCCTTCCAGGGCTCATTCACACTCCTATTCAGTGATGGTTTGCAGCATTATGAGCTTCATTGTTGAATGCAATGATCAGCTGAAATCTATGGCTTTCGTGTCCCTGAACAAGGTTTGATCCCCAAAATTGCTAGAGATTTAGAGCAGGGTTGTGTGGAAAAATTTACTTTATTTTTCTATTGTTCCTTTCCTCCATCTCCAGCAGTTTTGGTGATACCTTGTTCAGGGACTTTGTAATTCACTCAAAGAGTTGGCCCATCAATAGTGTCTGGTAATGTTTTGTAAACATTAGGCACATGGTGTAAACTCTTCATCTGAGGTTCTCTGACTTCCCCCTGAGCGCTTTCTAATATGTTTATATCCCCATTAACCAAAGCAGTTCTAATGTACACAAATGTCCCATGCCTTGTCTGTGTATATACAGTGGAGGAAATAATTATTTGACCCCTCACTGATTTTGTAAGTTTGTCCAATGACAAAGAAATGAAAAGTCTCAGAACAGTATCATTTCAATGGTAGGTTTATTGTAACAGTGGCAGATAGCACATCAAAAGGAAAATCGAAAAAATAACTTGAAATAAAAGATAGCAACTGATTTGCATTTCATTGAGTGAAATAAGTATTTGAACCCTCTAACAAAAAAAGACTTAATACTTGGTGGAAAAACCCTTGTTTGCAAGCACAGAGGTCAAACGTTGACCTCTGTGCTTGCAAATTGATGACCAAGTTTGCGCACATTTTAGGAGGAATGTTGGTCCACTCCTCTTTGCAGATCATCTCTAAATCCCTAAGGTTTCGAGGCTGTCTCTGTGCAACTCTGAGCTTGAGCTCCCTCCATAGGTTTCTATTGGATTAAGGTCCGGAGACTGACTAGGCCACTCCATGACCTTAATGTGCTTCTTCTTGAGCCACTCCTTTGTTGCCTTTGCTGTATGTTTTGGGTCATTGTCGTGCTGGAACACCCATCCACGACCCATTTTCAGTTCCCTGGCCACGTATGATTCCCGTACGATCATTCAGGACTCAAACGAAAAATTTTGTATGGGTATGTTTTAGTGAGTCTAGCACTTGGCCGGACTGGAATGCCTCCAGTTAGACTAAAAACACTTTAAAGAGAGCAGCCCATTTGGTTATCCCAATGTTGCCCCACAGATAACATTATAATGTGATACAGATAACGTGATACAGCCACATCACCCCCACCTCTCCTTCCAGTATTTATCAGATAAATGGATTTAGAACCATTTGTACTCCCAATGTGTTTTTCAAATAGATTTATTCTGCGCATATCTGTGATGCCACTGACGTGAAGAATGCTTTACATATACATTATCATTTATTTATATAGTGCCAACATATAACATGGCTCTGTACAATACATTAAAGTTGAGACAACACAAGATGATACACAGGTACAGATTATGACACAGGAGGAATAGAGGACCCTGTCCGACCGCGCTCACAATCTAGTTGATATATATAAACGTCGTCATTGCATTGAAGCAGCTAAAATCACAGTGCAGAATGAAGCGGAGGATTTACCCAATCTGTATCATAGCTTCCTCCTCTCTGTCGGGTGCAGAGAGACTTGTGAAGGGAACCTCACTGAGGGAGTGCCATACGTGCGAGATTTTAATGTTTTGCTTGGAGAGACCCGCATCATCTAATGGGCAGCTGGGAAGTCAGAAAATGCACAACAGATCTTAATATTTATATGCACAGTACTCGCTTCTATATGTTAAATGTTATTTTAATACAGCGGTTCCCAAACTGGAGGGCTCTGCGGTATTCGGCACAGCTGGGGTGGCACTTAAATCCCTCTATGTCAGAATCACACTGGCAGCCAGTGAGAGGGGAAGAAAGTAAAATTGGTGTGTGTGTGTATATGATGCATGACTTTGGATGATTGGTGTATGTGAAAAGCAGTTGTATTTCCAATAAAGTTTGAGGGCCCTTTCACACTGGCTGCGCTGTGGCTATGGTGTTTTTCCGTTACCATAACGAACATGCTAGCGGTCATCTTACTGCTTCTGTTACATTTACAAAAATGTACCTATTTTTTTCAATGGGCGCTGGCCCTAATTCGAACCTGTGTAGTTTGAATAGGGGGCCCTTGATAATGTTCCTATACAGAAAAGAAGGCCATTGCAAGGAAAGTTTGGGAACCACTGTTTTAGTATGTTTGTAGTAAGTTATAATCTATTTTACAAAGCCTGTTTTTCTCTTTCATCCCCAGGTACCCTGCATGGACCACTTCGGAGCTCTTTTCAGGGTTTCTGATTTATTTGCACTATGTTCCATTGTGGTTCCTCTCATTTCTCATAATCCCTGGAGCAGCGTGGCCTGGTAAGAACCTAGTGACAACAGAACAGTGGGTGACATTTAACGTGCACAATGTCCTCATGGCTCATTGCACAGTGCTGACTTATTAAACTGGTCAGTGTGATTACCGCTCTGTAGGATTGATTGTGCCTTGTTTTCATAACTTCTAAATTCTAGTTTTGCTGGAATGATAAACAGATGTTTGTTCTCACCAGGTAACAGGAGATATTTTCTGGACTGTCATAGGAAAATAGGCAGCACCACTCTCCTCAGAAATGGCATCAAGACAACCTGATGTTCCTGGTAATTAAACTCCTACATACGGAGATTGCAGTCTAGCATGTGAAGGTCACGTCCAACTACACTGTGGAATACATTAGTTCTGATTTTAGTGAACTTGTTAAAATATTGCTTGAATATTATCTGCTTCAAGTGCAATTAATCTGGAAGTTGGCTGGAAAACTTGGCTTGCACAGTCCTGATCCTTTCATAATTCTCAGCTGACAGGAATGATTTGCTGAAATCCCTGCAAATAGATGAGATCCTATATGTTGTATCGGTTAGAACTTTAACATACTAAATATTGTATTGTTAGTGTAGCTTTAGCACTCCTTAATGATCATTTGTTTTATAAATTTACTACATCTCCTCCAAAAAAAAGTTCTGAATAAAAACTTTTCTTGGTGTTCTTTCCTCTGTTTAACAGGGAACAGTTGGGAAGGTCACAAAAAGCGCAGGGGTAGGTGGTGCCATAGACCTTCATGTAAATGGAGGGGCGTTGCCTTTTCCCAGCATAACTTATGAGTTATTCACGGGACCTCCAGGCGGGTAGGAAATCGGGGCCACGTGCGTAATTCCCAGGAGGTAAACACATTTGGGATAAAGTAGAGAGAGAGAGAGACTGAGTTTGGCCTAATCAGACGGCAGACTCACAAGTTTTTACTTATAACTTATTTGTAGGAGATGGCCTTTTAAGCAAATTTTAGTTCTATTTATAAACTAGATAAACGTTCTCCATCTTGGGCAGCATTCCACACGTATGCCTTTCAGGCTGTGGCAGCCCTATGTATGATGTCAAATATGACAAGTGCTCCCATGTTAGTGCTATGGGCGAAGGGCAGAATTTAAAGGACTGCTTTTTGTGCATTCACCATGTGAATGAGCCTTAATAGGCTGCATAGAGGCATACATAGCTAAGTACCTACCTACGTACAGCCAGACATATGAGGTCACACTGTTTAGCCCCCCCATACACCTTTAGATCACTCCATACAATTTCCTTAAGATCTACCAAAAACTATGTAGAGGCCGGGTCCTCCCTGATAGAATACATAGTGATTGGAATGTTTAGAAAGGTCCTCGTATTACATGGTTTTGGTAGAAGAGAAGTTGATTGTACAGAAAGACTTGTAAGAAAAGTTTGTATGGGGTATGGCTTTACCGTTGGCAGTAATTTGCTAATTCTTTTTAAGTTGCTTTACTGAGAATTTGGGATGAGGAATCACATTTGTGAATCCCTGCAGCAGTTGATGTAGTAATGTTTTCAGATATTTACATTGGGAAGCTTTAAATTGCTGTATTGCTGTGGCATATGATGATTGGCTTTAAAATTTTATAAACATGGGAAGAACCCAACAGTGAAGCAATCTGCTTGGCCCTTTTTCCGGGCTGTCGTATTCTCACAGGTGAATTTCTGAGGTAAAATTTTTTTTCTCATATTGAAGTCGCTTATATTGAAGTAAACTAAAGAATATTTCTGAAGTTGCACTGTATAGTAAGTAGTGGGCTCTTTGTTCTCAGCCATTGAGCACGGCTCGAGCGGGCTTCTAGGAAAAATGTCTCTGCCCATTGGGATGCACCGTCGTGCTTTCAGTTATGACGATGCTCTGGAGGATACGGCGCCAATGACTCCACCCCCATCGGACATGTGTACCAACACTTTGTGGAGACAACCTGTTATCCCAGAGCGTAAATACCTGAAGCTGTCTAAGGTATGTTATGTAAGAGCCACTTTTTAGACATGTCATTTGTGATACAAGTGTATTAAGTTGTTTGTGGCCATTTGTAGCCAGCTTTGATTAAAGTAACTTGGCAAATTATTTTATTATAAACCCTTTATTAAAAAAAGTACATATTTTAATATTAGCAGTTTATATATTCCTGGAAGGTTTTTTGTCTGCCTTTTTAATATTCCACTAAAACTTCACAACAGTAAATAGAATTCAAATGAAGAAAGAATGCGCTCCCCAGGGGGTTTGTGCTAATGCGCTGCATTGTGGTCCCAATGTCACAGGTACACAGGTTGCAAACATGTATCTTACGTGAACACTAGCCACAATGTGCTGTGGTTCTGTGCCACATCGCGGCTACTGTGCAAGTAGCTTTCATTACTGTCCATTACACAAGTCAGAAACTGATGGCTGATTCAAATTGCATAGTACATATGCAGTGTGAACCTTCTTTGGACACCTGTACAGTGTTCTCCCCAGAATTTTTTTTCAGCCGGGCGGCGCGATGACGTCATCGCGCCGCCTGCACCGGTCCGGCGGCCGGCAGCACACAAGTCCTCTGACAGGCGGCGCCTCCCCATTCTTCAGGAGCGCGTCGCAGCCACTGAAAGACTCCGGCCCGCGGCTCCGGTAGTGTGCCGCGGGCCGGAGTCTTTCAGTGGCTGTGGCGCGCTCCTGAAGAATGGGAGGCGCCGCATGTCAGGCTGCTCGCCGCGGAGGACTTGTGTGCCGGGCGGGGACTAAAATCTCCCGGGCGGGGCGCCCGGCCAATCTGCTCTGGGGAGAACACTGCTGTAGTTCATTTAAAGTGCACAACTAGTTAAGGGCTTGTGTCCACTACGCAGAGAGGACACTTCCCATCCAGATGAATGGATCAGTGTCCACTCTGCGTATTCTTGGCTGCCCCCCGCAGTGCTGTTTTGAAGCTGCAGGCTGCCATGTCTTCAAAGCAGCACCGCGGGGTGCCACCGGAGACTCCTCCGTTGAAGTTTAATGGAGGTGTCTCCAAGATGTGGGAAACCCGCGCCGAAGCTGTTTGGGTGCTGATTTTCTGCGACTTTCCCCTGCTGTATGAATAGGGCTTGGGCAAACTGCCTTCTAGCAGCAGAGAATCTGCCTGGCAAATGTGACGGAGCACGCCTTGATTCTGCACCTTGGTTGGACGTACATCCAACGCAGGGAATCTGCAGTGGACCCATGCCCTAATTGATACCAAACTGATTATAAATTGGTAACTTTCATTGGGTCACCCCTTTCTAGGTTCCACGTCTCCAGCTATAGTTCCTGTGTTGGTATCACCATTTTATAGATTCTCAGTTGTCAGAAGTAGTTCCTCCATCTGTTCTTGCTTGGGTTTTTGAGAAAAAAGACATAAAGTGAGGGGATCTGTCCAAGTTAGTCCCTGATATGACGCGAGTCGTCTGGCTGAGGTTTTGCTATGTTGCCAGTTAGTGTGTAAAAGTATATATACATTTGTAGTGAAAGTTCAAGCCTTGCTCTTAACATGTCCTTTTTTTTGTTTTCCCCTCCCTTACCATCAAAATGTCATTCCCACTCTCTCTTCCTGTGCATTCTCCTGTCCCGAGCAGGTTGAGGATGGGGATAACACTATGCCCCCACCTGCTCCGCCCCAGACCTCTTCTGTAGAAAAGGCCCCTGTGGTGAAGGCTAAAGCAACTTCTGTCATCATGAACTCCCTGTTAACAAGTAAGGATGTGTAAAGTTTCCTCATAGAGACGAATATTTTGCAAATGTCAATGGCAGGGCTTAGTTATTTAGTTTCTCTTTTATACTGTAGTACTTTTCCAGTGATTAGTAGATCTGATGGGTAACAGAGATGCTCCCACCCATGGGTGTGTTCACAAATGGTAGTAGTCAGGGCTGTGTTACAGCTTCTTTACAGAACATGGATGATCAGCACTCGGCATCAAGTTCTCTGATCAGTTTTTGTTAAACAAACCTTGGTGCCGCCAGTCTCTCCTCTCAGTCATCATGGTGGGTATTGTTTTTTATTTTACTTTAGTTGACTAGTGAGTATTTGTTAGTGTCCTGGAAAAACACTTTCCATTACCTTTTGCAGTTTTGCCATATGTTCTGTGTTTATCTTTTGTTAACGGGTTTTGTCTTCTTGCAGACGTTTGCCTTTTCGATCTGATAATATTTTGGATGTGCTGAATAGGCAGTTTTGTCCACAGAATGGTCCTCTAAAGCTTTACTGAACTACAATTACTTGATTGTTTTGTTTTGTTTGTCCATTAATGTAAATGCGTTTGTAGCACGAATTTATGTAGCCCACAGATTGGACAAAAGTTTCTACAAAAGGGGTTATAACCTGACACAATAGGGCTTCGGGCTCCACTGTCCATTTAAATAAAGGGATTTGAATGGAGTGCACCAGCCGCCCATTGACAGCAATGGGGCTTTGACAGGGCTGTCTCCACGAGCCCCGAATCTGCTGGTCTTAACCTCCTTCGCTTTGATATCGATGCAGCAAGCTTTATCTATAGGAACGTAGCAGAGGCTTGAGTGGACACCAGCATACAGTGGAGCCTATGCTTAACAGTGGCTGCATTTATACAGCAATTGGTCACATAGTTATCCTAATAGCTATCTAGTAGAATTTTTTACTGAAAGAACAAGTTCTTTCAGCAGGCATCCACTAGTGCACCAGACCCTGTGATAATGAGTAACCTGGTCGGATGTCTCATCTGGATAGTCTACAGTCTAGTTTTAAAGCTGCTCTAGAGAGATCCCAAAATGTAAAAGGACTGACCCTTTTTATTTGAGAAGAGTTCTTGTTCCTTTTAATAATTATCATATTAGTCTAGTCAAATCCAAACAAAATGTTTTGTATTTACCTATTAGTCTTTTAGGGCTTGTTTCCATTATAAGTTGGGACCCCTTGGCTAAGCGTACACACTTAGCAGGGATCCCGACGTATCTCAGACATTGCCTGCTCGGCGCATGATCTTTTTACACATCCGCCGGTGCAGAGGCTGAGCGTACTCGACTACGTTCAGCCTTACATCGGCGGGGCGGCTCGGTGCAGTGAAGACCGAGTCTCTGCGGAGCAAGTTAGTCTATCGGCTACATCGGGGACCCCCGCTAAGCATATACACTTAGCGAAGGGGGTTCTAGCGTAATGGAAACATAGCCTTATATGGTGGCAGAGTTTGTTTTATTTTTTAATATAACAGATGTGAACACTTGGTCTGCAACAAACAAATGTGGTCAGCGTACTTAAGGAGTGGTAAGCGGCATTTCATTGCCTTACCCATAGGTATCCCCACAAAGCTAAGCAAAAGTCTGGCTATGATCTCCTCATTAAAATGTTTCATAGGCACTGCTTGCCCTGAAGCTGACAACATAAAAAAATCCTTGTTTACAAAGCAGCCTTTCACTCTGAGCACATGGATTTCCAGACACCTAACTTGTATATTACTAACTTTAGAAGCAGGTATAGGAAAATGGTTCACCTGTTGCACAGGTGAACACAATGGTTGCAGGTTCCTTGCGTTTGATATGCCTTTCCCTACACTTGCATTTAAAGTGAAATTCAGGTCATAAGGCCTACAACTTTACTATGAGAAACTGGGTACCTGTAGATCGTGCATGGTGGATTGTGAATAGCCATTAACCTGTGATGTTCTAGGTGAAATACATGAGTCACATTTCTGGATATCTATTTGTGACATTTTTTTTAAAGAGTCTTCTTAATTAAAGAAACCTGAGGTGTGAATAAACATGTTAACATCTGTATATAGTCAGCATGCAAGTGTTAATTTCCATTGTGTGCACTGTGTGTATTGTGTTATTTGTAATGACTGGAATGGGTATGGAGGAGTTGGGCTCTGGTCAGTCTGTGGCTCCCGCTTGAAAGCCGTGTGTGCAAATGTCTTCCATTTCAGAACATACACAAGAAAGCATTCAGCGCTTCGAGCAGCAAGCTGGTCTCAGGGATGCTGGCTATACTCCACACAAGGGCCTCACTACTGAAGAGTCTAAATACCATCGCGTGGCGGAGGCCCTGCATGTAAGATTTGTCCCTTGTACTACCCTCCATGCTCTTGCCTGGATTGTACATCTTCCCCTCTGGTATTTACTTATTGTGGTGCCGTGATGTAAATGTGAACTTTGCTTGCTGTTCTCCTTCTATCATCTTTGTCCTGTATGTGCATGAATTGGAGGGGTCCATAAGAAAAGTGTATTTCTTCTAGTGCTGGAAGGTAATGGCCATATATAATTGTGTGTCTTATGGGAATTGCAATGTGTTTGGATGCCAATTGTAATTTGTGTGTGGATATGAAACCTAATGCACATTTTATTTCTATCCTCCATTATTCTGAGCAGAGGTTGCTATACATACTGTGTAGACTAGTGCTTCATTTAGTTTTGTCTACTGGTGAATGGGGAAAATGGCCTGACTTTACTATAGATTTCAGAGAGGGCAGAGATGTGCACCACGGGAGACCCAACTACTAGCTTAGGTTGATTAAGTGTACATGTGGTGTTCTATAGGGGAGATCGCTGATAGTTTGTGTTCATGTAATACGTTTTATTAGAATGTTGGCATCAGTATGTCTCCTATGGGTTGACAACCTATGTTTATGTGTAGATTAGCTGTAATGTAGTCCCCATACACATGTAGATTGCCGCTCAATCAATGGCTGATTCGAGCAATGATATTCATGTCGTGCAAGTTCACGGCCATTGAACGCAGCCACCCAATCAATCCCGCTCGAAGATAGGGCGGTTTAACAGGGAATGGACATGTCTTGGGGCTTGTCCCCATTTAGGCAGTTTCCGATGATTATAATCGCGACTCAGGCGATGCCGCCCATGTATTCGATGCTTGCCCCTTACTACTGTGGTCGGTCAGCTCACCACGTTTTTGATCACAGGCTGTGGTCGCCTGATCGCGGCCATAGACCTGAATAGACGAGCCTAAAAATTGCATCTCAATTCATTGATTTTTAAACGCCCCAATTCATTCTCTATGGGCACGATCAGGGGCGATTGGGCAACATTTTCCTGTGCCATTCACCCACTTCCTGCCTACTGTTTAGTTAATAACAATCGCGGGATGTCACCCAAATGGGGACAAGCCCTTAGACTGCCATACTTTTGGATGGGGACCAAGGTCCTCATCCAAAGTATCGGAAGTAAATCCTGCACTTTAAGTGGTGCACCTCGATTCCTGTCCAGTTGACGTGCGCCCGAGCACAGCGTGGTAACATCACCACACGGCACTCAAACGGGTCAATGATCTCACGGGTGTCTACATGTGTATGGGTACCTTAAGACTTGCACTTAGACCTCTTACTGGGGGATTTGCCATAGTGTTGAATCTGCAAAATATAACACTATGGCCTGATGCTTTTTTTAATAATAATTTATTTTTGCATTTGTTATCTAGCTATTTAAATAGTGTGAGATTTGAATTATTTTTTTAGAGAAGAGGTTAGCTGTGGTTGGGTGATCATCTCACATAAGATGATCACAACTCTTAGGTTCTAGAATAGTCTGGATGGTGCAATGTACAAACCTTGCAGTCTTCCAATTTCCTTTGTAAATGTTACAGGAATCCTAATACTTGGTAGTTGGGTTCATTTATAGCCTGTAGCTGTGTATGTACTTTTATGTAATGTTCTTAAACAATATTGCAAGCACTCCTTGTACTATTACGTAATGCTGTATTTGTAGCCGCCTGGT
This sequence comes from Ptychadena robeensis, assembly GCA_036250615.1. Classification (NCBI taxonomy): domain Eukaryota; kingdom Metazoa; phylum Chordata; class Amphibia; order Anura; family Ptychadenidae; genus Ptychadena; species Ptychadena robeensis. The sequence goes on along the minus strand of CM070034.1, from coordinate 42,118,084 downwards.
TTTTATATTGTTGCGTTAATGATGCTGAATTGCCAAAAGCATGACTGAAGGGTCGCCAATGAAAATGGCGCAGAATGTATTTGCTAGTTTTAGGCCACAGTTGCTGCTCCGACCCATAAGTATTTCAGTTCACTTTTTATTTAATGCTGGTCTGCTTTGTGAGTATATACATTGTGGTGATGTCTATGATATTGGTACTTAAGGCCCCCATACACATTTCGATTATCCTGTTCTATCGACTTGTCAATTGACTGGAAAAAGATGCCTGTCCACATGGTTCGGTCTGAATCAGTGGTGGATGACTGAGTTGCTATGGAGGGCAACAAGTTCAGCCCTCGGGATCACTAAAGGGCCGCACATAACATTTTTTAATCTACTTGTGTAAGCATTTTATAATTAATTAATTACAGCAGGCAGAGCTTTTAAACAAAATGTGTTTTAAATGATACTTCAAGCATTAACCTTCTGGGTGTTTGGTCTGAGTTAACTTGGGCTGAGTTTCATGCATCATAAAACTCAGCCCGAGTTCAGTAGTGAGATACTCACCTGTCCGCTGGATTCCCCCGGCGGTCGGGAGCATCCCCATGTATGCTGATGCTTCCGGGTCTGCCCCTGATTGAGTCACCGGTGACCCGAAGGGGGCGGGGGTAGGCGGCGCCATAGACCTCCATGTAAATGAAGGGGCATTACCTTTTTTCAGCATAACTCCGGTGTCTCCAGTGACGGCGGATTTATGTTCTGAACCTCCAGGCAGCCAATCACGTTATGCTCTGCCGCAATTGCCCCTGGCACGGTTATAAACGTGCCACGTGCGCAACGCCCAGAAGGTTAGGTAACACTGTAGTATGGTAATGCATATTTTGTGTCCTGTATATCATGAAAGGTTATGTACCCCTATTCTGTTTCTCTCTGTAAGAAGATTCTGGGCGTAGATGCGTCAGTGGGGATCGGTGGACAACTAAGTTACTATGCCCTGTGCATTAAGTTAGGTTTCTGGGCTGCAAGTGGAGAACTGAGGAGGAAGGGGGGGCGCTGAAGAAAGCCCAAAAGGCACCTGGGGTCCCAATCGGTAGAAATTTACCAAATAAATCGGAAGTGATCGGACATGTCAGAAAATTTTTATGTCTGGTGTCAGACGTTTTGCTGTGTTATATATGATATGACTGACTTCCTTTTGATTTATGCTATCGATTAAATATTTAGTTTCTCCATGTGGGGGTGTTTTGTTGATTTTCTATTAAATTACGAATCTGACCTAGATCGTAGGAGAATCGAAACGTGTATGAGGGCCTTTCTTGTTTTGAGACTTCTACCCGTAAAGTGGGATGATATGCTCCTTCCTGGCTTTGATACAATATTGACGCCCAGATTTCCGTGTGCTACAGAACTTTTTTGACCTACATTTGTCTTGTGTGGCCTCATTGTTACATCTGAGCCTCGTAATTTGGGTGTTTGCAGATCCATGTGTATGGTTCCAAGTTTGTCATGGTCTGATTGCATAGTACAAAGCAATGGAAGGGATTTGTATATTCCATGCCCTTAGAATTGTTTTTAATCTGTGGAGTATGGTGTGAATTTATACAAAATTGAAACAGGTGTCTCTATCTTTTCGTTTCGGAGGCTGTTTCTTTTTGCTTTATGTACACTGGCATGATGTGTTTTTAAAAGGTTGTAAATTTGGGATTGTCATTTGTATATAATTAAGCATCGTGTAAAGTCTTGTCTGTTCTGGTAATACTTCAGTTCATGCCCTTCACATGTCTGCTGTTTTCTCTTTAATAGCCGTTCTGCATCAGGTCTCAGGTTGCCTTCTTGCTATTTATAAGAAGTTGCTTATCCCCTTTCAAAACATTTCCATAGAGGAATGGTTTTTAATTGGGTAACTAACCTCCTAATCAAACATTATGGTGTACCTGCTGATCTTATTGTATGGTGTAGAAACCTGATGTGATCAGCAGATATCATTTGTTTTGTCCCTGATAGAAGCTAAAGATGCAAACCGGGGAATCCAGTGAAGACCGGCAAAGTTCATCTACTCAGTCCACACCTTGCAGCACCCCGAGCTCATCACCAAAGCAAATGCGCAGGTAATCCTAACCTCTTATTTGACTAATAATTTTCGTAAAACAACAATGAGGTAAGGTGCAGGTAGTAATGTAGTTTTTATATTTTATATATATTGTTTTTCTTGTGTCCAATCTTGCCATGCCAGGCCTCATCGGATGTAGTTGCTGTCCATTAGAAACCTCAGTTGGCACAACACTTGCCATTTCTCTAAACCGCAGTCAAAACTATTGACAGCTGAAGGTGAATAACGCATCTTGCTACAAGGCTGCTGGTTAATCAAATTAGCAGGCAAATGAGTAGTCAGTTGAAGGCAGAAAAAAAATATTCACTGATGGCATATGATGACCTGTCCTCTCACCTCCACAAAGGTGTGGATCTGAGGGGCAGCAATAGTTTGATAAGGTCGTTCAGGTAACAGAACGACCTGAGCCCATTAACCTCCTGGGTGTTACGCATGTGGCATGCTTTTTTAAAAAGTATAAAAAATGACGTCTCGATTTGTAACCCATTTGGAGGTCCCGGAGTCGTGCTGGGAAAAAGCAACGCCCCTCCATTAACATGGAGGTCTAAGGCGCCGCCTATCCGGAAGGATCAGTGTGTACTCCGATCCAGAGTATCACTGGGGGAATCCGGTGGACTAAGTTTCCCCGCAGTTAACTCAGGTTGAGTTTCATGACCAATGAAACTCAACTCAAGATAACTCGGAGAGAACGCCCTGGATGTTAAAGGTGTAAATAACAGAAAATGTGTGCTTTTCATGGGTTGGGCATGATGTAGACAAACGGTTACATTTGTCCTCACAGCAGATTTTGATTTAGTTCTCAAGTCCCTTATCTTTGTCCAAGGACAAATACAGCAGCTGCGAGCGGAAACAAATCTCATAATATGCTGAAGTGTGATATATTCATGCATGCCTTTAACCCATAAGCTACCTTATAATGCTTCTGAGAGTTGTCAGACCAGGTGGCATTATCCTGGGCAGTTGGCTAACCCAGTGAATGCTGCCTTGCTGACCAGGAAAGGAAAATGGCTAAAGGTAAATACGCATTTTCCTGAGGGCTTGTTGAGTCCATGTATGTCTTGGTGGCACAAGAGAGACCTATCTAATATAAGGTGGTTGTGGTTCATCAGTAAATCGTAACAATTATATGAAGTTGTTGTATAAAGCCTTAAAGTTTTTATTTTTTAATGTATGTGTTTGAGGTTCTAATCATTCCACACGCCAGTCAAGACCTATATGGGTGTGCCAATTACCAGGAAATGTCTTTGCAAGCAAATTCTAATTGTTAGTGATGAAGTAACATGGTTACACCTTTTCTTCGAATCCTTTGTCTTATTTACCCACAGATCATGGTTCAGTCAAGGTTCTACTACATCTCTTCCAGCCGTGGAGCTTCAGAGCACAGATACAGATAAGTGGAGCATGTTTACTCCTCGTGCAGTACAAAAGTCAACCACCGATCCAGGTAAGTATTTAGTTTTATGCTGCTGATTTTTTAAACCAAAAAAATTGTTAGTATACATAATGGTGTGCAGTTAATTTAGGCTAGAATCTCAAGTGTCTGAAAACACTGTGTTTAAGCACCTAGATGCCCCAAAAATGCCGACCTGTCTGACTGATCCTTTTTGGGCATCTGCCCTATAGTTTTGGGCCACACACAGGTGATTATTGCCTATTAATCCTACCAATCCTATCCACTAGCCTTGATAGTGCAGTTCTATAGTGTGAGTACCATAAGACACATATGTAATGCCAAGCTATCCACAAAGTCCCATTGTTTGAGGTGGATTGGGGGTTGAGACGTGCTGAAGAGGTTACCGTTTTGGCAAAGAACACATTGGGGGTCTTCTTACAGATTATTCAGGCTAGTCAAACATTAAATTCAAGCCCCAGTATTTTGAATAAATTGTATGAAGTCATTACTGCAGTGTGCCTCAAGCATTAGGATAGGGTGACGTTTCTCATTCTACGTTGTTTGGCCTTCTTACCGCATACCCAGGTATCATGAATCCATATCTTGGTTGTAGACCAACAAGATTTGGCAAGATTTGGGGTGGTGGTCAGCCTGAACATTAATTAAACAGAAATTGTCAAAAGTGTGGAATGTAGTCCAACATTGGTGGATTCCATGCAACTTGGATATCAGTAAATCAAAGGAACTCAAAAGGTTGAAACTTTTTGAGTTGTGTTTGTTATTGTATTTAACCTCCTCTATGTTTAGACTGAGTTAGTTTGGGGCGAGTTTTTGTGAAGAAGGCACTGCGATTGTCCGTATTGCAGTTTTTTTAAACGTCATGCTACGGGCCTGATGCTCAGAGTGTTGAAAAAAAGCGGATACTGTTCTCTTTTAAACAGCCCAATACTTTCTACATAAAAGAAAAGGAATTTGAAATAGATGTACTTTCTTTGTGCGTTGTACAGCAGCAGTTAACACATTTTTCTTGTGTACTGTTTCTCTACATCAGGTGGCTTCACTGTCCAGTCTTACAAAGGTGCTCAGAAACCAACTCCTATGGAACTGATGCGAGCCCAAGCTAACAGAATAGCAGATGATCCTGCTGCGTTCAAACCACCCAAAATTGAAATGCCACCATTGGTAAATGCAAATAAGAAAACTGCCAGAGGCCACGACCTTAAACCACGCGACATGAACATTCTTACTCCCTCTGGCTACTAAGGCATGCACATTCATAGAATGGTTGCCCACCTCTACCCTTTACAAAGTGCGTTTCGCATTCTTCGGTCTTCACTCATTATGTGGTCCTTAATTTATTTTTAGTTGTTTGGCGGTAGAAGGTAAATAGCTGGTTCTGCTTTTCTTTGCAATCAGGTCAGTCTGAAAACTGTTGTAACTATGCATATTGTAACCGTTGCAGCCGGTGACATGTGCCACAGCTTGTCATGATATTAATCCTTGACCTTCCACTCCTTCGTACATGTTGAGCAGAGGTATATGTAGATATGTTCCGGGACCATGTTGTCTTGTACTAGGACAGCTGTAGTTTCCAACACCTTGTTTTGAAAGTATCACAGAACATGCAATAAGAGAAGTGTGGAATAGTCCCTTGGACTCTTGAGCTTTACCATACTAATGCAAAGTAAATCTTCATTGTTTAGGTTTCTAAGATGCAAATTCAGCAATATGTATCTAGCTCAGCAGATTGATGGCTACAGATTCCTGCTTCTTGCATAATGTAGGCACATGCAGACTAAGTATTTTTTTCCCATTCCATTTTAAAGGTACTGCACACAAAAATATTCTGTTGGATTTAATTTATTCGTATGTGTTTTGTGTGCGTGCTTTTTTGTCCTTTCGTGCCTCCATTTTATGGTTTAAAATAAACTTGAAATGGGCAGTTAGATTTGTGATTCCTTTCGAGTATGGAATTTTTATTAGAATTCAAAGTGTGAAAGATCAATACCTGCTGTCCTCAAGATTGCTTCCCAAATTAGATGAAGCAACTCTGGAAGCCTGCTTAAGTCTGGAAAGTTTTGCTTTTAATGAAACTTTGCTACTCTGTTGCAATCGACGAAAAGGTATGTGTAAGGTCATAGCAGAGCCTGATATTTCAAGGCACATCATGCAGATCTATCTATTGATGTTCAATGGATACACTGCCTGTCACAATGACATGTTGTAAACAAAGAGGCGCATAGATGCTGCACTGACAATACAAACTTGAATCTTAGGCTTTGTTTCCATTATACGTCGGGACCTCTCCGCTAAGCGTATACGCTTAGCAGGGGTCCCGACGTATCCCATAGACTCAGCCTGCCGGCGGTCTGTTTACACATCTGCCGGTGTAAAGGCTGAACGTACTCGACTACGATCAGCCTTACACTGGCGGATCGGCTCGGCGCAATGAAGACAGACCCGTCCGCCGAGCAGGTAAGTCTATCGGTTACGTTGGGACCTCCCGCTAAGCGTGTACGCTTAGCGGAGGGGTCCCAACACAATGGAAACAAAGCCTTATTCAATTGAATTGCACGTGTTATGTCCACCACCGCAGTAGACTCAAGCCCTGAGTGGTTCTCTGACTTTTGAACTACTCAGTGACAATTAGTTAACGTATATAATAAAGCTGACCTGAATATAAGCCAAGGTACCTTATTTTACAAAAAAAAAATCTGGAAAAGCTGAATGATTCAAGTATAAGCTTAGGAGTGAAATGCAGCAGCTTAGGTACAGAAACATAGACACATTATGTAATGTGAGATGTGGTTTGCACATACCAAGGAGGCACCTTTTTGCAGAAGGGTGATAGAAAACCTGACTGCAATCATGCAATTGCAAACATGGGACCCCACATTTATTTAGGCCCCCTAACCTTCTGAGCGTTCTCCCCGAATTAACTCGGGCTGAGTTTCATGCATCATGAAACTCAGCCCCAGTTAGCCGGAGGAACGCCCGAGGTCTCGCCGTCTTCTGACGGCGGTCGGGAGCATCGGCATGTATGCCGATGCTTCCGGGTCCGCCCCCGATCGCGTCACCGGTGACGCGAAGGGGGCGGGGGTAGTCGGTGCCATAGACCTCCATCAAACTGGAGGGGCGTTGCCTTTCTTCAGCGTAAGTCCGGCGTCTCCAGTGACGCTGGGCTTATGTTTAGAACCCTGAGCTGAGCTGGCAATCACGGCAGAGCACATTGTGCTCCGCCGCGATTGCCTGTGGCACGGTTTTATAAATACCGTGCCACGTGGCAAACGCTCAGAGGGTTAAACATATTGCCTTCACTGTACATTGGCATAGACTGACTGTACACCAACTAGTTTTACAAAGGATTAGAAATCTTCTATAAACCCCCCCCAGCAGCCTGCTCGTAATAAAAGCTGGTTTTAACGGGGCGTACAGGCAATTGCAGCAGAGTAGAATGTACTCCTGCTCACCCCCACCTCTGTCCACATTGCCATCAATGCCGCCGGCCATGTGGACTGGGACACCCCTCCATTAACATGGAGGTCTATGGCACGAAGATGGACCTCACTGTTCCTTATTTAGCCTCTGATTAGCGGTCTCCATCCACAGGCCACCAGCTAGCTTTTGGTCAAATGTAACTCTCGCAGTGCAACACTGTTTGAACCCCCAGATCTTCATACCTCCGTAGTGCAACTACTCAGGGGTTAGTACCTTACCTCTGAAAATACCTGCAATCTCACAATCAACCTTTCATACGCCAACCTTACATTTAACCTGAGTGCACTGCCTGTATCGCGCCGTTTGGCGATCAAGGCAGTGTACACTGCCTGTCATTTCTCACCGAAGCTCTTCACGCAGCTGGTGTTATTACTGACATCAGCTGCGTGAGAGGAAAAGCCAGCGCTCCTCCATTAACACGCGATCGGGGCGGTGCCGCAAACCCAGAAATGCTGCAGCGATGATGACAATCGCTGCAGCGATGATGACAATCGCTGCAGCTTTCCGGGGAGGCATAGGGTCTTCCCGCCGCCGGCTTCCCCTGCGGTTGAGAGGACCCTGTTCAGCGAACGAACAGGGTTCGTCTCAACCGCTAGGGAGGTTAATCATATTTCAACTGCCAAACAGTGTTTTTCTCTTGTCCTATTTTCTCTTAAATATGTCTACTCTCACTTTCAACCCCCAGATCTCCAACCTCTTTAGAAATCCAGTTAGTAATTTTCAACTGAAGGTAACTAACTTCCCACTTTTCTTGGTTATTTAATTAGCATAATTTGTATACAAGAATCTAAATATAACTAGTATATTCATGATAAAGTAAGGTGTGTACAGCTATTTTATGTATTCTCAAGATGGTCCCAATCAACACTTTGCCCTGAATGATGAGGGGGGAGCTGAGCAATTTTCACTCAGTGACACAGCAGCCTTGATAGCTCCAGCAGCCTTTGGTAACACTATGCCTAGTTGCGTACCAATTATGTTTATAGCAGCTTATTTAAGGGCAGCAGTTAAAATATTTCCCAAAAAGAAAAACCATACAAAACAATAACATAAATGTAATCAGTACATATCTAATACATAAATATTTCATAACATTTGTTTAAAAAAGAAAAAGTATAATTATACAGTTTATATTTTCCACAGCAACTACAAATTGAGTCTGCTTCAGGTTTTCCTTAAAACAATGCCCAGCTATAAAATCTTAACCCGTATTCTTCCATGTAAAGTATCTGATCACAGTCCATAAAGTTAATATTGCAGTTTCCTTTACATGTCTAAAATCCTGTCTTACAATTAAAACAAGCACACAACCGGTTTTCCCAAGAAAAGTATTTACAGAAGTAAAGTGCTAAGAGTTTGTGCAGAATCCAGCTTCACACAAAACAGTTAAAACTGCTGGAGGGCCCGGCCGAAAAAGTTCATGAGATTGGTCTGTTTAGGGCAGTAAGTAACAATGACTTCAGCATGAATAAGCGATTGTGAAGTTCAGCAGGCACATCGGATCCAAGCGGAGTCCGTGTCCAGAAGCGTAGGAGACATTGTTCCACATCTGCTTCTGTGATATCCTCATAGATTGGTGGTTGTGGCCTATGCAGGATTTTGTCGGTGCGGTCTGTAATTGGAGTTCGCAGGAGGTCTGGAAAGGTAATAGCACTTATGATACATCTTATGGTCATTGTATTGTAAGATTATTGTAGCAAACATTGAACAAAGTAAATCTCACAAAAGAACTGTTCTGTATTATTTGACATACATTATAGTTTTACTTCGTTCTGCAAACAATTCAGCATCTGGGCATACATCTAGAAAAGTCTGGTAAATTTAAGTGCAAAAAAAAGTGGGAACCTCTTAGAACATGGCAACCAAGGCAAAAACTACAAGTCCCATTACACACTGGTTCCCAAAAAAAAAAAAATACACTATAATTTTAAAAAAAATTCAGACCATAGGACACTTGTATAGTGTGAACCCTATCCCTCGGAGCATCCAATGGCTGAAAAATATTTCTGCTTTCTCCCACTCTGCTGGCTGTAGCACTGTGCTTCATCCGGAAGAGCAGGCGTTAGGGCTTGTCCCCACAGGCAAAGTTGACCTTGGGGCAGCGCCATCCCGTGAGCAGCCATGCAAGTGGGGTCAAGCCCATTGAAATGAATAGAAGAGGCCACCTGCGGCTCAGAACCACGTGGCCAACTTAGTCTGTGGGGACAAGCCCTTAAGGTGACGTGTAAGTTGTCTGACAGCAGAGCTGTATGTGAGCTGGGCAGCTTGAGCCCAACTTGTGCCACTGTATACAAGTTGGGTTAAAGCTGCCCAGCTCACAGACTAAACCAAAAGCTCTGCTCCAGACCAGCAACCTACACAGTGCTGTGTGTGTGTTAGCTGCAGCATAAGTCCATCTTACACCCTGGTAGAGTTGGACCATAGTAGAGCTGCCAGCCATTGCTATTCATTGTTTATGTCAGTAGGGCTCCATGGGGGGGGGGGGGGGGGGGGGGGGGGGGGGGGGGATCTTCCATCTGACAGCTCCTCCGCCTCCCCGGCTAAGCTTACTGCTGGGAGAGCAAAGGCACAACCACCTGTTTGTGCCTTTGCATCATAATGGGGGTGTCCTATGGTGTGAAAAATATGGTAACCGTAAAGCTACTCCCAGCAGTGCTGGCATCACTCATGTTAGCTTGTGGATGATGTTTTAGATGGCCGTGCAGAACAGTAGTACTTTTACAAGAACTTGCAGATTTGTGCCAGTCACCCTGCGGGTTGCATGGTCTAGAGAGAAGTATTTAAATTGTTGGGACATATTTGTCACCTACTGCCTCTGCAGCTCATAGATGTCTCATCTGTTTATTAGAAAGAACCCCCCCCCCCCCCCCACAACTTTCACTACTAAGAAGTCAACAACTACCTCTTATATGATACAGCTTTAGGGCATCAGCCAGATTGACAAATAGGTAAGAGGTGGCCCATCCACCATACAGATTGACCATTACCAGCAACAAAAACGCACTTTGCACTGCACTTGTGTCTCCTGTAAAAGTGTATGGGAGAGGTTTGCACTGCGCCTGCAAAAATGCATTGGTAGTAGTAACGTTAACGGCAGTACCCTCCATGAGTTCCATTTCCCATGCTACTAGAATATTAATGCGCATAATGTACAGTAACTTTTAGGTGCCATCTATATCAAAGCAATCATATGCACATTTATCAATGTAAAGTGCAGAGATTCAACTCCTCTCCCCTCCTCCAAAACAAAGTGCCAACTCTTGACAGCAAATTAACTAGTTCTTGAAAGCATAATAATAGGTAGAGTTTGTAAAATACTTTTAAGGCTATAGATACCTGTGCCGATCCTCTGCAGGCTAAGAAACAGGAGACATGTGTGGTGCAATATTTCATCCCATCGCTGCCACTCTGGTCCCTTTAGTGACAAAAATGTTTAACTGTAAATGTCAGGTTGTGGAGCGGGTTTCCATTCATTCTGAAGAGGGAAGTTTAATTTGCTAGAAGAGCATAGAATTAAAAGCAACATTTCCAAAATTATGCTCGCAAACCAAAGTGCCACTGGATGTTCTTATAGCAAGGTACAGCATAGATGCACTGAGTAGAAAGTGAACACAAACATCAGGATCTATAAAGATTAACTATTAACCGACCTAGCGGTCAGGACGGCAGCATCTCGTCCAGCGTGGCTAGTGCTACTATAGCACTGGACGAGATGCTGCCGTCCAGTACACATCGGGGCACCGGGACAGCGCATACTCACAGTTCTGCGCTATCCCGGTGTTCCCGATGTGACAAGGCTGCCAGCATGCCTCCTCTTCTCTCCCCCACCCCCGCTCCCCGATGACATCACATCGGGGAGGTGGCGGGAAATTTGAAAGTACAGTGCATGAAATCAGTTTTCTATGTAGAAAACTGATTTCAAAGTACATCTATGTACTAAATCTCGGCCAAATATAAAGTCACTGGTGCCCCAGATGTGCCCATATGCAGTAACCCTCTCTAACCTGGTGTGATTTTATCACATCCATCACACCAGGTTAGAGAGGGTTAACTGCAAATGGGCACACGTGGGGCACCAGAGACTTTATTTGGGGCGAGATTTAGTACATAGCAGCAAAGCTTTGTGCCCTGATTTGTGTTTTCTCATTAAATTTATAAAAAAAATATTTGACATAATTGAGTGTTTCAAACATTATTATAGTCAGGATGTCTATTAGACCCTTGTACGGACATATTTTGGGAAGTTACATGCCTACAACATAAAGAAATATGTACCATTGACGTCTATGGTGCACTTTCGGTACAAAAATCTGGACCTGAGCAGTGCACTAGGGAGGTTAAAGCGCACCTACCACTAGAAACTTATGTTTGCATGAATGGCATTAGAGGTGCTGATAATGGGGATGCTAAAACCCCCAAAACAATGCCCCTCCTTCTCTTGCTAGCTCTGACATGCCACGGCACAAGTCCCTTATCTCAGGTCTGCATTGAAATGTACAGGCTAATTTCCCCATAGAAAACCATTATAAATGCCCCCAGTGGCAACTTGAGATATAGAATCCTCCATAAACCCCAGGAAGCCTGACAAATACACATTCTTTCATGATTCCACGGAACAGCAGGTCAGAATTTTATTTTTATTTTTTTTAAGATTGTGGAGCCCTAAGCCACCATCGTAACAGTTCAGGGGTAAGTCAAACTTTTATTTTACATATACAGTACAGGCCAAAAGTTTGGACACACCTTCTCATTCAATGTGTTTTCTGTATTTCATGACCATTTACATTGGTAGGTTCTCACTGACGGCATCAAAATTATGAACACATGTGGAGTTATGTTCTTAACAAAAAAAAGTGAACTAACTGAAAACCTGTTTTATATTCTAGTTTCTTCAAAATAGCTGCCATTTGCTCAGATTACTGCTTGACACACTCTTGGTATTCTCTTGATGAACTTCAACAGGTAGTCACCTGAAATGGTTTTCCCCATTTCCAATGGTTTTTACAGTCTTGAAGGAGTTCCCAGAGGTGTGTAGCACTTGTTGGCCCCTTCGCCTTCACTCTGCAGTCCAGCTCAGCCCAAACCATCGCGATTGGGTTCAGGTCTGGTGACTGTGGCGGCCAGGTCATCTGCCGCAGCACTCCATCACT
>CM070034.1:42095507-42105854 GCA_036250615.1 Ptychadena robeensis | reverse complement strand
TGTGTTTCTTGGCCCAAACAAATGTCTTCTGCTTGTTGCCTCTCCTTAGCAGTGGTTTCCCGGCAGCTTTTTGACCATGAAGGCCTGATTCACGCAGTCTCCTCTGGACCATTTATCTGGTCTCTGATCTGAGCTGCTGATAACTTGTGTTGTCTGTAGCTGGTCACTTGAATGAACTTGTTTTCAGAAGCAGAGGTTACTCTTGGTCTTCCTTTCCTGGGTCCGGTCCTCATGTGTCCCCGTTTTGTTGTAGCGCTTGATGGTTTTTGAAACTCCACTTGGGGTCACATTTAAAGTTTTTGCAAATTTCCAGACTGCATCACCTTCATTTCTTAAAGTAATGATGGCCACTTGTTTTTCTTTAGTTAGCTGCTTGGTTTTTGCCAGAATATGAATTTTTACAGTTGTCCAATAGGGCTGTTGGCTGTGTACTAACCTGACGTCTGCACAACACAACTGCTGGTCCCCACCCCATTTATAAAGTATGAAAATCCACAAAATAACCCCGATAAGGCTTCACCCCTGTGAAGTGAAACCATTTCAGGTGACTGCCTGTTCATCAAGAGAATGCCAAGAGTGTGTCAAGCAGTTATCTGAGCAAATGGCAGCTATTTTGAAGAAACTAGATTTCTAGGAAACATGTTTTCAGTTTTTTCACCTTTTTTTGTTAAGAACATAACTCCACATGTGTTCATTCATAGTTTTGTTTCCTTCAGTGAGAACCTACCAATGTCATGAAATAAAGAAGACACATTGAATGAGAAGGTGTGTCCAAACTTTTGGCCTGTACTGTATATTTAGATTTTGAGTATACATCTGCTTTAAACTTTGTACTAGGGTCAACACCCAATGAAACAATTGTCACTGCTTCAAATTTAAGTCCTTTCATCTTTTCAATTCTGCAAAATATCTTAGAGATATAACCTCTACATGTGGCTCTTTGGATGCAGTAGAAAGGCGCATTTGGAGGTCTAGTGGACCCTTAGCTCAACGAGTTTACTTAATACAATGACGCACTCCCAACGGACCCACATTATATTCCACATGGAGTTATATTGTGGGGGGGGAAAAAAACAGCACAACCATACCAACCAACAGTTTTTAGGCACAATAAAACTGTATCCTAAAATGTGACATAGTATAAATAGCACAAAGGATGCAAACTTGTCTAAATCTAGAGACTCACCTGGTTCTCTAGCAGTAGTTTGGAATTGGCAATGAAGTATAATATTTTCCATAAAGAAAAAGGCATGTCTGGAGGGGGCAAAGGGTCACAGCTGCTAATGAATATCAGCTCCAAAATCTTTGCCCGTAGAAGATGGTTTTCTATGCTGCTAAGAAACATCTCCCTAGAAGAAAAAAAAAACAAAGTTTAAAATGTTAACTAAACTGAACTGATTAGTCTATGCAACTTGCTAAACCATTTATTCAAAAAGTATTGGGATGGCTAACGTTACACAAACTAATTCTTCTCATTTTCAAAACCTAGATTTTCGTATCTTCTAGGAAGGATTCCAGAATGTTTTACAGTGTTTGACCTTTAACCGTTCTTCAGCTTGAAGATACTGTATAGGATTTTTCACATTCATGTAAACAGATTAATATTTTTTTTCCTGGATTTCCTGCTCATCCCCCATTAATTGGTGGAATAGTGGGAGCAGAGGCACACACTGGTCTGCCAACTGCGCCAGCTGATTGGCATATATAAAGACCAATGAGCGACCCAGATGCCACCTGCGCAAGTCGCTTGCCTCCCCCCCAAAGAAAATTCTGGGCAAAGACGCTTCACACCGGGGGGGGAGAGAATCGGTGGAGTTTCTATGCCCTATGCATTAACCATTTCAGGGGCCGCAAGTGAAGGACCAAGGGGGCTGCTGAAAAACTCCCAAAAGGCTGCAGGTTGGGCACCTAAGATTCAGATTAACTGAACACTATTTTTATGATGTTTGGACTATGGTCCATGGAAAAAAAAAGGCTCAGAAGGAGGTGCCCATTAAGTTAAGTACTTTTGTTTCTGGCACATTCACCACAAATGAAAAACTTTAATAAGGGCACATCATTTCAGTTTTACTGGGAATCTTAGTTCTAAAATTCTCTACCTCCCAATGACAAAAAAAAAATAATCCTTGCTCACCCTGTGGGATACACGAGTGTGACCATTGGAAACACTGAGTGGGGGCAGTGATAACATTTTGATACACACCTGGCTTTTATCAGTTCCTTGTTAAAGTAGATATACTAGGTCCCATTTTCCACTACATTGCTCAATTTAAATGTTTGAGGACTGATCTGTCTGCCCTGAAATAGACTTTTCTATTTTCAAACAACTGATACATCCTGAGGTGTAAAGAAAACCCAGCATCTCCCTGTTGTAATACCTTTATTACAAATTAAGTGCAGAAAAGGAATTCGTATTACCTCTGTTGCCTTGTTTTCAAGACAATCACATAAGGAAACAGGAGATCGGCTATGCGGTTGGCATTAGTTACTGGTAGGTTATCCACCTCCACAGCAATAGAGAGCATGCGTTGTAGTAGAAACACAACCCTGCAAATAAAAAGCCAAATATTGTAGTCCATTTGGATGAGGGCAAATGCAGAACAGGCATATGGGTAGGTGCACATGGACATTTGTCCAGCATTCAACACCATTTGGGTGCTTCAGTCCCATTTTAAACAACCAGCCCCCTCCACAGAGTAGCACGTTCCCATTCTGATTAATGGAGCATGTGCACGTTCTCAAAGCGGTGCATCTGGAGATCTTCAATGAATGCATCCTAAACATCAAGTGTGGCTTTTCCACATCTTTTTAATGTTAATAGGGCATTGTGGGAACATGCAGTGAACCCCAGTAAAGCTGCCTGCTGTGAGTCTCTTTGAACACATGGCAGAAATACTAGAAACTATGCAGATACCAGACTAAAGTTGGACAACCATATTGGTTAATGCTATAACCACAAAAACCACCCAGCACACCCCACCTTAAAAAAATTAATAAACACAACACCTTACCTTTGTTCACACTCAGAGTCTGCATCCAGTTCCATATTAGCCGCAATATCACATGCATTTTCCACAGCATGTATTAGCCATGCAATTACATTCCTAGAATACAAAGAAAAAGTTTTAAAAATGAAAAGTTTAAAAATGATGATAGTGATGTCCAAGGAAAATAGGATTCTATTGTGCATAATATTTAATAAAATCTGAGAATCTAAAGCATTCAAATCCAATGGTTTTCAATGTCGCAATGTTAAATTCTGAAGGGGGGGGGGGGGGGGCAGCTCTATACTGCAGGAAAGGGGATTCTATTATTCACCAACAGGGTCAAATGGTTTTGGCAACTTTCTCTGACTGTTCAATTTCAACTCAAGGTTCCCACTGTCTATAAAATAATGTAAAGTAAAGGTGCGTTTTAAAGCATCTTTTCTACCATCTCAGAATACATAAATACAGTGCTTGACCTGAGGCACAAAAAAGACTGGTAAAACATTTCATTGCATTGCATTTATTATTGCATCAGCTTGTCTGAATAAACAATCTTACTTGATATTGGGTTTGTCACAAGATAGCTCTGCTTTACATAAACTTTTCTGAAAGCCTCTTCCTTGTAGGTGGATTTGAAAGTCATCATCCAATGTCTGTACTACATACTGGAGGAAGAGGTGGTAAATGTGACTTTCCTTTTGAAAGAGAAAAAGAAAAATGTAAGCCCGCTCGACCAGCAGCGTTTCTTTTTTCCATTTTCCATGACTAACATTAAGAAAAAAAAGTGTCATTGTCCATTAAAGATTTCATGAACAAAAGGATTTGGCAATAATATTTGAAGTGTACCATGAACCATACCTCGCCTTAAAATAACAGTTTTGAATTTGTGTTCGAAAAGTTATTCTCTGGATCAGTGGTGGGCAACCGATTTGATATGGAGGGCAGCACCCCTAAAGGGCTGCACATAACATTTTCAATCCATACTGACTTGTATAAGCATTTTTAATGAAAACATTTCAGCAGGCATATTATACAGTCATCCTCCATTCGTTGGTGAGATGGTGGTTGCATAGGCCTGTCTGCAGATCCCCAGCCGACATGTCTTTGCCTGGGATCTTCTTAGAGTGGGAAGTGAAGGAAAGGCTAGTGACTTGCTCAGGCGCTGTCTGGGTTACTGATTAGCTTTCATGTAAGCAATTCAGCATGCTCAGCCAGAGCCTGTGCGAGTCCCTCCTCCTCCCATTGTAAGAAGAACCTAAGTGAGGATGTGTCAGCAGGGGATCGGTGGACAGGTAAGTTCCTATGCATTAACAGTTAAGTTTTGGGGGCCACTTAAGAATGCCCAAAGAGCAATCCATTTGCTTATACTACAGAGGCATTTGGAAGCATAGAAAATCTGACATGCTAATGTGTTCTGAGACCACAGAAATGAATGTCTCCACTTATGATATGAGACTTCAAGTTCTAAAACATTTTCAACATTGTTTAGAAGATCCCAATTCATGGCCGTCTAGAAATATGCAATGCCACATGATAACATTACCCACTATCTAGAGCTAGTTTGTCTAACTTGAGTGAGTTAAGCTAGGCTTAGGCATTGTGATGGGCGGGCGATTTCGCAGATTAACCGCACACAATAACGTTATCACACACAGCTGGTCATTCCGAGAATCGGCTGCGAACCTTTTGTGTGCCACCATATACTTCAGATGTGGAGTAAGCAAGTAATGAGATCAGGCAAAAAAATACATTTAAGTTATTTGGCAGATCCATTTATGGTGGGCGCATTAAATTTGCAACTGTCCTGTGTGCTCAAAGACACAAAATACTGTCATGTCTACACATGCACACCTTTACAAACCGATAGTCATGGTGAATATATACAAACGTTAAAGTGGTTATTCCCAACACAGAGTCATGTACCTTTCTTTCCATCACCTCACAGAGTAGACTCCATGTCCATGCCACAGTATTCACAGTAGCAGGATGCAGCCTGAAAGACAGTATCCAACATTTACACTGTAACTGAACGAACAATTAAAATGCATCCTGCTGAGGTTTGTAGACAGTAGCTAATTCCCTTCAGGGGATAATCTGCACACAGACAGGCCAAAAACACAAAACAGCAGAAATAAGGGACAGTGAAAAAGCCGGTCTTAATGAAGTTTAGAATGTTTAACTAGCAATTCTAAAAAGGTGATAAGACTGCAAGCTACATGCTTCACTTACTTTTGCACCTTCATTAAGATCATGTAAGCCTCATTCTTGATGGCCTGTTCCTCCACTCCCAGCATTATGGATTGGATGACATGCGTGATGATGTCCTTAGGGGGGTAATGTGCCTCATTCACAAACTCTGATAGAAGGTGTAGTGTACCCCAGTGAATGCTCTCTTCCCTTGTGTTGTTCACAATGCTCATACGGCTCAGAGGCACTGGCCTTAGAGGCCTGCTCTGTAATAAGATAAACAAGTCAGCAAGTCTAAAAACAAAGCTTCAAATAGTTATATTATCTAATGAAAACAAAAATTACTGATATGGTGACCAAGGCCAAAAATGCAGCTCTATGTCCAATTTTTTTCCCCAGATCTTTGAATCCAGCAAAAATCTCAGCAATGTCAGTCACCATTTTCCTCAGATGTTCGTTTAAATATAAGATGTTTATACAACTAGACCTTGCCAAGTAGTTGACCATAACTTTCATACTGAAAGTATGCCATAGGGTAAAGCTTGGATGTGCTTACCAATGCACAACCGCATATTGTAACCGATGGAGTCCCCCCCAGCGGTCATCCCTGTACACATTGGTGGCAGCGATGTGGGCTGGTAAACAGACACCCCTCCATGAACATGGAGGTCTAAGACGCCAACACCCCTCCCCCTTCGGCATTAAAATTGACCGGTGGGTAATAGTCTACCCGGCTAAAGAGGTTAAATCATAAGTCAAGCCTCTGTGTTAAATAAATGAAAAAATCTAAAAACACAAAGTAGGCTTGAACTGACAGATCTGGGGCTATGATGGGCTGTGAAGACAGCCGTATCATAGCCCATTGCCTTCAGTGCCATCTTGTGCACTACAAATTCCTGCGCACAACTCAGATTTTAGCGCAGCGTAGCCCAAGAGCTTTTCCTCAAACGGAGATGTCACAGGCACCAACACTAGAAAATAAGTTTGTGAAATGATAAAAGCTCAGTCATGTGACATTTATTTTCATTCCACTTGAAGAAAACTGTTATAACTGTGTGGTCAACCCACGTCAAAGCTTTTTACCTTTTCTGGTTTTTGAAGTCTGTGAAAGTAGTGACTGACTGGTGTTTTTTTGAAATAGCGAAGTTTATAAAGTAAAGCTTTGTTGACTGGAGACATTTGGGCTCCATCAGTATCATTGGCTGCAGGCACAGAGGATATGGAGCCTGCATCAGACTGAGGAGGGTAGTTGACATTCGGAAATCCACTTGCATAGTCAGAGCCACTTTCACCACTAGCAGGGGTAGGTAAAGGAGACAACCCTTGTAAGGTTAAAGCTGTACCAGAGTATTCTTCAAGGTTTGCATCATATGTACAGCACTTGTCTTCCATTGCAGTGGAAATATCTCCTTGTAGCACGCCGTTTTCTATGGAGGTGGTGCTGTGGTCTGATCTCCAGCTGCCATTACTGGTCCCTTCACTTTCAGAGAGGTCGGCAGAAGAGCTGTTAGAAAGAACGTCATCACAACTGTCGGAGTATGGACGGGATGTATCCTTTGGTCCTAGAGGGACATCATTAGCAGTTAGATCTACAACACTGCTATCCGCCTCTGATGAATTCCCTAATGCACAGGTGTTTTTGGTCAAATCAATAATATCCTGCAAATGTGAACATGAAATGCATAGTTAATAGTATACCCAGAATCAAGAAAATTTGATATTTTACAACAAACTTGACTAAGCTATAGGCTTAAAGCGGACCTATCACCTCTACATCTGCCTTCTATTATCTGCACCAGAGGTCCTGCTGATGGGTTACAGACCTCTGACTACCTTGTGGGCTCTCCTGGACAAAGGCCTAACCTCCACAGCATCAAAACACCCATGTTTGAAGACCGGCAAGTTTTCACAATAGACACATACCCAGAGACTCAATCTGTCGCATATAATGTGTGAGCACAAGGTTACGTGTTAGAATGTGTTAAAGTGTTAATTGCTTTTTTGATGCGTTTCTATACCATCTTTCCATATCCACTTTGGGAATGTCCTTATTATTTTTATTATGTTATTATTCTAAACATCTGCTAGATTTGTATTTCACAAACAAACGTGAAAAGTGGAAAATAAGTCCGGTGAACAGTGTAGCCAGAAAACACGGCAGGGGAAGTTCCCGTGAAACACCATGTGCACTGAAGTGAAAGCTATACCCAGTGCACATGGTGCTTCACCACTAAATGCGTGTAGTGTTGGCCAAACAAGGGCTGATTTACCAATAGATGTCCTTCTCCACCCCCACCCAATTCTTGGCTGCAATCTTACAGCCATGATTCTAAATCGGGGAGCCAGCAGGTGATTGCTGGGTGCTAGCGATCTCCTGTAGCTCCACGCCATGATTAGGATCGCTCAAGTGGGAACATAGAGTGACATTGATTGATCGTGCTACCACAATGTGATCAATTTAAAAAGAACGATTTGTTTCTGAACCCTGTATTGGATACAGATCAATAAAAAAAACACCATCAGATACATGTTGGTAGACTTCGGTTCCTCATTGGTAGACTTCAAGTCCACTGCTCCACCAACCTATGTTCAAGTTCAATCACTCTTCCCTCAATTCATGCAACAAAGAATCGATTTTCAATGTATTTTTTTTTAAGTTTTAACAGTTTTTTTTTTTTTTTTTTTAAAGTCGACCAAATGGAAAAAAAACACCTTAAAGAGATATCAGGTTTACATAATACCCTGCAGTGTTTTCACCATCTCCTCAACATGGAGGTCAATGATGCAGCACCCTCGCCTCACCAATGACACAGAAGAGGTGGTGTCAAGAGATCAGCGAGTTGCCATGAATTTAAAATTGCTGCGGGTCAGGCGAGTATCACCGAGTGTAGCTTTTGTGAATCAAACTTACCACCAGGGAGGTTAACCAGATCAGACGAAAAACAGAAGACAGAACACTATAGTCCAATAAGGCTGGAGATCTCGTCTATGGTCACTCTCACCAAATTTGGCCTGGTGGTTTTGCAGAATCAAAAGCTTAAGATAATGAAAAGGGAAAAGCCAAATCACATGCTGCTCTCATGTTTATTGTTGTGTTTGAGCCTGCTCTGTTCCATGCAAGTCTCAGACGTAACACAGCCAATCAGACCCCAGGGGATAGCTGGCGGCGTTCCCTTAGGACAAGGAATATAATCCCGAGCCTGACATACACAGGTTTACATTTCATTCTGCCACAAAACACGGCACAGCCAATAATCCGAGCCATTTCTACTCCATACACAAGCCAACCATTCGCAGTGCTGGTGCTAGGATTTGTGCATATTACAATAACTATAGTCTACACCTCTTAAATGACAGATCTACTTATTTCTATAAACAACGAGTCAACCATCCCCCTCTATAGGTCTAATGTACCCGTCTCAGGTGCAGAATGTTCAGTGATCTCTCTTGGGTTTACCCTTCCCCCACTAAACCATATGTTGTAGTAAATGGTTGTAACACACATATATAAAATTACATTTTAATGCGTGAGCTTTGTTAGTGAAAGGTTAATGTTCATTGTATTAGGAAAGGTTACGACCCACAGATCTTGGCTTTATACACATAGGAAGCTAAACATTTAGAAGAATTAAAAATCAGTTAAGCGTCCGATAGATGAGAGAACATAAGGAACTTTATTACAAGACGATACTACGGTCTCAGCAATAAGCTTTATGATTAGCCTTCAGTCATTGTACCCGCATTAGCAGCTGGAAGGCCCCATAACATGGCACAGCCAAGCTCCACTTCACCCTTTCATATCAGATTTTGGTCAGGAACATATGCAGATTTAAGACTTATCCTGATCAGGTCGCAACAGTAAGGTTTTCATTCTCAGAAGTTCTTAAGCCCCCATACAATATCTGTACAATTCACTTTTCTTCTACCAAAACCATGTAATATGAGGACCTTTCTAAGGATCCCCATAAACCTTTAGATCTCCTTTTGTTTTACCAAAACCATGTAATATGTGGGACTTTCTAGACCATCAAGTCGCAGAGGACCTGGAACTACATAGTGGTTGGTAGATCTAAAGGATATCGGACAGAGAAATCTTAAGGTGTACTGCCAGCTTTAACCTTCCAATCACTATGTATTCTATCAGCGAGGACCCAGCACTACCTAGTTGTTTGTAGATCGAATGAAATTGTATATAGTGATCAAACATGACCCCAACTGAGGCAAGAGCCCCAGAAATGACCCCGGGATGAACCGCTTTCTCAAACACAACCCCAGGGTGGGCAAAAGACCCACACAACCCCAGGTGAGGAAAGAACCCTGACACGACCCCCGGGGTGAACCACTTACACGACACCATGGCAGGCAAGAGCCCCAGCCAAGGAAGTGGCCAAGGCATGACCCCAGGGTGGACCATGACTGGCAGTGCCCTACCCCAATTTAGAGAAGACAAAATCGAAAGTGAAAGTAACAGAGGATGGGCTGTGCAGAACGAGCTGTGAGAGGACAGCTAACTAGAAGACTTGCTCCTGATCCCAGTACATACCCAACATTGATAGCTCGCCTCCCTCACTCCTCTCTACTGGCCCATTCCTAGATCTGTGAGATGACAACCTAAAGTCACCAACACATGTCCGAACCTCGTCCCGGGCAGACCTGCCCCCCCTGTATATAGACAGTACTCATGTGACCGCCACCACTCACCTCCTCATCGTCTGATATAACGATGGTGTCCTCCATCATACACGGAGCGGTAACTACACGGATTACCTCGGCTACCTACATAGAGGCAGCGCTGCCATTACACCGAACCACCCTCCCTCATGGGGGATTCCCTTCAGTTCCGCGACTATGCCTTCCCGCTCCTTTTATATGAGGGGACACACAGACACGCCTCCAGATGTGTGATTGGAGGAGCAGAAATTGTGGGCGCTGGCCTCTCAATCCCGCCTTGTTATGATCCTCACACTGGCTGAGGCTGCACTGAGGTGTTCTGAGCCGGTGATATGAGCCTGGAACACTGAGAGAAGATGTCTATTCTGTATTCTATATGTCCCCCAGTGACTGTGTGTATTCTATACGTCCCTCAGTGACTGTGTGTATTCTATATGTCCCCCAGTGACTGTGTGTATTCTATATGTCCCTCAGTGACTGTGCATTCTATACGTCCCTCAGT
>CM070034.1:42076107-42090627 GCA_036250615.1 Ptychadena robeensis | reverse complement strand
AAAAGATAGATAACACTAATTGAACACCAAAATTGCAGTTCTAAATGAAGGTTTAAAGTATTAAGGGAGAAAAAACTCCAAATCTACATGGCCCTGTGTGAAAAAGTGATGGCCCCCCCTTGTGAAAAAAATTACTTAACTGGGTTTATCCACCTGAGTTCAATTTCGTAGTCACCCCCAGGCCTGATACTGCCACACTGCTTCATCAAGGAAACACTACATAAGAGCTTCCTGTCACCGCGAGTAGACCAAAAGCACCTCAAAAGCTAGACATCTGCCAAGATCCAAAGAAATTCAGGAACAAATGAGAACAAAAGTAATTGAGATCTATCAGGTCTGGTAAAGGTTATAAAGCCATTTCTAAGCTTGGGACTACAGCTAACCACAGTGAGAGCCATTATCCACCAATGGCAAAAACATGGAAACAGGGTGAACCCTTCCCAGGAGTGGCCGGCCGACCAAAATTACCCAAGAGGAGGCAGAGAAAACTCATACGAGAGGCCACAAAAGACCCCAGGACAACATCTTAAGGAACTGAGGCTACAATTGCCTCAATTAATGTCAGTGTAACGGGACTTCACCATAAGAAAGAGACTGGGCAAAAAAACGGCCTGCATGGCAGGTATCCAAGGCGCAAACCACTGTTAAGCAAAAAGAACATGAGGCTGTCTCAACATTTGCCTAAAAAAAATCTCAATTATTGCCAAGGGCTTTTGGGAGAAATACTTTGTGGACCGACAGACAAAAGTTGAAAGGTGTGGAAGGTTGCGTGCTCCGTACATCTGGGTAAGAGTAACACAGCATTCAGCAAAAAGAACATCATACCCACAGTAAAATAGGGTGGTGGTAGTGTGATGGTCTGGGGTTGTTTTGCTGCTGTAGGACTGGAAGGCTGTGTGAATAGATGGAACCATAAATAGTGATTGGATCAAACCCGGGAATTTGATGTTCGCGAACGGCGAACGCGGAATTCCGTCAAAGTTGCGAAACCCGGCGAAACACGCGAACCCGCCATTGACTTCACATGGGAGCGAATTTGAAAAAACCAAAGCGAACCCCTTTATGGCCACAATAGTGTTGGGAAAGTTGTTTTCAAGGGGTCAAAACACATGGACAATGGACATGACCCCCAAAAGGGGAATCCATGGCAAAACTCAAGAAATTTTTTTTTCACACTATAAATCCGCACCACGGATTTCTGCAATGATAGTTCAATGGGAAAATAACGTGCAATGAGTGATTACCCTTAGACGTGTTTTTCTTTTTTTTTTTTTTTATTGGACACTATTCCTTTGTATGACCTCTCTTCGTCTTTTTGGGGTGAACGGAGGATCAAATATTTTAGTGCGAAGAGTAGGTGATAGTAAGTTATGAACTTTGTAGACCTAATCCGGGGGATAATATAAGATAGAGAACCTGGGCGTGCGGGTGAGAGTGCCAGAGCCTGGTATCGGACACACATAGGTCACTGGTTAGAGGGGAAAAAGGTTGAACCCGGGCGGCAGTGAGATAAGGCAGTGCGATGGGAACATCGAAAGAGAGGCGTGGGCTCGAGACTGATGCTAGGGGAGGAGGAGGGCCTGAGGAGGTTGAAGTGAAGGAAACAAGTGGGGGGGGGGGGCACGAAGGGTGCCGAGGAGGAGAGAGAAGAGTGGTCCCAGGTGGAGGAAGCGCATGCGTGATCACGAGCGAATACAGTCGGACCGGACCTTCGGACCCGGCCTCGGGATCCAAACCGGTGGGAAGGGAGGGGGAGGGCAGGGGGGACCGAAGGACGGACAGAAGGGGCTGGGAAAGGAGCGAGGGGGCGGAAGAAGACAGGGAGGAGTGTAGGGGACCGCGCCGGGGAGCCGTGGGGTGATCTGACAACTAAAAAACCAAAACAAAATGAAATAGTTTTCTGTTGTTTTTAATAGAGTAGAGTAAACAAAAATTATTAAATCGATAACTTTTGGTTTTTTTCTGTATTCACTATGAACGCATCGCCTTCTCATCCGGGCGGGGATAGCACAGGGGGTCAGGGACACGGGACTGTCCGCGGCGGACAACTACATATAAGGTAGGGAAAAAATAACACTCCATATAAAAAAATGACGAAGGGAGCGAACGGGCGAATTTTGGGGGGATGTGAAGATGAGTCGCCAGGCGATGGGTAGGGATGGGCCGTCGCGCTTGGCGGGAGTGCACACGGAATCGACCTCGGGGGGGGAGAAGGCAGGGGAGAACTAGGATGAAAACAAGCGCAATTATGTGACAAAAAGCAAGACAATTTACGACCCCGCTGGGCGCTCGTAACAACCTTTACGCCCTCCAATCGTTCAGATCGGTACTCTCACGGGTTAGGAGCTAGAGAGGGGGCCTAGGGCATGGCTCATTAATCTTCCCGGTTTAGTGTATCTGGTATCTACACTCGTCCCCCCCAGCTTTTGTCTACGGACGGGTCCCATTTAGCTGTGGGGCCCGCTTTGTTACCCTCGCTGGGCCACGGGGCATGGCATACTACTGTCTTCAGACCACCTTTTCCCGCGTCGTGGGCCGGCTAGTCAGCTGCGCGAGTGCGAATATGGGGAGGAATGGGTGGGGGGATCTCTGTCCCACAAGATGGACATTTTTGGGGGAGGCGAGGCTGTGTCACTTATCCTCTTGGGGAGGGCGGGGCCGAGGACCCTCCCGGTGGGGGAGGTAGAGAGAAGAAGGGGGAAGGGAAGGGGAACATGGGTTATGGGCCACTGTTTTAATGGCAGCAACGACAGAAGGCCAGACAATAATTAGGCAATGTACCATTGCCATATAAAAATTGTCATCTACATTGACATGAAAAATTTAGGTTTAGTCTTTCTTGTTTTTTATGGTAGCAGCCGCTGTTGTAGTAGCAGCCAGAAAAATTATGTTTTCGGCAGAAAGAAGAGAAAAATGGCTTGAACCCCTAGTTGGGGAGGGGGGAGGTTTATTCAAGTCATCAGGTATGCAGTGTGGGGCCGAATTTAGCCATGGCATGTAATCAGGCCTTTTGCTAGGCAAAACGTACCCCCACGTCAGTCCCTTCGGAATCCATGCCTCATTCATCTTAGGAAGGTGAGGTGATCCACACTTTTTGACCGAGGGCGACTTCGCTTCTCGGTCACTATGCCGCCTGCAGCACTGAGGTCCTTTCTGACAGGAGCACAAGAGCAAGCCAGGACAGGACAGATGAAGTTCAAGAGCAAAAACTGGGGATAAACTCTGGCCACAGGTCAAGGTCTGCACACCCAGTAGTCAAGGGGTTCGCATGATGTGCTTACAGCGTTGTGTCAATATCTGCAGTTAAGGAGAGGTAGCCGCGGATCTGGTAGGTCGAGTCTTTCTCTCAGGGGGTCATCCGAAGGGCTTGTGGCGATGGCGTAGGACTTATAAAAAGCTCCGCATGTCCTCCATCAACAGCACAGTCTGTGAAGCGCCGCTCTGTATTCTCTTGCCGGCAAGACGGTCGTGGTTGGTAGCAGGGAGGATTAGTGTACCTCTTCCCCTAGTAGAGTCACGTTGTTGCGCTGTGACATCACCTTAAAAAACGGGAGGTGTAGTAGAGACGATGTTGTAGCTAGCTCTCAACTGCTGCATCATCCAGCTCGGACGCTCCGGGAAGCCATGGTTGGTAACATTTCACTACTTTCTGCTTGTAGCGGGGGTCTAGTCACGTTACAACAACCACGTGACCCGTTTTTTTCGCCTCAAAATGTCCTTCACTGACACCTGACCGTGGCCAGATGAGCTGGGACTGCTCAACAGCGAGAGGCGAAAGTGGCTGGGTGGTTGAGAGGGGGGGCAAGGAGGCAGCAGTGGTGAGTGTGAGCTGATGAAGATGCGTGCAACAGGAGGAGGAGGGTGGATTCGAGTGGTTGTGTCCTGCTTGTAGCCAGGTGTTATCCCATAGGCGTTGTGATAGACATCATGTACCTTCTCAAAGGCAGTTGTACCGACCAGAGGTGGGTTTTGGACTTCCACCCGAGCTCAGTATCTTATTGCACAGGTTGCAAAATGGCAGGTGCTGTATCAGCGGCAGGACACCACAAAAAATGCCACACTGCTGAGCTTTGCATGACGGACAATGGTTGGTGGCGTCAACAGCATGGGGTTGATTGGTGTGACTGTCTGGCTGACCCCAGGTGCCGGATACATGCGTCTGACTGTGCCACTAGCTCCTTGCGATGGACTGCCCCTGCATTACAAAATCGTCTCCTCCTCCTCTCTGTTCTCCATCTGAACTTTCCACCCTGTTCTTCCTCTCTGGGTGTGGGCACCCACGTGACATCCACGGACACTTCGTCATCAGTCATCAACCGCTTCTTGTACTCTGACACATCAGCAAAGGAAGCAGCAGCAGAGGGGTACACAACATCCACCGTCATCACACCGCACCTCATGTGTTAATGCTACCTGTCAGAGGCATGCCATGTCATCTACATGCTATGGCAATAAATGGTGCGAATCACTCATCTCTTTTTCAAAAACGGATGTGAGAACAACTCCTCTGATGGGTCAAAAGGTGTAGGCGGCTGTGGTGTCCGTAGTTTTGGTGGCGGGCAGGGTAGTGGCCAGAGCTTCAGAGGGTGTCAGCAGGCGAGATGGGAGGAGGGAGGGTCAGGGCCAGGAGGTGGTGGAGAGGTGTGGTGAAGGAAGAGTGGGGCCTCCTGTGGTAAAACCGTCAAGCGTAGATTCCCAGCAGTTTTGTATGTGGCGGTAGAGCCGAAATGCTGAAGCACTGGCCATATTCTAGGGGCCAAAGGAAATTTCACCACCAGACCAAACCACCATGACCCTGCGGATGGTTGCCTCTGCTGTATTTTATGTTTTTGAGCGACAAGGCCCTGATGATGGCAGCAGATAACTCGGGGTGGGCATGGACAGTTGGCACCAAGGCTGTAATGGACGGGAAAGCGCGTGCACTTTTTAGTAATACCCATTGATGAGTAGGGGTGGAAGAAAAGAAGTGTGTGGGTAGTTACCTTCCACCAGAAACTGTGGCGGGGGCACACACAAGTGACAAGGCAGGAGTGGGTAAGGGAAACGGAAAGCCCGCAATATTATTAAGTAGCCACGATAGGGTGAAAAAGATCCCTGGGGTAACAAAGTGCCACCAGATAACTATGGGGTGGGAGGGACAGTGTGGGCGCGACCACAGTTGGCACAAGGTGTAGAAGTGGTGAACAGCAGTGCAAATCCTTAAAATAGTGTTAAAAAATCCCCTGGGGTTAGAAAAGATGCCACCAAATAGAGCATGGCAGTAGGCACGGTGATATGAGGGCTTGAAAAATCACTGGTAGGCAGCCGGCATGCCAGACAGCAGGAAGGAGAGCGAGTGTAGCAAAAAGAAATAGCTTTGGGGGTTTTTCAGGACTCGGTCGACAGCAGAAAAGAAGCCTGATAGAAGAAGCGTAGATGACAAAAAAACATGTAATACTAGACTCCATATACAGGCAGACAGGCTCTTATTCTAACTTACTCAGTCTCTCAGATATCATTTGAAGGATGGCCTTATCTTGTAGAAATAGGGGGGGGAATGGGTCCTGTGAGGGTGGTGGGTAGCGATGAATGTATTGGTGGCGTGTGACTGTACTCACAGGGTCAAAGTTGTTCAATGACAAAAGATATGGGGCGGGTCGAACGCGGACGTATGTCGCGAAAAAGTGGGCGAAACGGGCGAGAATGCAAGGTTCGCCGGGGGCGGGAACAGTTCGCCGGCGAAAGTTCGGTCATCACTAAACCATGAATTCTATGCTACAAAAACCTGAAGGAGATGTCCGGCCGAATGGTCGTCAACGCAAGCTGAAGCGAATATTGGGTAACGCAGCAGGACAATGACCCAGGAATCACACCAGCAAACCACTCTGAAGGCTGAAGAAAACAGAGAATGAAGAATTTGGAGAGGCACTAGTCAAAGTCCTGATCTGAATCCTATTAGAGGTGTGTGGCATGACCTTTAAAAAGGGCGGGTGAGGCTAGAAAACCCTCAAAATAAAGCGAAGGTTTCACAATTCGCAAAAGAGAGGTGGGGCCAAAATTGCTCCAGAGGGGCGACTGAAGAAGGACTCGTGTGCAAGGTTATCGCAAAGACGCTCATTGCAGTTATTCTGACAAGGGTGGCCCAAAACCAGTTATTATGGTTTCTCAGGTGGGCAATTGGCCAGGCAATTACTTGTTTCCACAGCGGCCATGAGGTGTTTTGAGTTTGTTTTTTCTTTCTCCCTAATAATAAAAACATACATTTTTATTAAAAAAATCTGCCATTTTTTACTTGTGTTATCTTTGACTAATCGTTAAATGTGTTTGATGATCAGAAACATTGTGTGTAACAAAAACATGCAAAAGAAGAAGAAATCAGGAAGGGGGCAAATAGTTTTGCACACCACTGTACACATCAGTATTGATTGAAAATTTTATGGCGGCCCTTTAGTAATGCCGAGGGTGGCATTTGTGAGATGGTAAATTTTTTTGACTTGAAAATGGTATCATCACCAGAATAGCTGGAGATGTAGAGAAAGGTTGTGACATACGTCAAATATTTATCATCAAAGGTTATGTGCCTCATAAATATCATCAAATACTTTCATGATATCTATGGGGCACATAACCTTTGATTCAAAAGTTATACGCCCCTATTCTCAGGTTATTGGTTGCAAAATATGTTATACAATCACCACCTGTTTGGCAAAATAGTGGGAGCATGGGCAATGACAAGGGGGGGGGGGGGGCGATGAAGAACACTCAAAGGGTTGGGCACCTGGGGTCTAAGTATTCAGACCCTTAGCTGCGACACTCATATATTCATACTCGTATATAAGGTGCTGTCCATTTCTTCAGATCATCCTTGAGATGGTTCTACACCCTCATTTGAGTCTAACTGTGTTTGATTATACTGTTTAGACTTGATTAGGAAAGCTACACACCTGTCTATATAAGACCTTACAGCTCACAGTGCATGTCAGAGCAAATGAGATTCATGAGGTCAAAGGAACTGCCTAAGGAGCTCAGAGACAGAATTGTGCGACCTACTAATGCCACCCTTTACTAAGGCCATTTAAGTTCTCCAACAGGAGGCCTCCCATAATAGAAAATCTAAATTGAGCAAACGCATGCATTGACTTGCGCACAGAACTCATTTTCATGGTCCAGTTACAAGGAAAAACAACCTGTAGGAGAGTGGCCGTATCATGTATGCAAGTAACATGTGTATGAAGGGTTAATATAGATATTGAATATGCCTTTAACCTCCTGGGCATTTGGATTCCTCTGGCGATTCTGTGTATTGGTGTGCATGCAGATCCTTCCGCCCACAATTGTGTCACCGGTGACGTGAAGGGGGTAGGGGTAGGCGGCGCAATAGACCTCCATGTAAATGAAGGGGTGTCACTTTTTCCCAGCACGATTCCGGGTCACCAGTGACACCGGAATCGTGCTGGGCACCTCCAAATGTGCTTTTAAGAAAAGCTTGCCATGTGCTTAACACCCAGGAGGTTAATATTGTTAAGTGGAGAATGATTATTATAGAAGAATTGTTAAGTGATGATGTGACATGTGCCCAGCCATGTTCTTGTGTACGGGTCGGCCAGACCCGGGTGCATCCGTCTGCTTGGAGGGGCCAGACAGGCAGGCACAAAGAAGTCAGTCCCTGACACTTGGTTGCACCGGGTACATGTTGGTGCTCTCCACTCACTAAGGGTGTACACTTTATAAACATCCATTGCCCTCACCCCCTCTTCTTATCCCCGTCTCCTCGTGTCCACCGATTCACTCTTGTTTCTTGTTGTTACTCTTGGCTGTTTGATGTTTTTGTTGTCCCTCTTGTGTGAGTATATGTTCCTATTTTTAACGTTTTTGCTGTTATTTTTACTTTTTGGGTTTTAGCCAATGCGAGGAATCCAGCACCGTTAGGGGTATTCCCCTGGGGTCCTTTACTTTGGTGTTACTGCTGTTATGCACATTGTATTGCTCCCAGATAGGAGCTAATCATTGGTTTACTTTATGTTGTTGTCACTGTGCCACTCTGATTCCCAAGATGTTGTAATGTAACACACTTTTTTGTTTTGTTGTCCCAATGTCACAATCAATACAAATCTATTGCAATGAAACACATTTGGCAGTGAGTGAGTTATTATATCTGACTAAATGGTTAGATATAGGCTGAATAGTTAATACATTCCTGATGACAGCATCCTAATGCAGAGATACAGTGACAACATAAGCACACGTTAGATCGTACAATGAATGTGTATGTGACTGAAAAGTATGATCTAGTGCCAGGGGCAAGAGTTTTCCTCTTCTTTCCTCTACTTCACTCTTATAATTATTTGCTGACAATGTTGTACAAGAACGGATTCTATTGGCTATGACAGCTGCACAGGGACGGGTCATGTTTGTAAACAGAGAAGGCGGGGCTGGTAACCCGGAAGTGACCTGACGGACGTCGCACCTGCGTGACGTGTTCTGTGCGACTCGCCATGTCTGCTCAGGCGCTGCAGGAACATTTCCGCGGAAACAATAAGACCCGAGAGTTCCCGGCACACAGCGCCAAGGTGCACTCGGTGGCCTGGAGCTGCGATGGACGCCGCCTCGCCTCCGGCTCGTTCGACAAGACGGCCTGCGTGTTCGTTCTGGAGAAAGACCGACTGGTGAGAGGACAGGACCCGGCTACTGCGGCTGTTCTGCCATTATCGCCTGCGAGGGGTGAACCGGCTTAGGGGGTAAAGTTAGGGGAAGCGGTGCTAACTGTAGTGTTATGGGGGAGGGGGTTAAAATTAACCTTAACCTCCCAAATTCTCTAACTTTAGCCTCCCCTAAGCTCAACACCCGGAGCCATAAGCTTTAAGCAGATGTAAACTCTTAAAAATAAAACCATAATATGTATTCATAACTCCCCTGTATTGGGTCTTCATCAAGGGACAGCGACCCCTTAAAATAAATACTTGCCTTTCCTGGCTGCTCGCTTCGTGCTGCCATGCCTGGAGTATCCGTTCTCTGGTCTCGCTCCCTTCACCAATCCGGTGGAGGATTCAATATATCTGAATTCGGTGATTCTCCGCGTGTCACCCGATTCAGATCTGGCTGGCTGCGTGCACATAGGAAGGTAGCTGTCGTCTAGCCTCCCATGTCCCCTGTGTGTGCCGTGGAGGTGAAGCGTCGCAGCATATTGACATTTTATTTTATTTTGGCGGTACATCACTGGGGGATTAGGGTTGCTGCATTTTGATTTTGAGTTTTGCCAGGTTAGTATTTTAAATTTTATTTTTGACCTCCGATCTGCACGTCTGGTGCTGATAGAAGGCAGATGCGGAGGTGGTAGGTCCGCTTTAACCCCCGAAAAAATACAGCTCGTGCATAGTTTTAAGCAGGGCTGTGGAGTCGCAGTCGACAAAAAATTAACTGACTCCTACTAAATTTAGATGGGAATAAAAAATAAAGCAAGTTCAAATTGACAAAGTGTCATAATTAACTACTTTTCTGCTAGAAAAATAAAGCCCAATGCATTATAAATAAATTTGCATATCAAATCAATTCTGTAGAGTCGGTAGATAAATCCTCTGACTCCTCAGTATTTAATATGCTAATGTACTTCTAATGCATTGGGCTTTATTCTTCTAGCAGAGAAGTAGTTAATTATGACTATTTGTGAATTGGGACATTTGAACTTTGCCGAATCCACAGCCCTGGTTTTAAGGGTAGGAAATGATCATCGAATGCTGCCTGTCACGCGATAAGGGGCCTTAAATGCCCACTATGTGATATATGTATAATGTACCATCTCCTTCCCATATATGTGTGTGTCGGCACATGATAGGACATATCATCTATATGTAAATTATATAACACCCCCTCAATGTGTGTGTCTGAAAAATGTGAGGACATGTCTAGGATTCTACTATATAGTTATACCCTAATCTAATGCACTCTGCTGGAGCCTTCTTATTGATGGTCTGGAGTGGATATCCTGTACAATTTTCCCTGTGTGTTTACAGCTGGCTCCTCGATATAAATAATCTTCCCCCAATGCCAACCTGCATGATAAAAATTCATGCTAAGCCCCATGTTACACTCCCTAAATATTCTAGAATCAGGATCAGATGTGTGAAATATAACATATATTGTTTTTTTACTGACTTTCTAGCTAACTATTGTTTTTTATACTTTAGGTAAAAGAAATAAACTATCGAGGACATGGAGACAGTGTGGACCAGCTTTGCTGGCATCCCTCAAACCCAGATCTCTTTGTCACAGCTTCAGGAGATAAGACAATCCGCATATGGGATGTTCGATCCGAAAGATGCGTCACAACTGTTACAACAAAAGGTAAGTAACTTGGTTTAAGGTTTATAATATATTTGGAATTCTATTATTTACATTTTCTAGGAAAAAAAGCAGATTAATAATCCACATTAGGCAGAACAGTTCCTACTGTGTTTGTTGATTGATTATTGCTATGGAAATCAATGTTGTCATTGTGAATGATCAAACAAGCTGTGATTGATGAAGCAAAGAATTTGTTGGTGGTCATGTGCTAAAGGGTTTTTCAGATCACAGGCCATGATCGTTTTGGCATTAAAGATATTGTTTTATTAAAGAGAATAGGCTTAGCAGAAGCTAATTGATGTTTTAAATGTTCCTTGCTCTGCTCTTGCTGAATGTTTATCCCTAGAATCAACATATTCTCTGTGTGACAGCTTTAGGCTAGCAGACTAAAGCCGATTTTATACTTTCTGTTTTGTGGGATTTAGTCACAAAATAGATAGTTAAAAGAGAAAACTAGCGCTTTGCAGAAAACCAAAGTAAACCAAGTAAAGGTTACCTGAAAATGTGTTAACTGCACAGAACGAATCCCATGGTTATTTATATCTGTTTCCTCATAGGCGAAAACATAAATATCTGCTGGAGTCCAGATGGTCAGACCATTGCAGTAGGCAATAAGGATGACGTGGTCACATTCATAGATGTAAAAACATATCGACCCAGAGCAGAGGAGCAGTTCAAATTTGAGGTTAATGAAATCTCTTGGAACAATGATAACAATCTATTCTTCCTGACAAATGGAAATGGCTGCCTCAACATTCTAAGGTATGTGATCTACCAATGTATGTTCCCTGTTCATAGGTAGCTTTCTTACACTAAAGCTAGCCATGCACCTGACGATTTTTCCCTTCGATCGGGAATAGATTCCTACCCACCTAGTACAACCGTCCAAAAAATCATTATAGAAGAAGAGAGCGAACAGAAGGTGACCAATACGTTTTTTTTTTTTTTTTTTTCGCTTTCTGTTTGATCGGACTAGTGAAGGGCACAGGGACTTTTATACAAGCACTGTACAAGTACACCCACTATGACCTCATTTCCCATCAATTGGATTTGAGGAATCAACCTTTTTGGGAGCCTGAAATTTTTTCTGGGAGGAGATCGATGATAAATCTACTAACCAAGGTGGTGTGCACTTCCATTGCTTTGCAATCAATCAACTACATTCTTTCTATGGCTACCTTAAGCAATTCAGTTTCCATGGGAAAAGTGTTGGCTTTATAGGTGATGGTCACTCTGGTGGATCTATCCCAAAAATGATTCATCATGCTTTATTCTGTTCTATATTTCTTTATGGAAGCAATCCTCTTGGTAGAGACAGGGCTTTTGCTTCTTATAGTCACCTTATAGATTTAAGAGCACAGAGAAGCACAGTGATTATACCACCAAGTCTCCTGTGGTGTGCATTCTGCAGCAGCAGTGACATATATCAGATATACAGCTTTGAGGTTCTAGGCACACTACTATTCTAGGATGTGCAGTCCTGTGTTTTCAGAAGGTATGTAACGCAGAATGTCCACTGCATAGGTGAAGGTAAAACTTCTCTGTTTCCCATAACAAAGCTAATCTTCAAACTTCAGCTTCAGTTTATATGAGGTGTATATTGTCTCCTAAGTTTGTTTTTATTTTTATATTATGTTTTCACTTTTGTGTTCTAATATCTGTATAACTTTTTTTTTCTTTTTAGTTACCCAGAACTAAAGCCAATTCTGTCTATCAATGCCCACCCATCCAATTGCATCTGCATAAAGTTTGATCCAACCGGGAAATACTTTGCCACAGGCAGTGCAGATGCCCTTGTCAGCTTATGGGACATAGAAGAGCTAGTATGTGTTCGCTGCTTTTCCCGGTATGATTTCTGAGAAATTCCAGAGGCTTCTATTACTAAACGCATGTGAATGTATTATGTTTACTGGCTAGCTGATCCATCGCTTTCTGAGGCACCAGCTGGGATAAATATGTAGGTGCACCGGACTATAAAACACACCCCCATAGTCAAGGAGAGCAAGTTAGAGAAATAAGTAATGAGTCCCAGCCATTCACATATAAAAAGTTAGTATACAGCATGTTGCAGCAAAGTATGCAGGGCTGGACCATGCAGTAATCACTCTATAGTTGTCCCGCCAAGGCCAATGGCAGGAGGCAAGGCTTAGTCCCAGCAGAGTGTGCAGGCCTGAAACTTTAGCATGTGTCTATACCAGGGGTGGGCAAAGTTTCTGACTTAGGGGCCTGGACCAAGGGCCGCTCAGCATAGGGGTTCTAAGTCCTCGTAGCTAGGGCAGGATATATATATGTTATGTTATGTTCACTTATTTTAGGGAATGAGGGTAGCCAGACCATCATGACACCAAGGTGACAAAGGGCCAAATTAAAAGACTAAAGGTGCGGTTTTGGCCCCTGGGCCTTACTAGCAGTACTAACTGAACATACTGACCAACTTATGAAGAGACAGACCAACTTATGAAGAGACACATTTTACAATATGGCACTAACAACTTACCCATGAGCAGCTAATAACATGGGAGAAGAGATGAGTCAGGGTCACATAATTTTTTTTTATTGCAAAATAAAGCCTCAGTTCACCCAACTATTACCCATAATTTTTACATATGCAAGGGGCAAAATACTATATTCACAACAACACACTGAGCTCACAACAGTAATGGCTGAGTGAGTTATTTTGAAAAAAAGGGGATCATGGGTAAGTTGTTAGTGCCATATTGTAAAATGTGTCTCTTCATAAGTTGGTCTGTCTGGTTAGAGAATGGGTACTGCCAGTGCTAACATAGCTAGGATCTCCCTCTTGAAAGTGACCTTTTGGCTGGTGGGAAATAAATTCCAGCTTTCTAAGATGCAGAGCTATTGCTCCTACGATTTTGTTAACATATTCAGTCCATAAGACACATGCTCCCATTGATTTGAAGGTGAAAAGGTGCATGTTATATTTAAACATTTGGTACAAGCTGTTTAAAGTTGAAACCCGGATTTAGAAGATGGCCATGTGTACCTTAAGGGAAAAGACCATATTTGCAGACCCATTTAATATTCCACCAGAGCGCCATGACACATAGTGCATAAGGACCTATCACCAGGCCCATGTGCTCTCCTGGGTAATGGAAAGTGATCATCTATGCCATGATCTGCTTAATTGTCTAAACTGTAATTACACAATTCTTGCCATATGCAACATGGTAGATTTTGCTTGGTATCATGACACTGTCACAAGTTATAACTTGCATTTCTTCTGTTTTGCATTTGTTTTGTAGTTTGGATTGGCCTGTTAGAACACTAAGTTTCAGCTATGATGGGAAAATGTTGGCATCGGCTTCTGAAGACCATTTCATTGACATTGCACACGTTGAAACCGGTATTGTATAGTTTCTGTTACCATAACTGTCCGGATAATAACCATGACAGAATGTCGCTGTGATAACCATGCAGCAACAGAGACTTATGTACTGTAGGAAGGGTACTACTTTCACTATTATATGTAAAATAATGTAAAATCAGATGTTTTATTATACTGCCTATTCTTATCTACCTGTGTTTGCATGCATTTTCAGGTGAGAAGCTGTGTGAAGTTCAGTGTGAATCTCCAACTTTCACAGTAGCCTGGCACCCCAAGAGATATCTTCTGGCCTTTGCTTGTGATGATAAGGATGGCAAATATGACAGTAGCCGAGAAGCTGGCACTGTAAAGTTATTTGGACTTCCTAATGACTCTTGAGATTGGAGACATTGACCTTGAGCTAAGACAAAAGCTGAGTGTTCCATAAGGCACCACCTCCAGATTCAGATGCCGGGGTGCATAACAAATGAACTGTACACTTTCATTCCAACAAAGTGGTCAATATTTTGTAAAAGTGAATGACTGCTAAAACATTTTTTTTATTTGATGGGGTTTCTTTTAGTATTAAAATGAGTTTTACGTTGCTTGGTTCATTTTAGTCTTGTACATTCTTCTGGGCAGAGAGATGAAAATTTCTTGCATTGCAATATTGGTTTCATGAATTCATTGGCTAATAACTATTATACTTATAAGAATAATTATTATCCTTCAAATCAAAACTATATACTGTATTTTTCGGCATATAAGACACACTTTTTCACCCACAAAATTGGGGGGCAAAAAAGTGCCTGTGCCTTATATTCCGAGAGCTCGGCCGCCGGTGGTCGCACCTTGGCTGCCTGCCAGCTCTCCCG
>CM070034.1:42047818-42067296 GCA_036250615.1 Ptychadena robeensis | reverse complement strand
GTAAGACAACATGCATAAAGAGGATGATGTGGTCAAAATACACATTTGCCTAATAATTCTACACTCCCTATAGAGGAATGGGTGTTTCTAGGCAGGCTTCATTTCCCGGCAAATTGCCCCCAGATTGTCTCAACTGTTGCACAGCCCCTAGATTAAAATAACTGAAATCAAATACATGAAATGGGTGGCTTGGGGTCTATAAGGCTGACTGGGAAAGGCCAAGATCAGTGGTTCTCAACCTTTTTAGATCTGCGACCCAGAAAGTGACACATTACTCTTCTTCCTAACTCCATCCCTGCATCTTCACATCAGCACTGCTGCTTGTTAGATGCAGCTCTGATGCTTCCATAGAAATCTGCATATCCCTGTGAAATAGTCTTCGACCTCCAAGGTGATCCCCACCCACAGATTTAGAACCACTGGCCTAGATGATGGATAATCATCCAGACAGGTAATAAGGCATTCTCTGTCTGGCTGAGGAGATCACTGTGTATAGTAGAAGAATTAAAAGATATTTCAGTGCAGGAGAGGAGTCCTACAAATGTGTCAGTTTTTATACTTTAACTTCTACTACCTTCAGCTACCCACTGATGGATGCCTGCGTTCATGGTTCCCCATCCAAAGTAGTGGACAATATCAATGGCGCAGCAGTGCTGTGCCTCAATATAGGTGAAGCCCGAGTGCAGAGTGATCAAATTAAATTGCACAGGTATCGACCCTTTTATGCCAGTGTTAACCCTTACAATCCTCATCATTTTCTGCATAACAGCTGGCAAAATAAAAATCATATACAAGTTTTATCCAATTGAAGAGAAAACATTATTAATTGTTAATTATTAATATAATGTCTATATATGTTCCATTATATGAACGTCTCCTCTTCTCCTCGAAGGACCATAATAAAATGCCTGCACATTCATCATCATTGCCACTGAAAGTGAGAGCCACAGAGTGACCACACTCCAGAACAGGGTGTTGTCATCTAAGGAAAGGCTTTAGTAACAACCAAACTGTCCGCCGTGCACCCAAACAGTACAAATGTTCGACCCATCCCCTTTGCCAGCGAGTCTATAATTCTTCTTCTGGCCAGAACTTTCCATGCCTGGTCCGGCCAGAGGAAGAATTATTTTCACTAGAGAGACAGCCGATCTCTAGTTCTATACTGGGCACGGGTTGGAAGTGATATCCGACCGAGGTCACTTCTGGTTAAGGAACAAGGAACTGTGCGTTCCATATAACGGAAGTGACGTTGCGGCATCATTACCGGTATAGTTATGATTCATATTCCCTGCCAACAGGCGGGGAATTTGAAGTTCTCTGTGAACAGTTGGACATCTGACTTTTTTAAAAGTCCAATCCACCTGTACGCGGACAGACACAGCTGATGTTCGGCCATCACTAATAACAACCATTGCAGGATAACCACCTCATTTATAAACTTCCTGTTTAGAACATTAAACAACAATATAAAAGGATAAAATATATTTTTGTTCTTTAGCGGATAGAACCATTCAGTCTCCAATTCTAGAACTATTCTATGCCCTCTAGATGGCGCTCTACCTACAGCGACAACCCCACAGGTCTTGGGAAGAAAAGCTTGATTTCTATCTCCTAAAAGCTTTTTTGGCAAATAATAAATGTACTTTGTAGTCAATGAATCCAAGAGGGAATCATTGTAAGGCGCTGGAGAGATGATGCCTTTTAAGGATGGAAATGGATTCAGTCATGTTATGTGCGCCATCTACTTTCAAGTCACAATAAACTGTGTATAGATTGTATTCTGAATGGGAATTAATGCACTTAATTCCCTTCCTATTACCAACAAGTTAACCGCATTTAAATTCCTTATTCAAATTGTGGTTAATATCGTGCATTTTCAAGTGTAATTACAAATGTTATTTCATTATGGAGAGGGTAGGCATTGATGTGTGAATTGTGCAATTATAGCAATGAATTGATGCATATTGTAATTGCATGGCAGTAAATGAGGCTGTACTGTGGGCGACATGTAGGTCCTTGCTGTTTTGATGTGCTTGCATTATTAGTTTCTGTTATAATGGGGAACTGGGGTTGACTCAAACTCAAAACACAACTTCTGTTAAGGTGGAAACTTATGTTAAAGTAGGATCTGAATGCTAAAAATCTGTGCATGATCATTTACTTCTATCATCCTCCCTATTACCAAAAAAGAATATTTAACCAAAGCTAAATACCTTTAGATTACTTCATACAATTTCCATTAGACCTACCAACAACTATGTAGTGCCGGGTCCTCCCTGATATAATACATAGTGATTGGAAGGTTTAGAAAGCTCCTCATATCACATGGTTTTGGTAGAAGAAAGGTTGAGAAATAGTATGGAGACAGGAAGGGTTTGGAAGTATTGGTGTATCAACCTTATATTGACTTTGTCTTTCTGTATACAACAGCATATAGTGGTTAATGATGAGGGCTGATACCTGTATCTGAGCAGCAATTACATTAGTGTTAGGGCCATAGGACCTCATCGTGTCTTTGCACCGGTTTGCAGGCACCTACTCCCAGTCCTGCATCTCCTTCCACCCTCACATCGTAGTCTGCCTGACCAGGCGGATTGCACCAACATAATCTTTGTTGTCATGCAGCGCTGTGGTGTTTTCCTATCCATGACAGGTTTTCATGTATCCCTCCCATAAGCGTAGGGAGATTATTCTGCCTTCCAAAGTGATCCATGTCAGTTGTTAGATACCTGTAGCACTTTCTGCCCTATGAACACCTGTTTACTGTAGAGCTTCCCTGTCTGTGATATTGTATCATTACTGCTGGATGTTTAGTGTTTGATCCCCCACACAACTTTAGCTCACTCCATACAATTTCCTTTAGATCTACCAACAGGTATGTAGTGCCGGGTCCTCCCTAATAGAATAAATAGTGATTGGAAGGGTTAAAAAGGTTTGGTAGAAGAAAAGTTGGTTGTATAGAAATTGTATGGTAACATGGTAAGGTGAGTGGGGGGCCTTTATTTGAATTTGACCGTTGCTTTTTTTCCTGACCACTCTCTGCCATCTGTCCTGAACCTGCTTGGTCTCAAAAATTCTTCTGCCTGCCCCTTCTGGGTACCTTGTTTGGACTCTGCCGTGTACCTGATAATCCCCTGTCTGCTGCCAGCCTTGACCTTGCTTTGCACCTGACTATGCTCCTGTTTTTTATTTTATCCAGTGTTTGAACAGCAGTGGTTGCAGTAAGCAGCTGTCTGGCCTTGTTTGTTTGTGGACCCCTGGTCCCTATGTACATCCCTGTTTCCAGACGGCACGCTTTGTGAACATAAGACCTGGGGGCAACTGCATTCTGGGATAGCGCAATTATGTGCACTGGGGATTGATGTCTGGGCTGCACTGACACACTAATAATATATATTATTCCTACCTTTCCATTGAGACAAACATGAAGAGTGGTGCTGACCATACAAAGTTCCTGGGGGTAAAACTGTCTTTGTGGGTATATTGCAGACCAGTCCTTTCATATGGCACCCATCTTCTCTTATGTGTGCTTAATCTCCTTAACCCAGTTCATCCCGAGAGACTCTGAGTGAACTGGGATTGTGCATACTAACCTATGAATGGTGAGCCTGGAGCGATTCTGTATTTATGGCAGACCCACCAATAGATACGGACACCACCCCTTTGGTGTAATCAGTCATGCCGAAGAGGTGGGGGAAGTGTGGTGCCATAGACCTCCATGTTAATGAAGGGGTGCCGGTTTCCAGGAATGCATTTCTGGCATCATCAATGACGCCAGCAATGTGTACAAAGGAGGAGGGAGGGCAGGGAATACAAATACTATGTACTCTGCTTTAATCACCCGTACCGCCCAATTAAAAAACTAGCTGATCGCTAGGGAGGTTAATACCTGGATGACCATGTGTATGATTTATTTTAGAAAGTGATGGAATACCTTTAAATGCAATAAGTGTAATAGAAATATATGGTCGCATGTATTGCATATTATTGTACTTTTTGTTTATTCCGTTATATTACAAATCAAATAAAACGTGTGAGAACACAGCTAGCTTTAAGGTTTGATCTTTCCTATCCTTGCTGTTCAGCTCTGCAGGTATTTCTGGTATTTTTATTGTCACTGAAGAGTTAGATTAGTTTAGATGAGAAGGGTTTTTAAAGGTGACTGAATAATTTTGTTTTTACAAATCACATATACATGGCTCTTTTAGTATTTGTAGTGCTGGTCCACATTAGAGGAACGGCTGGTCCTGGCCGGGTTGTTTGACCTGAAACTTGGCTTCAAGGAAGTGCATTGGCAGATGCACAGAATCCTGGATGCCTCGTCTGCTGAGACTGAGATATCCATCCTGAAATGTGGCATGTGCATGGCGTTGGTCTGGTGCCAGCTGTCTCATTAAGGATAGATGGATGTACTGCGCAGACCTTCTGGTGGCAGCCGAAACTCAGCTGCGGACACACAAGCAAGCTCCAGGTGTTGGGTCAAACACCCTGCTTGCTTGAAGCCACTATCTGCTATTCTCCTGGAACAGTTTATTATTCACTAACCTCTAGTACCTCCTCAGGTGGCAGATGGCCATCTCAGTTCAGTATAACTACTGGCATAATGTGTGCCCTTGGAATAACTGTGTGTCCTTGGATGAATTGTTTGGCCTTGAAACAATTTTGGAAAAAGGTGCCAGTTAGATGACAGTATTGCACCTATTGAAATCAGTTTAAGGGCTCATTTACATGGGCGTTTTTACCCCCCCCCCCCCCCCCCCCCCGGTAAATGAGCAATAATCACAATCAACAACTCAACATTAGGGGTCGCATAGTCGGTTTTCTAGCTTTCGTCAGAAAGAACTTCAGTGGGGGCCTTATCAAGACAAACCCGCGAGCACCTGCACAATTTTGCAGTTTCCCAGGCTGCTGTCGGAGCACCCGGTCCGGGAATGCCTTGCAAATTGCCTAAAAGTGTTATTGTTGAAGAACAAAAAATACCTTAACCTCCTGGGTGTTTCTCATGTTGTGCTCCGCCATGATTTCCTACCTGCCCAGAGGTCCTGTGCATAATTCCGGCGTCTCCAGTGACTGGGAAAAGGCGACACCCCTCCATTTACATGGAGGTCTATGGCGCCGCCTACCCCCGCCCCTTTCAGTGATCGAGGGCATACATGCCGATGCTCCTGATCAGCGGGGGAATGCAGCGGACAGGTACGTTTTTCCATTAACCGCCCCTATTCTATCTTATAAGAAAGTAGTTGTGTGTTTACCTGTTTCGTGTGTGTATATCATTTGTGTGTGTGTAATTAAGGGTTTATATTGCCATGCCGGCACTCCAAGATAAATAAGTGGGTTTGGGTGTCAGTTTGGGCACCCAGTCTTTAAAAGGTTCACCATCACTGCACTAGTCCTTGCTGCTCTGCAGTGAGTTTCAGTGATATAGTAAGTGCTAGCCACACAGAGTACGGAATACGGAGTATGGAACATGGAATAGTTCTCTACTAGTGTTGAGTGCGAATATTCATATCGCAAATTTTTTATTGAGCATATTGTCACTTCAAGAATTTTTGAAGATCTCGAAATGTAGTGCTTTATGTTTGTAATCTCAAATATTCGAGATTCTGGGGAAAGTACCATGCATTGCGTTCGCAATATTGGTGCCGATTTTCACATGAATTACTTCTATGCAGCTGCTATTTCACATTCTGACACAAAATGTCACTGTGAGAACACATTTGGTTCCCAATATTCACATGTAAAAGTGCCA
The DNA here is from genome assembly GCA_036250615.1 of Ptychadena robeensis. NCBI lineage: Eukaryota > Metazoa > Chordata > Amphibia > Anura > Ptychadenidae > Ptychadena > Ptychadena robeensis. The sequence goes on along the minus strand of CM070034.1, from coordinate 42,061,547 downwards.
ATGTTTGCATTACATAATAATGACAGGCGATCTCCAATTTTCTAATTTATTTGAAGAATAACTTGTGAAATGTTGTGAATTTGAATATTGCCTATACTGCTCGTCACTATTCTCTAATACCAGAGTTGGAGGACAGAGGTGTGGTGAGTGCAGCTGGTAGAGGGGCTTCAGATCTCGGGAGAGTGGTACTAGGATGGGTCTGGGGAATGCAAAGTACACCAACTGTGCACAAAGGAATGGGGGCACACATGAACTACACAAACTGTATACACAATACAATGCATTTATATACTATGTATGCCCCCTTCACTGTGTGTAGTGTATGTGTGTGTAGTCCAGGGGTTTAAAAGTCCGACCCATGGGCCACAAATGTCCCGTAGTGTGATTATATTTTTTAATAAATCAAGGTTTGCCTGCAATTTTGTCAAGTTTTTAAATTAGGCCCACTGTATATTTGACCTCCCTGTGTTAGAGGCTGTTACAGCCATGGGGTTTTCTGACCAGTGAGGAGGAGCGTTGAGGGACATTCAGGATTCTCCCCTTACAGGTAAGGACTTTTTATTTTTTTATAACAGATCGTCAGCAATATGGGGTTGTTTCCAGCAAGGAATATCTCATTTGTATTTCTTTTTAGCACAGAAGCATGGAACAAGCATTGTACATAGCCCTGTCTCATATAGCTCTTCTCTCTCTGGTTTATATGGAGAGATCCCTGGAGGAGAATTGAACCGCTCACTGACCTAAGTTACTAGGCTGAACCAGCTTGGCTCTTCTGACCATCCTGCTTCTTAACATGTCATAGAGGAGGAACAGCCTCGGGTCCTGATTTGAGTTCAGTATGTGATTGCTTTTTATCTGAGGTTTGCATGCGGTCACTTTGATCTCAGGCCTGGCAAGGTATGAAGGGAGGAGGTATGGGTTCATTCGATTTTGATTATATGTAAAGAAATTATGTAACCGGTTAAATTTTCTCTTTTTCAAAAGGTTTGGTCAGTGGCCAAGATGTATTTGCATTGCTCTAAATATACCTGGCAATCTAAAAAGTTGCAATAAATAAAATGACATGACTGTGGGATACCTGAGTAATTGCGATTGTTATCTTAACCAACTAAAATTAAGACAAGGCATTTATTCTTTTGGTTTATGTAATTTTTATTTATAAATTATAATATTTATATATTAAATATATAAATATTACAGGCCACAGCCAACAACTATAAAAAACAGAATAAAACAATTGTAAGGAATCTGGATCCCCCGTTAGTGCCACCATACCAAACGTTAAAATTTCCAAACTGTACTGGCCAACAGCCCTTACATCACTAGCTCGATGGGTACCATACTGCCCTCATTAACTAGCACATCACCAAGATCCTGAGCATAGATTTTCATTTCCCCGGCACTGTTGAGGTCCAGCCATGCTGTGACAGAACCTAGAAGGAAAAAACAAAATACACAAATGAACACACATGTGGAGTGTGGGTGGGTGATTGCAGCATCCAAAGAGGGTCTCACTTCCGGCGAGCTGTAACATATGGCCTCTCCTTATCCCTCCCCTTCCTCCCTTGATCCTAACCCCTTCTAATTGACCTGCCCCCCAATCACAACCATGTCCCCCCAGTCAAGGGCCCTCCCACCTACACTACTCTGCGGCTACCGGGCATACCTGACTGTGGGATACCTGAGTGATTGCTATTGTTATCTTAACCAACTAAAATAAAGACACAACCCATTTATTTTTTTTGAATTATGTAATTTTATATATATTCAATATATAAATATTACAGGCCACAGCCAACTATAAAAACAGAATAAACCAATTGTAAGAAATCCCTCCCGACAGTGCCACCATACCAAACGTTAACATTTCCAAACTGTACCGGCCACCAGTCCTTACATCACTAGCTCGATGGGTACCTTACTGGAATAAACATATGAAACTACCACATTACCAGAGTCTGGTGACTGCCCTCATTAACTAGCACATCACCAAGTTCCTGAGCATAGACTTCAATTTCCCCGGCACTAATGAGGTCCAGCCACGCTGTGACAAAACCTAGAAGGAAAAAACAAAATACCCAAGCAAACACATTTACAGAGGGAGGGAGGGTGGGTGGTTGCAGCATCCAAAGAGGGTCTCACTTCTGGCGAGCTGGTACATATGGCCTCTCCTCACCCCTCCCCTTCCTCCCTTGATCCTAACCCCTTCTGACCTGCTCCCAATCGCAACCATGTCCCCCCAGTCAAGGCCCCTCCCACCTACACTCTACACTACACTACCTACACTACCGGGCATACCGTACAATAAGTAAATTAGTGAAATAATGAATACAGTATTTGTATAAAATATATATTGCTTCTTTATGTATCCACACATCAGCACTCCTCTCTCATGTGTTCTACTCGTGCAAGATCTCTTTAACCTTCCTAGCACTTCTGACGGCTGCATCTCGTCTTGCACTTTCATGTCAGTGTTGCAGCTGACGAGATACAGCCGTCCAGCTAAGCTCACATCCCCCTGCAGCAGCACATACTCACTGTCCTGTGCTGTCCCGGGGGATGCTCTAAGCTGGCGGCATGTCACCCCTCTCCCAGCTCAATTTGCATATGAATGTCCCGCGGACGAGGGTCCGCGGGACATTCATATGCAAATTGAACTGGGACATTCATATGCAAATTGTTTTGAGAATGACAGGCCTGCAAAAGTATAAAGGCAATAAATGGGCTATCTTCAAAGACCACATGTGGAAAGTCACCCCCAGTGTCATCTCCACATGTGCTCTTTGAAGTTACCCCTTTCAGAGAGTGCCAAATGGCTTGTATTGGATACAGTGATAACTGTATCCAATACAATTCAAAGTAAAACAAAACACATTTTCAATTGTAATAAAAATTGTATTATAAACAAACATAAATACTGTTTTGAAATCTTTCATACCAAATAAGTATTCAAGAGATTTTAGCATTCAAATGATACATTTAATAATTTTTTTATGTACTTTTTTTTAAATAATAATTGTGTGTTTCAAACATTATTATATTCAGGATGTCTACAAGACACTTATACGGACATATTTTTGGAAGTTACAGGCTTACAACACGAAAAAATTCCAATAGAGTCTATGGTGCGCTTTTGGTACAGAAATCTGGATCTTGCAGGAGCGCTAGGGAGGTTAAACCAATAAACTGGGCCAATCAGAAAAAAAAAATTGTGGAGCAAAACAAATCTGGACCGGTGTCATTTGAGAAATATCTCTGAATGTACTGTTGTCAAAATGACAGGATAGATATAGTAAAACCACATTTGTAATGCATGAAAGGGGATGAGGAAGTTGCCAGCATCACTGATAAATTACTGATTCAGTTTGATTCAGGTGTAAATGGCCTTCTTCAAAATGTGTACCCCACTCTCCTGCAAAACAAGCCCCTGAATGTAGAAAGTACAAATGTGCAGGAACATCTAGAAATAAAAAAAATATTTTTTTTTACTAAAGCATTCCAATGATTTGTTTGCATAGGCATAGGTCCTCATACTAAGGCCCATTGGCCATATATGACCTTCCAGGGCATATAGTCTGTCCCCTGATGCAGTCACTTTGATGTTTTTGAGCTGTCAGAAAGTTGGAGCCTATGGAGAAAGCCAGAACTGTGATACACAGTGATGGTAAGTGTGCACCGAGGGTGTTATGTGGCAGAAGACGGTATCCCAGATTTTTTTTTTCCTATTGAAATAAAGTTTAGCATTTGAACACACATCGATACAGATGTCGCTTTTTAAACGACCATTAAACAATCAATTGCGGTGTGCTTACACCAGCAATAGTTTGGCGAATCAATGCGTACCACTTTGGGTGCTCGATTCCTGGCCAATAGTTTGGATGGGGATCGAGGGTCCCCATCCAAAGTAATGGCAATTGAACAGGTATTGAACAGGCCACCCTGGGGACATCACCACACTGACCTTCACACACCTCTACCCCAAGGACACTGCCAAGGATCTGCCCACACAGACGGTGAACCTGTCGAGATATAAGACCATACGCGAGCATCTCACCCTAAAAGAAACAAAAGGGAAAGTGGATAACCATGTAAAGGGAGGGAGGGAGATTCCGGCTGAAAGGGGACCATCCCCTTCCGTTCTTCCGTTCCGGCTTAAATTTGAAAAAAAAAAAAAAACGAAAAAGAGAGAATAGAGAAAAGAGAAGGGAGGTGAGGATCTTCCAGCAGGTGTACTGAACAGTAAAGCGCCCTACGCCTAGAGCGTGGCTCCGGGCTCCCCGGCAGTCCCACTTTTTCTTTTGTCACAGCAGGCGGAAGCTCCGGCAGTGTCACAGGAGTGAAGTTGGAGAAGTCCTGGCAGTGTGGTCGGTACGGAGGACAACGCGCTGATATGTTTTAAAGCTGGGCGGGGCTTATGCCCCATTTCTGTCACTCTGGGGTGAAAAGTTGGGAAGTACCCATCGTCCAGTAATTGGAGGGTTGGTGGCGGTCAGTGAAAAGAAGAAGGGTGAATGTGTGGCACTGTCGCAGCTTTCAAAGTATTAATATTATGTTATAATATTTGGTTTTAAAAGTTAATTTATTTAAATATTTCATATTTTTGGCTGTGGCCGATTTTGTAATTTTCCACAACTCTTTATATAAAGTTTTTTTTCCAAAGAGTAGTACCGCCTTTTTCATTTATTTTAGGTAAGAAAGGTGGTTAATTAAAGGTAAAGGATATCAGGTATCACGAGCGAGGTGAGGCTCTTCCGCCCGGACTGCCCCAGTAAAGCGCCCTAACGTCCTAGCGTGCGCTGGCTCCGGTCAGTCCACTTTTTTTTTGTCACAGAAGGATGCGGAAGCTCGGCAGTGAGGAGGTGAAGTTGGAGAGGGAGAAGTTGTGTTCGTACTGGAGGACAACCGCTGATATGTTTTAAAGCTGGGCGGGGCTTATGCCCCCATTTCTGTCACTCTCTGGGGTGAAAAGTTTGAAGTACCCATAGTCCAGTATTGGAGGCTGGTGGCGTGTACAGTGAAAAGAGAAGGGTTGAATGTGTGGCACTGTCACAGCTTTCAAGTATTAATATTATGTTTATAATTATTTGTGTTAAAGTTAATTTATTTAAATATATTCATATTTTTGGCTGTGGCCGATTTTGTAATTTTCCACAAACTTTTATATAAAGTTATTTTTGTCCAAAGATAGTACGCCTTTTTCATTTATTCTTAGGTAAGAAAGGTGGTTAAAGGGTAAGGATATCAGGTATCCATGGGCCATAGTTAACTGCTCTGCTATGGGCATCAGAATATTGGTGCAGAACTAAGTTGGAGCTATAGTTCTTCATTACACAACTCCCCCTTGTTACAGAAGATGCGTAGAAGTACCTAAGACTGTAGTGACCAGTAATGGTACTAAAATGTATATATTATTGCATTATTATAAATGCCTACTTATTTATATTTACACTGTTTTGTATGCCCTGCTCTGTACACATCCATACTAAACCATGTAATTATGCTTAGTCCGTGCCTGTCCCCTTAAGGTCCTAGCACCTGTTGTTTACCCCAAAGATGTGGACATGTCTAGACGGCTGTACTTTTTCCTGATCTCCTCACCTCAGAATATATCCATCCTAATCTGCCCCCCTACTGGCCTTCAGCCAACCTTCTCTTGATTCCATAAATACTGACTCCTGAGGATGTTCAGGGCTCTTCTGATGAATACTTACCTGATACATGCAGTTTCCTCCAGACGTGTCTCCGGACACAGGATTCCCGGATTAATTATCCATGGGCTAGTGTGACTTCCTGGCAAGGACTGCTGAACCCCCTTTCTGGTGTGAGAGCCTCAGCCATCAAGCAGGTACCATCCACAGGTAGACAACAAGCTGGAACTTAGAAACCCAAGACTGATGCCCCATCCCTACCTGCTGGGTGATGGTGAAAGCGTGTATATTGCCGTTCCTGTAGTAAAGCTTGTACATATCCCCCTAACTCGTGCCTGAACCTTCCTTCTTTGGGTGTGTGAGCTTGTGGCAGTGTGCTGGACAGAAGAATCTGGTCGTGTAAAGCTAGGCACACACAGGTAGATCTGTAAAAAGATTTGAGTACAATCAATCAACATGCACGCTCACGGGGAATGATTGTACTCTAATCTGTTTACAAACCCAGCCGTGTGTGCTTTCCTTTGAGCAGGATCAATAGAGCCTGCTTGAAAAATCTTGATTGAACAGGGTTTCATGTTGGAAAAACCCGTTCAATCTCCATTACTTTGACATGAATCTTCATGCAAAGTATAGGAACAGCTAGCTCCTGTTTCCTTCCACCACAGGCGTTGCTGTCAGTGTGAAGTGGGCGGAGCCAGCACTCCTCACACTGAAGCTGGCTGCTGTGAGAGAGGCAAGCTGGATGGATTTCTTCCCATCTTGTAGCATGTTCTGATTCACACGCTACAAGCTGGGGAGAACGGGTCCTCGGGGTCCCCATTGAATGGGAATCGATGTGCCGATGTGGTGCATATTGATTTCTATTCAATTGATCCCCGATCAATCACAGCGTGGTGATGTCACCTGTATTTACCTGTATGTGCCTAGCTTAAGTGTGCATCTTACATAATGGCACCCAACGACACTACAAGACAACAGCATGAACATGAGGTTACTAAAGTATTATACTGGAAAGATTTATTTTTTTACAAAAAGGTTTAATCTAGCATTTTTTTTATAAAGCTGTTTAATTGCACTACCTGGTTGTTTTGTTTCTTAACCTGGAGCCATCAGCTGGATAAACCCTTGTTTGTACAAATATAAGGACCACTTAGTAATGATTGTATATTTCAGCTGCAATAAAATGGACGTGCTCAGCCATGCATTCCAAGCTGTACACTTTGCAAAGCTTTACTAAGATGTAAAATATGCTTAATAGCTTTGTACACTCACGTCTAGGCGAGAGCTACACAAAGGCTGATGATAATTGCAGAAGCTACTAAACAAACAGCTTTTATGAAGGTCACAGTTACAGTGCAAGCCAGCCAGGAGTGTTTATACCAGGAACTGCGTGATACATTACGTTTTAGTGACTACTTGGAAATAGCTTGAAAATAACAAATACATGTACGAACTGTACAGTATATCCGTATATATAAATATAATAAAGTGTCCACCACATCTGCCTGCATCGCAACCCAACGCACCCATTAGAAAATAAATTGTGGGCACCACTTACGCATTCACAGCAGTGGAGACTAAGCCTTAAAAAAGTTAAAACCTAACAACTTATTGAACTTTAATGGCAGGATTATCACGCTTTTATTCATGCTCCCACTGTAGTCTCCTATAGAACTAGGATGGTTTCTAGGGTTGTTTAAAGACCCGGTGCACCTCTAGACAAAATAATACAAGGGATGGTGGTTGTGGTCACACTAAAACAAGAAGGGACCTGAAGGGGCATAGTAACATACAGCCCAAGGCTACTCTGTATACATAACCGGCCAAAGACAAGGGGAGAATGTGACTTCTTCCAAGGGTGGGGTCCACTTCCCTCAAGGAGGTTCTGGAATCTTTCCTAAACTTCTAGTGACTGATTCATCCCTCTTGGCAGAGGCCCTCTACTGCACCTGTACAACTCAAAACACAGCAGTCCCCTCTGTTTCTCTCTTGGAGAACCCACTATAGAGATACATCCTCTAGGTTTGTATCTCTGACTCTCAGGCTTGCTCTGCTGATGAGTCCATCTGCAGGGTACAGTTCTTGGGGGTGGCAGTTACAATTGTTGCAATGACAATAATTTCTGTGCCAGCCTTTGGAAGTGCAGTTGCCCATAAAGACCTACCACTAGCCATCTCAATGTCTCAGTCCTCATAGGTTAGGATGATCCCTTACCATTATGTGGTAAGGGGAGCATGTCAACTACTTACATGTAGAATAGCCCTTAGCTTCTAGGCAGTGGCTCCAACAGCTTTCCTAGGAACAGGTGTCCCCAACTGTTCTCAAGCAAAAGACTGCAGAATTCTGTTCATCTTACCCTTTTATAAGTAAGCAACACTAAGGGTCCATTTACACTGGCGGTTTTTAACTGCCAGGTAAACGACCCTTTAACGAGACCGACCGGCGGATGCCACATAAGGCCTTACAGACAGTGAACATTCTAGAACAATATAGAGACACACACACAGAAGAAACATTAACTCTTTAACTCTAAGATATTTACACAACCAAATACCACCATGCTAAATACATACTCCATATTCCTTGCACTGTTGCTGCAAATTTACTTTTCTCAATTGTATTTTTAATGGATAAAAATATATACTTTTTACAACAAAGGTACAAACTAAAAATTACATGAAAAATAAACATTGAAACAACATCAGATAATCATCTTAAGGTAACCGTTAATATTGCACCTTGTGGAGAAAGATAGTCCAGAACTACAACTGTTATCAAGCTATAATCCCTGTTACCCAAGGTTGATATCACATTGATTAGTAGATGGAGTAAGGTGAGTATGAGCAAAAGAAGAGTAAGTATAGAAAAAGAAGAATGAACAGAAAGTAAAGGCCCCCATACACGGGTCAGTTTCCCAGCGGATTCCGGGACGATCGATTCCGGGCGCGTGCACGCGAAACGATCATCCCGGAATCGCATGAAGCCCACCTTGTCCGTCCGATCATGTCCGATCGTTCGGGGGCCCAGAATTTGATCGGACAGAGAACCAACATGTTGGTCTTTCTGATCCGATTCAGCACACATCAGGGGGAGTTGCCATTTGGGAAGTAAGCGATCGGACACGGAATCGTCCAGGAATCCGTGGGACAAGGTGGTATGTAGCGATCGGACACACTTAATTGGCTGATCAATCGGACCTCCGATTCCCGCTGACATCGCCGGAATCGATTGGATAGGTGATCGATCGGCCATGGAATCCGACAATGTATGGCTAGCTTAAGAGTGTCCAAATCCGACCAAAAATCCAACTACAAGCGGGGGTAAGTGGTTTTCCAGTTATGGGCCAATATATGTTGAGCCACTGTCAGAAAGGGTGCAAGCAACTGCTTATTTGTTTGGACTAATGCCATCTGGCGGAGGCCTAGCAGTGATCTAGTGCCAAAGCAGTTTGTAAAAGGTTAGATAAAAGAGAATGAACCATCTAGCAGAAAGATTGAATATCTGTACGTTCCCAAAATATGTTAAACTTTGTGCCTTTGTGGGTTTTACACTGCCATCAGAGGAGCAACCGTAATAATAATAATTGGTGCGTAGAGCATCTTGGGTGTAGTACCAATGCATAATAATAATCAGAATTTTATTTATATTGTGTGCATATAGTGGTGCAGAAGAAAGGCAATATTGGGTTAAAATTGGATTTGCATGTGTAGTGTCGTGCGAGGTGGATGTCCTCTTGTCCGGCCACCGAACACCTTCCGCACACCGTGGTCGGTCGGGGTGATCGATCGGGAGAATAATCAAATGCAGAATTATGTACCGCTTCGGGCCTGTCCGTAAATTTTGGTTGATCTGCTGTTAATAAAATAGTGTCAGGCCGATCGGTGATCATTTGAATTCAGAATTTTTGTGCCAGCCAACCAACTGTGTATGGGGGGCTATAGGGATTGTTAAAAAGATGGTCCTGGACAGCAGCACCACCATTTCATCCTGGAATGATATTCCTCCACCATGTATTTGTAATACCCAAGCTTGTACTCTGCCGACTGGGCTCAGGAAAGATTGTAAATATTATTTTACCCAGTAAAGTTCCCTATTGATGGCAAAATGTCTTTTGTCATTCCAAACATTTAAAAGCTCGGAGTTAAATGATTTAACAGCTTCCTTGCAGCATAGGGTTAATGGCTTGGATGCCAATGCTGATCAATTTTCGCCCAATACAAAGGGTACCTGTCCTTCATCTATCGTCCTGTGATTTGCACAGCGCAGCAATTTTCTTTTGTGAAGAACACTGGCCCCGCTGAGTATGCGTGGGAAAGTCAAAGGCCCGGGCGTTGCCAGGCTGTTATTATCCTCCGAAATCTTTCAGTCTAAAACAGCAGCCGTGCTTTCATGAGTTGCAAACAGCTGTCTGCCTCTTAGAAAGCCACCGCTGCTAAAATAATGACAGGTTGTGCCTATATACACACACTCACACGCGTGTGCGCACAGAAAGGCGCAGCCAGGGCTCAGCTTATGCAATCATTATGAAGAAGGACATAGCTGAGAACAGGTAGCCGGGTGCACCAGGAAAACAGCGGCAATCCAGTCAAATAATGAAAAGAGTGAGAATGGACAAGCGCACCGCTGCTAAATGCTTATTTTGGAAACCACTTTTTTTTAATTTACGTATTAGGCAAAACAGATCTAAAACAATATGGATTCTTTTTCTTACAACATTTCCCAAATACATTTGAAACTAACAAATAACATATTTATCCTGAACCATTACATTTTATAAATAATCTTTTATTTAATATCTTCATTTATTATACAGTAAATGCTTTTTCTACCCCTCCCGTTATGCAGGATATCCTGTTACACCATCCCCACTGTCAAACATGGTGGGAACCTAATGCTTTGGGGGTGTTTTTCAGCCAGTGGACCAGGGAACGTTATCACAGTAAACGGCACCATGAAAAAAGAGCAATACATGAGGATTCTCAACTACAACATCAGGCAGTCTGCAGAGAAACCTGGCCTTGGGCACCAGTGGACATTTCAGCATGACAATGACCCAAAACACACAGCAAACGTGGTGAAGAAATGGCTAGCAGACAACAACATGTTTTGGAGTAGCCCAGCCAGAGTCCTGACTAGAATCTGATTGAGAATCTGTGAAGGGAGCTAAAGATCAGGGTGATGGCAAGAAGACCCTCCAACCTGAAAGATTTGGAGCTCATTGCTAAAGATGAATGGGCAAAAATACCTGTGGAGACATGAAAAAGCTGGTCTGCAATTATAGGAATCATTTGATTGCTGTGGATTTGGGCTGGAGACTTTTTGCTCAAATGTAAATTAAAGCTGAGAATTTTTTTTTCCACAATAATGCCTCTTGTACATCGTTTTATTATCTTTTGGGAGACATCTATGCCATTTCCCATCCAAAAATATCTTGCTGATTGAAAAAGGGTAACTTTACGTAAAAATTTACCAGGGGTGTGAAAAGGGGCGCGACTGTATGTGCGTATATGATATTTGTGTGTGTAATTCAGGTTAAACTGCCATGCCGACACTTAGCGATAAATAATGGGCTTTGCGTTCCAGTTGGGGCACTTGGTCTATATAAAATGTTCGCCATCACTGATGTAGGGATACAGGATGACAATACTGTCTTGCCTTCTAGGGCACACATTTATTTAACCAGTTTCTGTGAATTACATCAATACAAGTCATAAATTATAATTATTATAAAGTAGAAATCACCTCATATAATGTTTTGTAGAGTGTAACCTTTCATATTTTTTTAAAATAGTAGAGTGTTGTACCCTGTTAGCCATCGATAAATATAGAGAGTTTGGAGTTCAAGTGATACAGTTTATTGGCTAACTGAAGTCATTAGACTTCAAGCAAGCTTTCGGCATATCGCAGATCCCTTCTTCAGGCTAATACAATTGTATTATTACTAAAGGCTACACAAAAAAACGCAATTTGGAAATAATGGAAGTGGGATGAGGCCTGTATGGATCGATGGATAGAAACAATCACAAGTCTCTTACAACGTCCTTCGATTCACAATTGATCGACTAAAATTTACAGACATGTCTGATCCCTGCCCGATCGATTTTTCGTGCGATTTCTTGCCATTTTGGTCGATCACATACTTTATGCATGCAACAATTCGTGAACATTTGATTGCTTTGATCGATCGTGATGGTCGATCTCTTAGAAATTGCATGAAAGAATGAGACGTCTATGGCCAACTTTAGGCATGACCACTAGTCTCTGTGACTTCCAAAGCAGATTTATCCCCAATGGAAGGCCAGAATTATTATTTTTATCTCATATTTATATAGCACGGACATATTACACAGCATTTCACAGATTTTGTCATATCGCTAACTGACCCTATCATAGTCATAGTACTATACAGTTTAGGTCAGAGTCTAAGGAAAAGCCATTGAGGCACGTGCTTCCCAATGCCAATTACTACATGTTCCCATGTATTGTGCTATTCTTTTCTGTACCAAGTCTGTTACAATTCATCAACTATAATGATTTTACCTTTTTTAAAGTGCCGGGTTGGTTTCATTCATCAGTCACGTTGATAGAGAAGGTCAGTCTATTGTACATACAGGATCTGACCAACCTCTGGCACTTGTCACTTCAAAGGACTTTGCTGAGCATGGCTTATAATACAGAGTGTAATGAGAATGACTGTGGGAGTGTGTACTCGTCCATACCTTTGACTATACCCTTAAATAATACATTAACACTAAGAAAAAATGACACAAGGCAAAGATTTCAGAAAAATAGTGGATATATTATATTAAATAATTTGGCCACAGCATAAATAACAAGGTAACAAAAACTTGGCCCTGACAGTGCCCCCAAATGAACCTAACAACAACTTAAACCATACCCACCTGTACCAGCCACCAGCCTCCTTTTCACCAGCACAGTGGGTACACTATACTACGTTGCCTCCTCCTACCACCTTCACCAACTCCACCTTGGGTCATTGACCCTCACAAGAGCGCAACGTTACATCAGCAGTGACTGCCCCCTCCCACCAGCACGTCACCCAATTTTTTATCAACCTGAAAAAACATCCTAGGCACTGCCAGGGACCCGCCCCCCGCCGTGACAAAAAACCCGCCCCTGAAAAACAAAAACATAACAAAGCAGTAACAAGCTCAAAACCCAGATTCCAGGGAGGGAGGGTGGGGATGTCCTTCGTCAAAAGAGGTCGACATCACTTCCGGTGCGCCTCTTATAGTGGTCCGGCTCCGCCCTTCTCTTCACGTCACTTCCGGTTGACGCCACCGTCTTCATTCCTTGCAGACCACTCCCTTGCAGACCACTCCCCCCAGTCAGGCACCCTTTTGCCTAGTGCCTGGCTGCGGGTGGGAACTAATGGAGGCTTGTGCTGGCAGGGTCTGTAGCTGACTACAAAGGGAACTAGGGGTAGTGGGGGCAATCTATCTATCTTTCTATCTTTTTCCCATTTCCTAAAATGACATTATTGTGAATCAATGTACATAAATAATTAAATCCAGCAAAAATAACTAAAAACTTTTACTTGGAGTGAATAGAACTATGTATGTATGTATGTACTTTAAACTAAGACACCTCGATGACCTTTCTAGTACCAGCCACTCTAGTCCACTTAGTTTAGTGAATATTGTATGTATTTTGGATAGAGAAGGGAAGGGTTATAATCTGTAATCTATAATCTTTTTATTTTATTTGTTGCTCTGTGTACTTTTTGTACCCCTTTACGGACTTGGGCAGTGCTGACCTGAGGAGACACAAGGAAGACAGAAAAGGAGGGGGAAAGGGGAGAGAGATATCAATATTTCCATTACCCCATGGAATGGGGATTACCCCATTCCCTCCTGCTAACCATCCAGCACCCCCCAAACCCCACACTACCCTTACAATAATTACACATGACAAATTTCTGAAATTTTTAAGTGGATAAACACTTGGCCACAGCTTTATTAATACACTTCAAACATAACAAGAATGCAACAAAATAACCCCTAACCCCAGGCCCCAGGACGGTGTCCCCCGCTTCCAAACTAAAACCGCTGTACCCCACT
>CM070034.1:42031553-42047718 GCA_036250615.1 Ptychadena robeensis | reverse complement strand
AGTATATATGCCTTATAAGACGCACTTTTCCCTCCTCACAAAATTTGGAAGGGGGGGGGGGTAAAGTTTGTGCCTCTTATATGGCTGATGTACATGCTTTGGCAGCTAAAAGACCATGGTGTTCGTGCATTCTCTGCACCTTGTGCCACCCCAGGCATGCACTGAGATTGGCTGGTGGAGGCAGAGGTAGGAAAGCTCTCAAAAGGAAGATCTGCCCGCAGGTGGTTTTCGCCCTTCTCTTGGCTGATGGATGGTAGCTGATAGCTTCCCCTCCTACTTTAACTCTTGCACTGCAAGATTGAGCACGTAGTTCCAACTACGTGGCAAAGTCCGTTTTTCTTTTTGTTTACAATTTTTTTTTACCCGAAATAAGAAGCTCAGGTTGATGGTACGTCTTATGGGCTGAAGCATCTTATAGGACAAAAAATACTGTAATTCTTTAACCAATGCCAGATGTTTCATGAGACGCTTATGTATTCCAAACATATTTCCTGTTTATGTGAACGGACTAGTACATATACAGCAGATATTGGCATATAAATATAGTTAAAAATAAATGTGCAAAGTGTAAACCTGCACATGTTATATATAGACATATTATATAAGGGCTTATGTTGCTATAGTTTGCATATTTGACGTGCATTCGCATGAATCATATCTAAAAGTAGTAGCTGAAGCAGTTTTTAGCTCAACTAGGATTTGAAATATATGTGTTATTAAAAAAAAGATGATGACGGTGTAAATGACATGAAGTGTTGAGCGTCATAGTGACTCCCTCATAGATGGAATATTTCCTATTAAACACAAACAGACTGGCTCTTGTTTTGCTGTTGTGAATACCTAGGGTACATATATTATAAGTGCTCTGTCCAGCTATAAAAGCATGTAGCGATAACTCTAATTATCAAAAATTTTTGACACCAATTCATAGAATAATTCATTAAATTCTGATCAAACATACTATTACCGTATTTTAGTGGTTTGACATAAGATTACTAACCATGTGATTTTTTATGGATCTTCTAGATTTAATATTTAAAATTGCTGATACAGATCAGGAATGCAGATCAAGACATGTTACTAGGGATGGAATTCCAAATCTAATGGGGTTAAAATTTTCAATAGCCTTTCTCACAATAACATTTCCGGTTTTAGTAATCAATGTTGCTGTAGCCTATGGGGAACAGGGTGTGCAGGTGGAATTACATGCTGCATTTTTGTACATTGCAGTGTGGTGGACCATGTTTTTATTTGAGGACCCCTCTTTCCCAGGTGTTCCCACAGTTAAAGCGGACCTACCACCTGGGAGGTCACTCAGCATTATCAGCTGCAGCTAAGCCGATAATGCTGAGATCCTTGATTGTAGTAAACAAATCTTCTTCTGACAGCTGGAGAGAAGCTTGTCAGGAGTGCTCCCCCTCCCACTGCATTACGTTGCGCCTAGGCAGCCGAAGTGGTGTCTGGGAGGCAGGAAATCGTTAGCAGATGATTCCCCCTTTTCACAAACCCCCCTCCCCTATGAGTCCTTGCAGCTCGATCAGAAGACACAGGAGGTGGAGAGGAGAGAGGAGGAGAGGGGGGGGGGGGGGTCAGTGTGGTTGGAAGTGTGCAGATGCCAGTAGCCAAGATGCTAGCATGTCTTCTGCAAGCAAGTGAAGACAGTTTAGTGTGGGTTTTTTTGTGTAGTAGTTTCCCAGCATCTAAACTGCTGGTGAGTATTGTGTTTGTGTAATGTATGTCTGTTTTTTTATCTTGAGTGTAAAACCACTTTAAGTATCAGAAACAATTGTAGTTGCTGTTTACTTGTCATTGCAGTTGTATATTTTTCAACCTTCCAAATTTTCTGTGGTAATGTATTTTTTAAAATAGGGTTGGGGTGTAGTTTTTATGGTTTACCTCAATGCTGGGTATGACGGTTCCTCCATATTTCATTTCTGCATTTAACTGTTGTATAGCTCAATTCTTGTACTGGAATTGCTAAATTTGTACTTTACCTCCTACCTGTTCCAGACAAGCTGGCAGCATCCTTCCAGCGATATCTGTCCATCGTCTTCTTTCTGGATGCATGTAGGGACCTAGGGGCTGCCAATGCTGTTTGCCTGTATTGCGGTATAGACAAAAAGTTCAAGCATTTTCAGCACCAATGAGAATGCCATGAGACATGCGGTGGGGTTTAGAGCAGGCAGAAATGCAAACAGACTATATTCTGTTTATATTTCCCATACGGCTTGCACCACCACAAAAAACAAAAACAAAAAATAGCACCAGGGAGTAATACATTGAATGTCTTACTTTTATGTCCTGCATCATCTTACCAATTCCTTCACAGGCTTAAGCAGGGTACAGACGTAGGGATATAGGTGAAATCGATGGCCGTTTCAAGCGCCGTGCACGCTCATGGCCATCTATCTAACCCATATAATCTGCCCCCATCGCTGTTTTCAAGTGGGACAAATCAATCCTTTATCGGATATGACTGTAATTACGGCGATGTCCGATGCTTTGCTTAGAGACTGCTGGTCTCCAAGCAAAGCTTCAGCTGCCGGGGAGAGAGCAGAGCAGTCTCTTCTCAGCTAGCCGATATCTGACAGGTTCAGATGAGGAAACCAGGTAAAGTAAATGCTCAGCCAGCAAGTGTGAGGCACACCTATAAGCCCTAAGGCTAATGAGACAGGTGTCTTCAACCCAGCCCACGCTTGCAGAAAGCCACCTGCTGGTGACTGTGGAAACAACCCAGAGAAGGACAAGCACAGTGCCACAAGCAGGCGGTACTCAGTACAGTAGGGGTCATCAAAACTACAGTCCAATGCTGCTAAAGTAACCGCCAGGCTAAAGTGGCCGACAGGCTACTCAGATTGCCTTACCCGCGTAGGACGCAGGCACTGGAACAACAAAGGCACTCTGTCCTCTGCAATGCTAAAGTGGTTCAGGGAGTGGGGGGAAGCATCCACCCCACCAGAATACTGGCACAGGTCAGCTGCAAGGGCGGCTGGAGTTGCTGAGCCTGGAGGTGACTGGGACTTGCAGGATAAATGCATGCTATTCTGCTCTCTGGCTGCACGCATGCCAGAACAAATGCATGCCAGGTGTAGGAGTGTAGTTCGCCCAGTCACACCTTCTCCACCAAGTCCTTCCACACAGAGCACCATCCCTTTACTTAAGTAGCCTCCCAGCCCAGGGTAATCATGGGTCAGGGTCTTAAAGGGGCCTTTGGCATCCAGGTGGAGAATACACAGTGCATCTTCCCAACTTCCCCAAATGTTCAGATATGTTGCAATGGCATCAATGGTACTACAAGTATAAATTATCAAAGAGATCACAGTGTTAAGCCAGGTTTGGACCCAAGAACCCACAGGACCCTTCCAGTGAGTCAGAATAAGTATGTGGGCCTGAAATAGAACCTTAGTTATATTGATTGCCATTTGGGGGTTTTCTGTAACTGAGAGATGACCAATATGGGTGTAGTTTTGGGCATCTCCATAGCAGATGATCCATATGATACATTGCACATTTGGGAAAGAGTTAGTAATAACTAGTGTAATGGTCCCACTAGAGATGGCCGATTTTTTTTTGAAAATTCAACCAGTTAGCCTCTGTGCATGGTATCCTCACCAAACTTGCTGGAGATGGTTTAGGGTACGCTACACATATATTTTTTTTTTTGCCTATATAAAAATAGTTTTTGTAAAAAATCAAGTTCAAAATCAAATCAACATTTAAATTTCGATTGTGAACTTCATTTATGCAAAAACTACATATGCTAGAGCAATAATTTTTTTTTTCAAATGTACCTACAACCATTTCCTACATCTGCAGCAATTTGTAGTAATGAGTAGTAATGTAGCAATTTGTAGTAATTTGTAGTAATGATAGCATGTTCAGTGACTTTGTTATCAATGCACAAACTGAGCTAGTCATAGACATTTAACCAGCTCTAGAACCCACATGACAAGGTACAACTGGTTGAGAAGGTACGCCAGATTCATAGAGATGCCTCAATTTTTAAAGTGACATCAGAATAGGTGTAATGAGTGGATTTATAGGTGTAATCCCTATTTTAATACACCAACGACAGAGGAGATGAAGATACATTGTGCTAATGCTGTGAGTATTTTTTAAAATCCCAGGTATCCGGGCATTTTATAAATATCAACCAGTGTAAAGTGCAAAGCCAAAGGGTTTTCTGGAAAATAATAATTACAGTTCATTTTTCATGGTTCAAATTCTAATAAAGTTTGTGAGATGATTCAGTCTGACAGTATCTGAGAGAATGGCACAAGCCTAAAGGAATATGAGGATAAAATGCATCCGTAGGAGAGACATTTATATGAATTAAAAGGTAAACTTGAAAAAATGAGCTTGCTTTTACATCAGGCAAAGGCATTTGTCACTGAGTTCTTAATTCACTCCGACAACATGTGTTTAAATGAATTTTCACATACTGAGCTTAAGTTAACTTAACAATTCAATTACAATATAGCAACTGACACATCATATGGTCCCCTAAAGCTATGTGTGCGTTATTGCTGGTTTGGATGAAGAGCTTCAGAAGAACTGAAATACTGCCAGCTAAAGTTAAGGATGAAAAAATCTTATGCTTGGAGATGGTTCTCTTCAGCAAGGGTTACCTGCTTATTTAGTCTAGGGTGGTAAGGATCTGGTGAAAGGCTTCCTATCTATGAGACCCCCAAACCAGTTTTATTGTGTACAATTGTGGATCACCTGCACTCCTGCACAATGCAAACATTTAAAAAATGTCCCCAGGTAGCTATGTTACCTATTTTAGGGGTATGCATTTATAGCAGGAAATAACAATAACACTATATAATCTTATATATTTGAATATACAAAGGGAATCTGACCCGTCCCCAATTTTAAAATGATTCCACATCCCAACTAAGTAATTTAGAAAGTGTAAATCAAATGTCCAACCCTCCCCCTATAAACAAGGGCGCAGAGCGTCCAAAGTTCTATATATAGTTCTTAGAATTGAACTGAGATAAAGTAAAAGCATCTTCAGCATGGTTTGATTTGATCTCAGTTCAATTCTATATTTATAGTGTAGTCACCCTGCCAGAATTGGGTATGGTCCCCTTTAAGATGCCTTTCCATCAAGCCCTGGTTCCCCAGGGGTGTATAGACATGACCCAGGAAGAGGAGGGGCAGTCCAGAGGTTATACTCCTGATGAGATAGCAGCAACTGGGCGCACTAGCTGTCTCCAGGAACGCAGCCCTCCATCCTTTAGCCCGACATGCAAGCAGCCAGGGGGACCACATAGCCTGCGCTTACCCTGATATACCCAGTTGCGTCCCGAGTCTCCTCCACTGGGGCTGCTCAGAGTGCCCTCGACAAGTGAGGTGGAGAACCCCTTTCTATCCAGGTCCCGACTGGTGGCGTCTAAGGAGTGCTTACCTGGTGTCGGTCAGGCCCTATCCATACGGGTCCCACTGGAGCAACAGAGATAAGGCCTTCCCGGACACTGAGATGCAGCCTGTCTCTTATCCAAAGAGGCAGGTGAACTTCCTTGCAGATCGGACTTTGAGACTGTGTGAATGGTTCCGCCCCGTTGGGCGTTGAGTTATACTGCTTGTTCAGTAAGTTCAATTGTTTGTTGAATAAAGAAGTTTTTCTTAGCATGCGCCTACTGTGGTGGTTGATCCTGAACCTTACATATCTAGAACCTCGGACCCTCTGCACCCTTGTTTACTTTATTTGTAAATAGTGATGGCTCGAACCCGGAATTTGATGTTCGCGAACGGCGAAACTATCCATAAAAGTTCGCAACCCCGGCGCACACGCAACACCGCCATTGACTTCAATGGGAGGCGATTTTTTAAAACACGAAGGACCCCTTTCTGGCCACAATGTGTTGGGAAAGTTGTTTCAAGGGTCAAAAACTCCTACCAAGAAATTTTTTTTTTCACCACTAAAATCCGCACCAAAGATTCGCCAATGATAGTCAATGGAAATAAAGTTGCAATACAGTGATTACCCTTAGACCGGTGTTTGATTGGACCTAATTCCTTATGTATGACCCCTGCCACAAACCTGGACTTTGCATCTGTCACTGTTTTCTTCTGAACTCACTCCCTAAGGGGGTCTTTGGAGGATTTCACCGGTCTCAGTTCTCAAGATGAGGTACCTTGTGCTTTAAGTCCTCCTGGGGCAACCGTATCTGGTATCCAAAAAAAAAATAACGTTCTTTCATACGAAAATTATTAATCGCTTTTGGTCCTGATCACAGAACAATCGCCTTCTCATCTGTGGGGTGTGCCACAACTGGCCAACACACTCATTGACGAAGTGATCGCAAGCCCCTTCAACCAACACGACAAGGTACGATCACGAAATGGAAGTGGCAACATGTATGTGCCTTTTTTAATGCAGCCACGCCAGAAGGCCAGAAAAATTGGCAAGTACACTTGCCATAACAAAAATTTTCATGTTACATTTGACAGAAAAATTAGGTATGGTAGCAGCCGCTGTTTGTAGCAAGCTGCCAGAAAAATTGATGTTTTCCAAGCAGAATGGAAATGAACATTGCGGCTTGAACCCTAGTTGGTTGCGGAGGATTCTTCAGAGTCGGTAATGCGGTGCAGCGTGGGGACCATTTTTAGGCCAAGGCATTTATCAGGCCCTTTTGCTAGGCAAACCTATCCCCCACTGTCAGGTCCCTCGGAATCCTTCCTCTTCATCTTCATGAAGGTGAGGTGATCCACACTTGTTTGATTGTGACCGAGGCACTTCGCTTCTCGGTCACCTATGGCCGCCTGCAGCTGAAGAGTCCTTTCTGACAGGACACTAGAAGCAGGACAGGAACAGAAGTTCAAGAGAAACTGGGAATAGCTCTGGCCACAGGTAAGTCTGCACACCAGTAGTCAAGGGGTTCATCGCTTCTAGCGTGTCAATATCTGCAGTAGGACAGGTAGGTAGTGCGATCTGTCGTCGAGTCGTGCTCTCAGGGTGGATCCGAAGGGCTATGTGGCGATGCGTAGTCTTAAAAAGCCTCGAATGTCCTCCATCACAGAGTCTGTGAAGAGCCCTGTCCATTGCTAGGCGCGGTCGTGGTAGGGCAGGAGATTAGTGTAAACTCTTATCCCCTAGTGAGTCACGTTGTGCTGATGACATCACCTTAAAAGCGGTTAGGCAGATGTTGTAATAGCCTAGATCTCAAACTGCTGCAAATCCTCTCAGACCTCCGGGAAGGAAGCCGGGGTGGGTTATAACATTTCCACTACTTTGCTTTGTAGCGGGGGCTAGTAGTGTGGCAACCAGTACAGATCGTTCTTTTCTCCTTTGATACGAGGGTCCCTCAACAGGCACGAACAGAATGAAAGGAACCCCATTCGCACAAGGATGGACCGAGCTATCAAATCAAGTGTCCCCTCCTAACTGATGTCATTGATGGTTGTTCCTACCCCACCAATACAACACCACGGGTCCAAGATAGGTGACCACAAGGAGCACCGTGGGATGACTATGAGGTTGGTCTTCCTCCTCCTGAAAGCACCTTCCTCCTCTGACTCCTCAGACTCCCTTCCAGCGTTTGCAGCAGGTCCGGCAAGGAGGACTGATAAGCTGTTATGGTGCTAATGGTGACCCATAACTCGTCCTCTTCCTCTTCACGAACATCCACAGCTAATCCAGCACTCTTCGCAGGGCAAGCTCCAGCAAGAAGGCAAATGGGGATGGGTTGCTGATGTGACTTCGCTGCGGATGACAAGGTTTGTCACTCTTCAAAAGGACGCATCAGCCTAAGGGCATTGCGCATGAGCGTCCAGTAAGATGGCAGCTCCGACAGAGGCGGTCCTAGACCTGGTGATACAAATACTCATTGACAGCTTTCTCGTGTTGGAGCAGGCGGGTGTACAAACATGTGGAGTGTTGGAACATTACGCGTCGGACTGCTCGAAAATCAGCGCCTCACGAGCATGTTCTTTCGCCGCTGAATCTGAAAACTCGCCATAGGCCTTGTAGGAACGCCTGAAATCTGGGCACACACTCCTAGCCTGCTTGAGGACCTCCTGTCAAGCCTGGGTACTGTGCGCCACAAAGCGTTGCACAATCAGATTTAGACCTTGCCAGGCACGGCACATGTGACAATTGCTAAATTCAATCAATGCCGCCAACAGATGTGCTTCCTTCCGTTGTCACACACACCACTTTGCCAATCCCCAGTTGGTTGCGGGGTCAGCCACTAGCCACCTGTGCATTAAGGGCGACAGGAGTGACTGGTCCGTGTGGCTCTCTGCTTTCAGGCAAGTAAGCCCCAAGACAGCGTGACACTGTCGTATCCGGGATGTGGAATAGCCCCTGGGGAGCTGCAGGGATGCAGATGATGTGAAGCCAGACGCATCAAGAGGAGAGGACTCAGCCGAGGAGGATGGAGTAGGATGAGTTAGAAGAGGAGGCAGCAAGTCTGGCAGTGTCACCCAACTCGGCTGCAGAGCCACGCATTCCATGCTGGGCATCTGTCAGTCAAGGTTTATCCCAATGCGTGATGGACCTCGCCCTGACCGTGTCTTTGCAGACCAGGTATCAGTGGTCGATGACCCTTGCCCCAACACTGTGATGCCAGCAGGATGCCATTACTTCTTTTCCACAAGGGAATAAAGATTGGGATTGCTGCTTGTGAAAAAAAATTTCGACACCGGGTACCTTCCACTGCGGTGTCCCAATAGCCACAAATTTTTTGAAGGCCTCAGACTCCACCAGCTGGTATGGTAAAGCTGGCGGGCTAGAGCTCCGTCAAGCCAGCTGCAGACGCCGGCAAGGGGGTGACCCTGTGACATTGTTTTTTTCCGCTCAAACATCTCCTTCACTGACACCTGCCCGTGGCCAGATGATCTGGACTGCTCAAAGCGAGAGGCGAAGTGGCTGGTGGTTGAGAGGGGGCAAGAGGAACAGCAGTGTTGCTGTAGCGAAGATGCTGGACAGGCAGAGGAGGGTGGCTTCGAGTGTGTGTCCTGCTTTGTAGCCATGTGTTGATCCCAAAGGCGTTTGTGATGCGAGATCATGTGCCTTCTCAAAGCAATTGTACCGAGGTGGGTTTTGGACTTCCCACGACTTAGTATCTTGTTGCACAGGTTCAAATGGCATCGCTGCTATCATGGGCAGACACACAAAAAAAAATGCCACACCGCTGAGCTTTGCACTGACGGCATACTGGTGGTGGCAAACGCATGCGTTGATTGGCGTTCTGTCTGGCTGACCCCAGGTGCCTACATGCGCCTGACTGTTCTTCCTCTCTTGGTGTGGGGCACCCACGTGACATCCCCGGACACAATCGTCATCATCATCATCTTCAACCGCTTCACTTGTATCTGACAACCTCACAAAGGAAGCAGCAGCGGGTACAACTCATCGTCATCACACCGCACCTCTATGTGTGTAATGCTACCTGTCAGAGGCATGTCCATGGTCATCTACATGCTCTGGCATAATGTTGTTCGCATCAACTCATCTCCTCTTCAAAAGGATGTGAGAACACTACTCTCTGATGGGTTAAATGTAGCGGCTGGTGTGCTAGTGTAGGTGGGGGCAGGTGATGGCACTTGAGAGGTTGTCAGCAGCCGAGCAGCGGAGGATGGTGTGTCCAGGGCCAGTGGTGGATGTGGACGATTGGGTGTCCTCCTGTGTAAACCACCTCACTAGTCCCCAGCTTTCTTGTTTGACGGTAAGTGGCCTCTGAAACACTGGCCATTATTCTAGGGCCAAGGAAATTCACCACCACGACCACCATGACCCCGCGGATGGTCTGCCTCTGCCTTTCATTTAATGTTTTTTGCATACAAGGCCCTGTTCAGCAGATAACTCTGGGTGGGCACTGGACATTTGCACAAGGCTGTAACTGGACGGAAAGCCCTGCACTTTTAGTAATACCCTTTATGGATAGTGAAAAAAAAATTCTTGGTATTACCCTTCCACCAGATAACTGTGGCTGGGCACTGGGCACACACAGTTGGCACGGCTGTATGGAGGACGGAAGCCGTGCACTCTTTTTATTAATACCCTTTATGGATAGGGTGAAAAAAAATTGCTTGGATTATACCCTTCCACCAGATAACTGGGCTGGGCACTGGGGCACACACAGTTGGCACAAGGCCTGTAATGGATGGAAGGCCGTGCACTTTTTATTAAGCCTACACAATAGGTGAAAAAAATCCCCTGGGGTAACAAAGTGCCACCAGATAACTATGGGTGGCACTGGACGTGTGGGCGCACACACAGTTGGCACAAGGATTGTAAGTGGTGAACAGCGTGCAATAGCCCTTAAATAGGGTGAAAAAATCCCCTGGGGTTACAATTCCACCAGATAACTATGGGTGGGCACTGGACAGTGTGGCGCACACACATTTTGGCACAAGGATTAAGTGGTGAACAGCAGTGCAAAATGCCCTCCCTTAAATAGGGTGGAAAAAATCCCCTGGGGTAACAAAGTGCCACCAAATATGAGCACATGCAGTAGGCACTGTGTGATATGAGGCTTGAAAAATCACTGCCAGCAGCCCACAGCAGGCAACAGGGTAGCGAAAAAATAGCCCTAAAAAGGGCTTTTGGGGTCTTTTCAGGACTCTGTCCTGACAGCAGAGTAACAGCAATGAGGAAGAGTACACTGTAGAAGAACACAGGCAGCTAAGTTCCCTATGAAGCGCAGCTCTCTGATCTAACTTCCTCTACTCTCTCAATCAGCATGTGAAATGGCGTCTCTCCTGTGCTGTGCTATAGGGGGTGGGATGGTCCGTGAGGTGTTGGGTGCTGATTGGCTGTATTGTGCCTGCTGACTGTGACTCACAGGGTCAAAGTTTGTTCAGTGACAAAAGATATGGGGCGGGTCGAACTCGCCGTATGTTCGCGAACACGTGGCGAACGCGAACATGCGATGTTCGCCGGCGAACAGTTCGGTCCATCACTATTTGTAAATAGATTTACTTTGTATCACTACCACTTTGAGTAATGTTCCTGCCTTAAAAATCCCACAGACCCCGTACAAAAATAGTGGGGGGGGGGGGGGACATTTGATTTATATTTCCTAATCTTATATACTTAACACCACTTTTTTTTGTGTATTCATACAGTTTATGTTTTCTTTTTTTAAATCAGTATATCTTGGTTGGAAAAGCTAGTAAAAAAAACCCCACACCTCCATGATTTAAATGGCTATAGAAAAGAAGAATTAGAAGTCAATGAAAAGCAAGCAGAATTGCCATAGACCCTCTCAAGCTACAATTGACAAGGAGCATGGGCCACAAAGCACCACTACAGATTTGTATTGAAACGTCAAAGGTCATAAATCTAACCAACACGTCTGTTACCCTTCCTAATTTCTATTGACCGTTTCAGAATGTCAATAACAAATCTACATAATTGAATTCAATTGGATCTATGTGCAATGTAGACAACTGAGTATGTTACTCATTAAGGTATGTCTCAGTCCATTGAAGTATTGCAGTTTGGGATCTATATTTTTTAGCGAGTCTTTTAGTGTGGCTTTGATATATCAGGGTGCTTGGGTACCAGGAAGCCATGAAATTACAATGCTTATTCTATCTTTTAAACAATGCTAGAAAAGGATTTAGCTGAGCAGCATGGTTCCATTAACAAAATACCCACATACTCAAGTGTGCAGTGCATATTCTTGTACAGAGAAAAGGATGACATTACGGGAAGGGTATCTCCGCCATATATAAAACCCTACATACATACATAATCTATTAACACAACATATGGCAATGACTTTGAGCTATTTGTCTACATAAATAATTAAATCTTTTTTAGTTTTGTAATAATTCTTTCACCTTATAGGCATATTCACAAGAGAATTGTAAGTACTTGTAATCCCAGTGGCTTGTACATGCTTTTCTCCAAGGTGAAGAAATTATTTAAACTTTATCCTACCGTATATACTCAAGTATAAGTTGACCCGAGTACAAGCAGAGGTACCTAAGTTTAGAAACAAATATGGAAAAACTTAATGACTGGAGGGGGGGGGGGGGGGGGGGGGGGGATGCAGCTGCTAAGGCTCAGAAACACACAGCAAATGTGCTTTTGTTAGGAGTTAAGTTATTATTTAATTCCACAGATTTGTTAGTTAATTAAAAGCCCCTGAACATTATATCATAACCAAAACTGCTGGAGATGAAGAGAAGGGTGGTGGGAACATTGTAAAGAAAAAAGTAAGGTGTTAACTAACATATGAAGTTTTTGCACAAAATAAGTTAAAATTAATCAACTTTGACTTGACTTTTAACCTAATTTATGCACAAACGACACATACTAGAACAATAACCTTTTTTTAAATGTTCCCACAACTCTTCTCTACATTTCCAGCAAATTTGGTAATGATATCATGTTCAGGGGCTTTGCAATTCACTCATAAATTCCACCTACAAAATGCCACGATATTAATATCTTGACCCGAATATAATAATTGTTATGCACATTTCAGGTGCTGAAATATGTAGCTAATATTGAAGTATAAACAGTATTTTTTTCTTGACTTCTGGAGGCCTCTACCCCTTTGGTACTACCTGCTCACCTTTTACCCAAAATAAAGACATATACTGTATATTCTTTGGAACTTTATATATATTTGAAATGTAAATATATAATAACAACGGACACAGCTTCTTTAATCAAAATTTTTTAACTATTACAGGAAGGTCCCCCGACAGTACACTACTTCAAATATCTTTTTAATGATGGACTTCTAACTTTATACTACCTCAAATACGGACGCCATATCATATACTATATATTTTTTATTTTATCCCTTAAAAGTGTAAACTGGAGATGGCCTTTATCCATTTGTGGCACACCTAAAAGTCATGGGTAAAGGTCATGAGTACACACTAAGGTAAAGGTGGCCATACATGGTTCAATATTTCAGTTTAATCGATTTAAAATGATCGATTTTTTTTTCGTTTGAACAGAAATTGATTTCTGCCCACTTGGTACAATCTACAAAAAGTGATCGAGACCAATCGAAAAAGGATCAGACATGTTGGTAAATTTTAGTAGATCGTACAAGTATCTGAAGTGTTTTTTTTGTTATTTTGATCAATTTTTATCCTACTATGGAGCGCACGTGTAATACGTTCCAAATACGATTGTAATAAGAACTATGGTAATACGATGATTGTGATGATTGTATTATGAATGCACTCCATAGTACATTTCCTTCAGATCAGATTTTGTTTTACCAAAACCATGTAATATGAGGACCTTTCTACACCTTCCAATCACTATGTATTCTATCAGGGAGGACACTATACTACATGGTTGTTGGTAGATCTGATCTGATCTGAAGGAAATCTGACAGAGAAATCTGAAGGTGTATGGCCAGCTTAAGACATTTCTAACTACTCACACAGCCTAAATAAACATTTTAAGGACTGTTGGACCCTACCTTTGTGTTAGGGATGTTTCAAGACTTATGTCTGATTGTCCCAAAATGGATGTTTTTTTATTAGGTCCAGAAATAATTCTTACAATAAACTAAAAATCTTTGATGTGATGTATTGGATTATGTTTCCTCATTTTGATGTTTTACTGCTGCTATCTGCCAGTTGACAAATCCTCCATTGTAATTATGGTTGCCCCTACAGGACCACTTCCAAACATACACGGAAAATAAACAAATACAACAGAAGTCTTATTCTTCGCAGAAAAGTCAAGCCGGATGAAACATATTTCTTTTTTTATTTTAGCAAAGGATTATTAATAATAATGTAATTTTGTTACAGTACTATTTTTAAGATAGATGTTGTTGTTTTAGGCAAGATGAGAACATTGTGTATTCAAAAGACAGCAGCAGTTGCATAGCAGCAAAACAACTTGTTCACTTCAAAAACTAAAAATCAAACATGTTTTTTGTTTTGTTTAAGTTACAATGTAAAATTAACCCTTATAAGCCAGGTTTATTAGGTTTAGTAGGGCAACGCAACACATATATACACACGCCTGTAGCTGCCCTACCACCCACATTTTGGCCGCAAAGAGTGAGCAAATCCATTGGTAAACTCATACAGGATTTACTGTAAGGATAAAGGGGTTAAGGACTTTTAAGTTACACTGGTTCATTAATAACTCATACCTTAGAATGTTCCTGTATACCTGTGTAGTGACCCGAGAAATGGTCACGTAACTGTATTATATGCACTGTGTAATATATGCTGTATATTGTGTGTGTATCCCTGCAAGGGTTACACCTGTTGTTGACAAAGTGCTGGAAGCATGAGTCATGGCTGGGTGTGTACTTCATCTCTTCCCTTCAAAATGTATCTGATGTTATCCTGCCCAGTAACAGGCCTTAAGCCAGCCCCTGTCTGAAGGTATAAATAGTAGGCACTCAGAATGTTCTGGTCTTCTTCTGTGTATTCTCCACAGCTACAGCATTGGACCCAGCAAGAGTGACCCCCCTGCACCCAGCCTAAGGATTCCAGCACTTTGGCAGCAGCACAGTAACTATCTTCCCTACGACTAAACCCCTTCTCCGCCCTCAGGAGTTGGAGCAGCTGTAAATAATCCTCAATAAAAACTGTAAATAGCCCACTACCAGCGTGCGTGGGCCTTGGCTTAATGGAGTACAGAAGGTGTTCGGTGGCCGAGCAAGAGGACATCCACCTCAAAGAATCTGGTGTCAGGAGTACCAAGACACATTGCACTCGCACTACACCTGCAATTTAGTGGTGTTGCTCCTGGCAGTTAAACAGAAGGTCTGAGAAAAGGTGCGTATATGATTCTCATGGACCGATTGGTGCTAGGTTGGAATGATGTTCAGGTTCACAGCGTCTGAAAGAGTTTTCAGAAAGGGTTGGCATAGTTCTATAGAGGAAGACTTACAGTACATAAGACTATACCATTGTTGAGTTTGATGGAATAGGACATATTAACACCCCATAAACTTCAGTTCACGATATACAAACACTGAGGCTCGATCGTTTCTTAATTGGATGGACTTGTGCAATTTTAAATATTTGAATATTGTCTGTCAGTCTAACATTGATCAATCAATCGTTCCACCACACAGTATGATTGATGCAAAACCAATCTAAGCCCTGTGCACATGCTCCATAGTAGGGCATTAATGACTCCTGATTTTGATAAGTTGAGTCATCGGTCACTAAAGTCGTAGTTGAGTCAACAAGTTGCAATGACTACACTCCACTACAAAATCTCTGTCGGCATGCATACAAATAGAGAAGCACATTACTCTCTGTGTGCAAGTCAACTGGCCATCATGCAATCTCTGTGGGGGGCCGACAGAGCAAGAGAGATCAGCTCTGAAATGCAGCGTGATGACATCATCACGCAGCCAATCAGAGCAGAGGCAGAGACTGTATGCAGCCGATGGAGCATGCACAGAGAAGAAAGTTATTATGTTTCTCTCTCTCTGTGCTCTGACCTGCGTGCGCACACTCCACTGGCTGCATAGATTGTCTGACTTTGAATGGTAGTATTGGCAAGGGGGAGGAAACAATTTGTTTCACCTCCCCTCCCTGCAATTATCGCCAATTAGAGACTGCATACAAGCTGATACACAGTCTCTGCCTTCTGACTGTTACTGTGCTTTACTGTGTGCTGACAGGATTTGACAGGATCCTTCCAGGTTCCACCTAGTCTGCGTCATCAGTGACCCTTAAGCAGTTGGGAGGGGACCCTGTGTATGTTCACCGAAAACCAAGAGATTATGCACACAACAATAAATGGGCTTTATGGAAATGTGCATTTTCTTGAATCCTTTTTCTGCTCTGCAAGTTAGGCATTTCAACAGGAAGAGTATTCACTGGTGTCTGTTAAAGTTTTGTTGTAAGGCAATTTACATTTATAAAAAAAAATGGTAATGTTAACTACATTCACTATTGCATATTCTTCTTCTTCCCTCGTAAGATTGGCAGAGCTCAAAAGCTCAAGCTGAAGGCTATGTCTCCACTGCATTGTGTGAGCACATACACATTACCTGCCTGGCGGCTCCTCTGCTCACATGGTGTTAAGCCGTTCCGCCGATGCAGGGGTAATGCAGCGCATTATGTCAACCTCTGGCCAGCGGATCTGCAGAAGGAAGTGAGAACAGAGGATTTGCCGGGCAGGTAATGTGTATGTGGTGACATAGCCTTAAACACATAACACATATTTGTACTCCTCAATGAGTGGTTATGGTAG
>CM070034.1:41987103-42011464 GCA_036250615.1 Ptychadena robeensis | reverse complement strand
CAAAGGCTGGGAACCTCTGCTATATGAATCATACATCACTAATAAGTAGAGGGAGCCAATGCCCTGCTGGCATGTTTGGGAATTTTTTAACAACACACAACCATCTTACAGACAGAAACCTAGCCATAATGGTAAATCAATCAGTAGTAAAAAAAAAAAGCTTTAAGGGGAACTCCTCCCTAAAGAAAAATTGCTGTGGTAATATCAGTAAGAGATAATCATATAGATTATTTTTAACCTTTCCACAGTTCCGTTGGATGTCCCTATTTCTGCATTATTCTTAATAAACCAATGCTTTTCCTCTGGATGGAAACTTTTGTAAAGTTTGTGGCAGCAATTAATAATTTGTGCAATATATTGGGGAAAACAGGGCTTGGTAAAGAATATTATATTTGGGCCCGTAAAAGTTTGGTTGCTTATTTTTACAGGTACTACTCCTGAAGTTTGAACATCTAAAGCTTGGCAAACACAGTTCAATATTAGCGTTCGTTTGACCTAAAACGATTGAAGTTTTGATCGCTCTGATTTCAATCGTATACTGCACACATGGTTTGATCAGCGAAAATTGTTCGGTACCAATCAAAATATCGATCGGAAAATGATCGGATATGTTGGAAAATTTTCATAGATTGTACAACAATCAAACTAAAATCGTAGCATTGTGTGTGTTGGTCAGGGCGATTGTATTCCCTGACACATTTATATATGACTCTTTCCTGTGTTTTTTGATCGAAACTAAAATCAGCGATTTTGGTCATATTCCGATCGTATTCCGATCTGACCTTTCATGTGGATCTACTTTGGATTCAATTACGTTCGGTGTCTGATCAAAATCAAATCAAAATCCGAAATCTGATCGGAAACCGATCATACTAAAATTGAACCGCAGTGCTTAAGGCTCTGCTACTGCTGACGCCATTGTTATGCTTGCATTGTTTTCCCTGCAGATGAGAAACTTGCACCTGAGAACTGCAGTGCAAGGATCTCCTTCTCTGCTGCTTTTTCATCACCATCCAATTGATCATCAGATAACTAGTGATGCTCAATTTTTTTCAACTAGCTGAATTTGTGAGTTGAACTTAATTTATTCAAAAACTATTTGTGTTAGAGCTGTGCTTTCCTTTTTGTAGTATACCCTGGACCCTTCTCTATATCTGCAGCAAATTGGGTTATACCGTGCCATACCATGCTCAGGTGCTTTGCAGTTAACTCACAAAGTCAAACTAGTTGAATGTCATTGTGTGAAACCTAACTATATAATATTAATATAATATAATAAATTACTGTATGTTACAGTTTCTACTCATTCACAGTATATGCAACTGCATTGTCTTAGTATTCTGGGATGCCATTAAGAGCTTATTCACAAGGTTGGTTTCCACAGTTTCCACAGTGTGTTGGCGCTTGGGAGGCAGTTCTCAGGTTATGATAACCGCCCCAATGTTATCCCTAATGGCAACCATGTGTAATGTCGTCAGCTGTTTAAAGTGTTTCCTACTGGTGTTTTTGTATCCTAGCACATTATTGACTCTTGACCATGGTAGTTTCATGGCCCATAAACTGTCTAAAGCTGGCCATACACCTTCAGATTTCTCTGTTAGATTTCCTTCAGATCAGATTTTGTTTTACCAAAACCATGTAATATGAGGACCTTTCTACACCTTCCAATCACTATGTATTCTATCAGGGAGGCCCCTATACTACATAGTTGTTGGTAGATCTGATCTGATCTGAAGGAAATCTGACAGAGAAATCTGAAGGTGTATGGCCAGCTTAAGACTCTTCAGACCTACCACCCAAGCCCCCATAAGCCCAGCCTTATTTTACCCACTAATAGTCCAGACACGATTGGGAATTAAATGGCCCTATTATTACAATACAACAATATTTTAATAAAACCTTAAAAAACATCAGTACATATCAGAAATAGCTAAAAAAAATTAATACCCTCTTCCCATACCATACAAGGTTGACAGTCTTTGAAGGTTTTTACCACCACTCAGGGATGGAATCAAGTTGCATCCACAAAAAACACCTCACATATACATTTGTTACTCTTTGTTGACCTAACTGACCATAGGACGCAACCCAAAGATCCTGCAACCATTTTAACACAAATTGCACTGTCCAGCTTCAAAGACCCTAACCACCACTATAATGAATACAACCACACCAACATAATGTATACAAATGGGACTGCAGGGTCGGAATTGCTGCTGAGTCACAACTGACTTAACCTCAACCTGCCTTAACTGATGACCCAGTCACATCCAATCACACGACCTATCTTCAGCATGGCTCTCAGTTTAGGTAAGATGCACTTTTGCAATATTGTTATTATTTTACCCTCTGATTCTTTTAACCCCTCACCTTCACAGAAGAGGTTAGTAGTGCCTGAAGATCTACTATAAAAACTACTTTAAATTAACCTTTCCATGCTGTATTTTTTCTATTACAGAAAATGTACGGTACCTTTTAGGTGAATAACTTTGTGATGGGCAGTGCCTTTCCTTGCTCACAGATGAAAGACTTCTATCAATGATATGTATATATTATTTATTAACCTTTCAAGGAACCAAGATGCAATGCAACATGTAATTTGACTTCTCATATCCCTGCTTCTGTCCTCATTTCACCACCAGTTGCTCATTTAATGTGATGATTTGCTTTATACTATACTTAATGGCCGCAGCTTAACCTTTATAAAACGGTGATGACAGTTTAGATTGCTGTGGCATTCAATAATTTCCCTTTTCTCATTAACTTTTCTTTGAACAGAGATAAGTCAGGTGGCTCTGATTATTCCCTTTACAAAGAGCTGGAATGGAAATAAAAGGACCCGATGAATAATGTGTGAACAAATAGATGCTTTGTGCACATCAAACTGGAAAATTAATTTATGCCCTAAATACATTAATGTGCTATTTATATTATTTTCTAATATCCATTTTTAATGTGTACAGAAGACCATACAGAGGACAATGGGGCTGATTTGCAAAGACATGGGCAGAGAACAGGAGCACAGCCATCATCCAATTTCCTGCGCATGGAAGGAAGCAAACTATTTGCACACAACAGATGCTATAGGTCACAATAAAAATAATTGCCATCTAAACTCCCCAACTCTACTGCATAGCTTTATTGCTTGTTCATTTTTAGGGCAGGTGGGTCTAACTCTGGCCCGCTGTGTAATTATATTTGGCCCATGAGATTTTTTTTTACATTTTAGTAAGGAATGAATGGCACAGATGTGTCTTTTATTTGACATTTGATGTTACATGAGTTACAGTTTTATACATTGCTTGTTCCACATTCAATGTTTCAAGGGAGGCCGAGGATAACTAGTATCTCTCATGAGTTGGGTTGCCCATCCCCTTAATAGTAAATAGGAGGATTGTGGGTACCCTTGATGGGGACTTTTTATTGGCAGAATTAAAAGTCCCCATCAAATGTACCCACAATCCTCCTATTCACATTCAATGTTTAAGCAAAACTAAGCTAAATGTGTTTCCATATGAAAAAGTTCATCCTTTTATCGGATGAAAAGAAAAAAATGTCTTCAATTGTAAATATCAAGGTTGGCCCATAACTTTTTTCATTTGGATTACTGCTTGTTTGACAACACTGATCTAGGGGTTCCAGAGTTTACTTGGCTGCTCTCTCACTCCTTGTGCTCCTGTAGTGTGGACCTTGACATCCTTCTTTCACAATGCAGAGCCACAAGCTTTGAACTGTGGATAATAAGGTGACCCCCTTAGACTAATTGTTAAAAGGGTGTAGAGGTTTAATGACAGGAGATGAAGGTCTGGTCAAAAGGACAGGAGGATATACAATAACAATGAGGGACTGCCACACAGTGTGTGTCCACAGAGTAATAGACCACCTATGAACCTGTAAGATTTTCATCTGAAGCCCAACTGGGCAGGTTTTTAGAAACTTTTTTTCCAGTGCAGAAAGTAAAAAATGTTAGGTATAACATTTTTGGGAATTCTATATTAACGTACAGTTTTTATGTTTGTTCTAATGCCATCATCATTCCTTCTCCAATGTTATCCTCATTTACTTCACTGACAGCAATGAGAATACAGCAAAGAGTTCTAGGATATGCTTATTTTCTGTGTTTCCATTATATTTAAAGAAACTTCTTCAGTATGAATCATTGGAGTGGTCCTCAGCCAATTCAAGTTTGAATGCTGACAGGTTTATCTGTAACATTGGCATCGTCATCTGATTCCTGCCACCTTGGAGGATGATGTGTTATACATTATGCTACCTGTTAATAAGATGCCTGGCCTTGCCTATTACCATGCTGTCTTACAGTATATGTCTCTTAATAAGACTGCCTTTCATACTTTGTCTTAGAATGTGAAGCATTGTCTCACATACATTGAGTGGTATTCCACATCGCAACAAGGCAAATAGGCAAACCTATGTTCTAATAAGCATACTCATTGTGTGAGAGCTATGTGATGGGTTATAAGTGCCACCTGTGGTGAGGTTGTTGTCACTTTTTAGACATTGGCTGAGACAAGTGCACTGGGGAGTACTTTGGAACACACATTATAACAATGATTAATATTTTACAAAGTAAAAAAGCTAACTTTTCAATCTCTTGTTTGACACATATAGTAGGTACATAGTAGGTACACAATGGTTATACAACTTCAAGTGAAGGTATAGTCACCTAATGTATTCCATATCCCCTGCAGTCAGAACACTCCATATACCGATACTCTGTCATGATACCGTATATATTATAATTTTATTTATATATAAAATATATATATATATATATTTATTAACTTTACCTGTAATCAGTAAATCCTGAGTGTCCCATACCTCTCCTCGCCTCTGATGATGTACTATCATGGCAGTGGTATATTATTTTCTGCCAGACACAGAGAGACTTGGGAAGGGAGATGTCACTGCCTTAATTAAGCTCCCCTTACAAGTTTCCAGAGATAATTATTATCCAGCCACAGTTATCTATCTTATCATGGTACTGCAGTTATACTAATACAGGAAGACTGGCAGCTCTGAAATGGGAATTCATACTAGAAATACCAACTGCTAAGACTGGCAAAGGAACGTAAAATAAGATTCTGGTGCACCACTTTACCATTGTTCTGGTTTAGAGTTAAGTGAAAATGTAATGTGTTAATTTTTTTTTATCATAACAGTTGAGCATAGAAGTTAAGTAAGACGGCCAGGTGACCAGAAACCTAAGCACTAAGGCTGGAGTGAGTCACTCAATAAACAACTGAAGGTTAAGACGCTGAAGGAGAATGGAAGCATTGGCAGAGATAATATAATGCATGGTGTGTAAATATATACTGCAATTACCTGTGCATTATTTCCCATCTCTCTGTGTGTCACGGACAACTACCAAGGAAGTCTAAACATATACACTGCTCAAAAATATTAAAGGAACACAAAAACAAGACATCCTTGATCTGAATAAATGAAATATTCTTATTAAATACTTTCTTCTTTGTTGAATGTGCTGACAACAAAATCACACAAAAATCATCAATTGAAAAATCTAATCTGCTGGAGGTAATTTGTCAGGTCTCTGGCAGTGCTTCTCCTGTGTGGAGATAGCAGTCCTGATGCTGGGGTTTTGACCTCCTATAGCCTCCTTCACGTCTCCTGGTGTACTGGCCTGTCTCCCGGTAGAGCCTGCATACTCTGGACCTCCATGCTCGCTAATAAACACAGCAAACCTTCTTGCCACAGCTCACATTGATGTGCCACCTGGCATGAGCTGCACTACCTGAGCCACTTGTGTGGGTAGTAGATAGCGTCTCATGCTACCACTAGAGTAAAAAGCACCGCCAGCATTCAAAAGTGACTAAAACATCCTCCAGAAATCATAGGAACTGAGAAGTGGTCTGTGGTCACCACCTGCAGAACCACTCCTTTATTGGGGGTGTCTTGCTTATGGCCTAAAACTTCCACCTGTTGACTATTCCATTTGGACAACAGCATGTGAAATTGATTGTCAATCAATGTTGCTAACTACAGTGGACAGTTTGATTTCAGAGAAGTGTGATTGACTTGTTATATTGTGTTGTTTAAGTGTTCCCTTTTATTTTTAAACAGTGTGTTTCAAACTGTTAATGCCTATGTTGACAATTTGGATAGATTTTAAGATGCTTTTCTTTATACAAAACTGTGTTCATGCTATAAATCTAAAAAGAACACATTTCATGCTGTTTCTCCCTAAAGGTAAAATGAGGGTTAAATCTCTAATCCAATATATTGTATTTGCACCTTCAATGGCTCTCCCACCTTACTGCCAAGATAATATTATTCACTGGGAATAGATAAGGATTTTGTGGGTTTTTTAAAAGATGAAAACCAAACTAGGAGTAGCTTTAAGAAGCCGGACCAAGATGCCTTGGTGCAGGGAAAGGATAAAACTCCAGCCGAGGCCTACATTTCCCCGCAGTTTATTCCGGCTTGCATGCAGCCGGAGAGCATAGTAGCACACGCATCTCTCATACTCTATTGTTCCAGTGTCCTGCTGCAGTTCCTGCCGGGTACCCGTATTGCCATTCCAGTGGAGTGGACGTCTGGCCCCTACTCCTGGACCAAAGACTGCCGTGGATCCATTGTAAGTGTGCCTACTACACCAGCCCACCAAATACGCATCCTCTGTGCCTGTGTGGGGTGAAAATATTAGTTTCTCATACCCCCTCCTGTGCCGTGGGAGCAACTTCCGGTTGACTTATTTCTTGGGACTTATTGTTTTGGACTGTATTGATTTCCAGCTACCTGTTTGCTAGTTTGATTAAGCGAGACCCCTGCCGGGGGTAATTGTTGAGGGTATTCACTTACTTTGAGGTGCATTTTTAGAGTCAACTCTATAAGAGCAATATATACACTTTCCAAAAATCCTAATCCAGACAATTATCATTGTGTGCAGGAAATTGGTGGTTGGTGTCCGCCTGGCTTTTTGTGATCCTCGTTCTACCTTGATGGCTTGCCCAGGGGGCGTATTATGCATACTTGTCACCTGGTGTAATCCAGTGTACCTAACAAAAAAGGCATGATTACTGTACTAAGCTAAACATGAGTAACGATCACTGTCTGAGGGGCAGCTGGGTATTTGAGACGGATATATGATTGACATACTTGTGGCATTGTTTTTTGTTGCTTCCATCTTTAGAACTGTTTTGAAGAAAGGGCATCTCCTGATGATGTGCTAAAAGAAATGCGCGTTGGGGGATTCCGCTCTTTTATACCATACACTTTATAAGGGTCACATGAAGGGGCAATGCTGTTGTAATCATTTTTTATCACATTTCCTGTATCTATCACCATATGTATATAATAATTTGGGATGTTGGTCATTTAGGTTACAGAATGCTAAATTGTGTATAGAAATTTACCAACATGTTCGGTGAACTTTCGAACGTTTTTTCATTCGAGGTTGAACAAAATGTATCCATCGAACAAATTGGCCATTCTAGATTTTTGTTCAATCAACCAAAAAATAGTTTGTTCTTCGTTGATCAAACAAAAAAATCTACACGTGTAAACCCACCTATATACTGGTTGTGTAACTTTTACTTTAAACTGGAAAATTACATTCACCATTGCATTTGCCCCCCCCCCTTCCATCGCAAGGTTAAAGTGCACTTTTTGTAGGGTAGAGAATAAGGTGGCAAATTTATCATAAACCTCATTTCCCAGAAAATGCATACTGCCCTCTGTCCATTGTCCCAGTGTTGTGGGTTGGCCCTTGGCATCCTATGTACAATGCAAGGCTTCAATGTCCTTCCTTCATAATGCCAAACTATTTGATCTGTGTTCTGGTTTATTGGTTCAAAAGGGAATGGAGGTGATGCACGATACCATACCTTGTTGTGAAAATAAAGTGTCACTAAACCTATAATTGACAAATTGTTTGCTAAAAATTAATAATCTATAAAATTTTGTTTTACTTTTTGTGGTACAAGCTCTTGTCTTATATGGACTTATTACTAAGGGTGCACATAACTTTTTTAGTGAGCTCCTCAGATGAGTACCAGGAGATGGTGTTCCACCCCATATGTATGTGTCTCCCTCACTGTCCTCTGGGTCAGCCTCCTGCATGCTAGATTCTGCTGCAGATGGACCTCCCTGTTCCTTAATTAGCCTCCAATTAGCTGTCTCCATCCACAGGTCACCAGCTGGCTTTTGGTCAAATGTAACTCTCACAGTACAACACAGTTTGAACTCCCAGATCTCATACCTCAGTAGTACAAACCTGACATTTTCTGGCTTAGTAACTAACCCCTGAGACTATCTGCAGTCCAAATGTCAAATAGTCATATTCCAGCTGTCACACAGTGATTTTCTCTTGTCAGATTTTACTCTTACATATGCCTACTTTTATCCCCCAGATCTCCAACACCCTTAAGCCCCTCATACACCTTTAGATTGCTCCATACAATTTCCATGAGACCTACCAACAACTATGTCGTATAGTGACCTCCCTGATAGAATACATAGTGATTGGAAGGTGTAGAAATGTCCTCATATTACATGGTTTTGGTAGAAGAAAAGTTGGTTGTACAGAAATTGCATGGTAATTGTATGTGCTGTATAGGGGGCTTTAGAAAGTAATTTTTTTGTATTATGAATTTATATTGCCAATTTCACACCCCTAACTGCAACCTTTCATAGTTTTTCATGTTTCCCTGCATTTATCCAAGTGACATAAATTGTATACATTTAGCATTTAGACACAGAGTGCCTCCAAGTTGTTAGTACGCATATGAGCTTTGTACAATGTATTGCACAGTCTCTTGTAATCTACACTAGTAGAGCATAGTAAAGGGTGAAAATGTAGGGTCATTATCAAACATCAATGTACAGTCAAATACGGTTATGGGATTAACAGGAAATACTTAAACAATGTCAGGGTCATCAGATATTCTTAAATGAAAAACCTAAAACAGAAGAGGTGATAATAACATTTTAAAACTATTCATAAGATTCTAGTGATAGACCTTAGATCTATGTTAAATCTGGCTCAGATAAAAAATGCAACAAAATAGGAAAAAGGAAATATTTATGGGCAATTTCAGAAAAAGCGACGTTTACTAAATGTATAATCCCCCTCCCCTCTTTCTTAAAGTACGTTGACTTCTCTTCCAGAAGGTCGGTGTCACAGTGCAGCTCATTATACAGCACATAGCTATGTCAAATGACTAATCTGTCATCCATGGGGATAATTTGTTTCTGTAAAATGCAAGATTTTGTCACCTTTGCTCCCATCCCTTTCACCTATAAAAAATGTTCCGGCATCTGTAAAAGTATGCGGTCCTGTAGGTCAGATAGAAGAAATATTAGGACGGGATGTCTAGCTATCACAAGCCATCACTGAAAAAGTGCTAAACTGCTGCTTCTGCTGGTAATGGAATGGTAATGAAGCAATTTTATCATTAATGAGGTGGAAGCTAGGTGCATGGGTAGAGGCCACAGTTTATACAAGTCATAACTTCACACATACAGCTCTATATAATGGCAAAGCAAGTGAGGAAACTGTCTTCTGACTTCAATAAATGATTCCAATATTATTCATGAGAAACCTAGTGCATTTCTATTATGGTAATAGAAACAGCGACAACACTAAAATATTGTTAGTAATGGCCTGCAATTTGAATGTAATAGATCTGAATCTGGAAGTTGGCATTGTTGTTGTGATTCTGCATTTTCAGTTGGACAAATATATGAGGTCTGTAAGCTTTTACATTCTTATTAAGTGAAAAAAACGACTATTAACACTAAATACTTATCTGTTTCAAGCTACCTCTACCTATATACATTATGTATACCTTATGGACTTTGGGTAGTACATTTATACATGAACATGACTAAACAAGAAGGTACTTAAGCACATTATGTTGGCATGGCTAATTGAAGTCTAACTGGTGAAAGTAATGCAAAGATGATATAATAAACTGCAACTTGTGTTCTCAAGCTACAAAAGGAGAGGGCTATTGGTACTCCTTGATGGTATGACTAAATAAATAGTAGGCCATGAAATTACCACAACATTGGACACACCATTTTGACATAGTAAGAACAAATGTTACATTTGGGGCAGTGGTGATGAGTACATGGCCCTTATAGAACCTTCCTTTGAATTGGGGCCACTTGGAGGGTCTTGCTGATACATTCCCCAACTTTTATGGCAGACAACTGATTAACCCTCCTCTGTCCTGCCGACTATTCCACCAGCAGTCTCAACATGTCATTTTCCCCCTGCTAGCTACACTGCTACACAAACCCTGGTTCTCTCCATGTGGTTGTGGAAGTTTTTCATTCTCATCAGATATAACAATTAACTTTTTCATAAGGAAACAAACTTAAGTTTTGCTTAAACATTGATTCTGGAACATGAAACGTGTAATATTATAACACATGTATAACAAATGTAACAAAATACAGATCTTCATTTCTTAAATAAAATTTAAAAAACAATCTCATGGGTAAAAATATAATGCCCCTGCAGGCCAGATTTGCCACCCCTGATAAAGATAAAAGTATCTGTGTGGGACATGTGCCGAATGAAGGGGCCTGATTGATCCCTTTAGACCAGTGGTGGGCAACTGTTGATATGGAGGGCCACAAATGCGGCCCTCGGCATCACTAAAGGGCCGCACATAACATTTTCAATCTATACTTACTTTATGAAAAAAATTACAGCAGGCAGAGCTTACTTACTTCA
The DNA here is from genome assembly GCA_036250615.1 of Ptychadena robeensis. NCBI lineage: Eukaryota > Metazoa > Chordata > Amphibia > Anura > Ptychadenidae > Ptychadena > Ptychadena robeensis. Next base: position 42,000,741 of record CM070034.1, on the reverse strand, counting down.
AGCATTAGGGAACACTGTAGTATGGTAATGCACATTTTGTGTCATGGACTGTATATCATTAGAGGTTATGTGCTTCAAAGCCATTGATTATATGGATGGGGAACATAACCTTTGATTCGGCTGACAGGTGAGTTCCTATCCCCTTTACATTAATAGTTCCCGCACTGTTGACTATCTAATTCATATTAAAAGCTTGAGCTCCTGACCACAGCTATTGCCGCTTTTAAATAGCATTGAATGATTTTATCAAATTTAAAAAAATATTATAATAACATTTCTATCTACCACAAAATTGCAAATGTGATTAACCTAAGGAAGGCCTGTCACAATAGCTTTTGTTATAGGGGTTATCTCCTTTTACCATTGCTGATATGCATTTCCCTTACCTGGGGTATGTTTTTAAGAAAGCTGAGATGAGTAGATAATGCTGCTGGCATAAGCCGGGGGATTTTTTTTTTCTGACGGAGGGCTGCTGTGGAAAGTCTCAGATCACTTGCCTCTAGAAGCTGCAGGTCTTACTATAAATTTAACATATTAAGGTAATTACTCTACCGTGCTTCTGAGGAGTGTCAGCCCTGACAGGAGATGAATTGCCGGCCCTAGAGGCATTTATTTCAGTGCTTCACAGACATGGCAGGGACTATTTTTCTTAATTTTATTTTTATCACACTCCACCCTTACTATAATCAGTATTTCAGTGTTCTCTTAAGAGTTAGAATCTCATCTTTAAATCAGCGGTTGTCAGTTTAAAACTAAAACTGAAAAAGATTTTCCAGTCTTTTTTGAACCTTTTTTACAGACATATGGGCAAAGCAGTTTTATACCGACCAGTTTACTAAGGAGCCATTGCAAATTAAGTGGACATATAATCTCTCTAGGAAGAGAAGGGCCAGGAGCCGGTGTACTTCTATGCAGATGTGCCTCCCTGTCGAGATGCACCCCCCTGGTGCTGCGCATGTGCAGGCGCAGTGGTCTAGGTGGCGTAGTCATCAGTAAAGAGAGACAGGAGACCAGTGATGTTGAGCCTCCCACCTCCCAGTGTCATTGACAGTACTTTCAGCTATAGGTATTATGCAGTTCTGAAGCCATGGGATCTACTTTTAACATGTGTAATACATAGCAGGGGACCCATCGAGATGAGCCCCTCCCAGTGTCACAGTTAATAGCAGAATCTCCTACAGTGACACAGAGGTGGCTCATCTTGACAGGTCCCCAGTCATGTATTACACATGTTAAAAGTAGATTCAATAGCAGCAGTATTACATAATCCCCATAGCTGAATGTACTGTCAGTGACAGTAGGAGAGGGGGGGGGGTCATCTTTAAGGATCCCCTGCTATTATTACGCATCTTAAAATTCTGATAGCAGCATATGTAGAGGAGTGGTGGTCCCCCCTCGTGGAGGATAGTAGAAAGTCATTAGATAAAGTAGTTCCAGCGGCCAGGCTCATTTTGACAGGACAATGTACAGAACCCCACGTGACTAAAGTCCAGTGTGGTACATGCCTTGCCTATGCATTTTCTAGTTAGTGTGGTAAAATACCAGGGTCCATGAGAGGTTTCTAAAACTCTAGGGTTCACTGTTCTCAAAATTAGCAAGCGTGTTAGGCCTTTTCACATTTATGAAGATGAACACATTTGTTTCCATAAATTGGGTGCCATTGACATCAGTGGGACTTGTAATACATATTAACTGCTAAAAAAACCAATATAGGATTTGGTCTTATGCATATCATGTGATTTGCATTAGTGCACATTTCCAGATCTGCATTAAAACACATAGGGTTGACCACGGCCTACAATTATTATGTAACTTGTACATAATCACATTACTAACTGTCAGAGGAGCTCACAATCTAATGTACCTTCTATACTCATATATATATATATATATATATATATATATATATACACTAATACAGTGTGACTAACATAGGATGGAGGGGGGGGGGGGGTTATTAACCTAGCAGCATGTCATTGGAGTGTGGGAGGAAACCAGAGTACACGGAGGAAACCAAGCAGACATGGGCAGAACATGCAAACTCCATGATTCAAATCTAGGTGCTGCATGGCCAGAGTGCTTACCACTGAACCACTATTGCTAAAACCCAAACTATAAACCTGCTCGAAAATATGCAAAAAAAAAAGTTCAGTGCAAAATATCTGTCCTTTGCTATAGGCAATGCATCTGTATAGAAAGTAATGGAAAACTAATTTCAGACTCTGCTGAATTAATAAATCCCAGCAACTCTTTGCCGCTTTATCACATTACAAGAGTGTCAGGTGATCTGCATTAATAATTGATTTATGATTTAGGCTAGAGGAGCCATATTAAATACATTAAGAAGAAATATTCAGTGTCTAGTTAATTATGTTTTAATAGCTAGGATGTATTAGAGGACTGACCATATTACTGTCTAAGTTGACTAAAATCTTTCATAAAAAATATAATTATTCTAGATTATTCTATCACTATATTCAAAATGTTCATTTATCTTAAGGCTCTCTCTGGTTTTCACGCTTTTCAAATATTATAAAATCTTATGTAGTAGATTAAAGCGGACCTACCACATCCGGTTCTGCCTACTATTAATGGCACCAGAGGTAAGACAGAACAGAGGTCAAATGTAAAAAAGAAATACTTACCTGGTAAAACTTTAAAAATTTCGTAACTTCATCTTACCTGAGATGTTTGGCCGCGGCAGCCCCATGGGAACATTAGAAGTTATATGTCACTTCTGGCTTCTTTCATATGTCCCCATGCACCAGCCACATCTGAATTGGGTGACACAAAGATGTGGATCGTTAACTGATTCAGATCCGGATTGGTGAAGAGAGACTGAAAGAGTCTCGCTCCTCCATCTTGCAGCCTGGAAGACCGGACACTCCAGGCATGGTGGCGCAGGAGCGAGCAGCTAGAAAAGGTAAGTATTTATTTCTTTCTTCGCTGTCCCTGGACGAAGAACCGATGGAGGTGAGTAATGTGTGTATGCTTTTTTTATGTTTATTTTCTTTTAGTTTAAATCCGCTTTAACTAGTGATGTGTCTATTTAAAGGCAGAAATACACAGAAATGGTATTACATATATATTGTTTGGGGACAATATACATGAGCAATAGTATAGTTAGCTGGTTAGATTTTTTAAGTACAAATTTCTATTCATTCCTTCTGTTACAGATACAATAGAGTCACCTTCTACTGACCAACATATTCTAAATCCTGTTGGATCTCCTATCCAGTCAGAACAAGATCATCTGTAAGACAAATGGGGCCTGGGGGGTGTCCAGGTACGTCTGTCATGTTTCAAGAGCAAACCAAGGGGGTATTGGTCAAATCTTGCATTGGTCTCTCAATTCCACAAACTGGTTGTAAGCGGTTAAGGCCTCCATACACTCTTACCATACAATTTCTGTACAATCAACTTTTCTTTTACCAAAACCATGTAATATGAGGACCTTTCCAAACCTTCCAATCCCTATGTACACTACATAGCAGTGATATATACCATCCAATCACTATGTATCCTATCAGGGAGGACCCGACACTACATAGCAGTGATATATACCTTCCAATCACTATGTATTGTATCAGGGAGGACCCGACACTACATAGCAGTGATATATACCTTTCAACCACTATGTATTGTATCAGGGAGGACCCGGCACTGCATAGTTGTTGGTAGATCTAATGAAATTGTATGGCGTGATCTAAAAGTGTATGGGGGGCTTTAGTGTCCAATATGGTTGTCTATTCCAGTTAAAAGTTTAAATGTCAATCAATGTATTTCCAAGGTTTGTACCCAATATAGCATCAAACTTTAAAGTGAGTTAAACAATTTTTCGCACCTGAAGATCCTGCCAGTCACAGGACTTCTTGTTGCAGACTTTATTTCTTCTTCATAGTTAGCAACAGCATCATCAGGATGTCTTGTCATTTCTATAGTGGGGGTCTATTAAATCAAAAAGCCAGTTGGCCAATTGAAGAAGTACAATGTTGCTGGTTATGGGGCAGTGACTAGATATTGAAAACATTAAGGGTTGAAAACATTTGCAGCAGAATCAAGTAGTTTGTAAATTGTTTAAATTTTTCCATAACGCCAAACTAAATACCAAAATGAATGCATGTTACATGGTATTTATTTCAACAACTCCTAATTTAAATATTGAGGTTAGATTATTATTCAGATTAAAGCACTAGTTTAATAGTATTGTCCATTACTTTAATGAAAACTATTGACTAGGGATTGAAAGTCCAATATTACTTAACACTCCATTTATGTTTAAAGCGTTTGGTAAACATTAGTGCCATTGTAACTGGCAGATTGGGTTTACCCATGCATTGTTCTTTAAGCAATACCTTGAGCCTCCTACCAGGTGTTCCATTGTGTTTGTACGCTAGTAACTGTACTATTTTATTTTTGCTTAATGAGCAAAAGCGAGCTGTTCTCATGATGAATGGGCTGGTGTGAATGTCGAGCACTTTGGACTGTAATGATTGATCTGCTTTGGCTTGGAAGCTGCAATGTAATTAGGACAACACTGAAAAGAACACAAGTGAATTTTTAAGTCTACTTCAAAGTATATTATTCTCTATGAGTTTTTTTTTTACAAAGCACTGGGTGCACTGACATATCATAGTTTATTAAAATGAAATACCGTACATCCATGCAAGCAAGCGGACTGACCTGGGAAAATGGAATTAATCAGAAGCTGAATAAATTATAGCAAATAACGCAGTGGTGTGTAACAAGTAATAGATTAGGATGTAGGGTCAAAGGTCATATGGTTTATGTACCCTTTTATAACCTCTATTTAATGGCACACTTTACTTTCTAAATTTCATTTCACTCTGTTACTGGGAATAGGAAGGTTTCATCAGCTTTTCAACCCCTCGGGCAAGTCACTCTAAACACATTCTGCAATGTGACGAAGACTTCAGCTCACGTAATTATGCACATGACAAATCTGTATGGAAAAGCTGGGGGATACTGTGGCCAAGAACTGCTCTTTTCTTACTACAAATACACTCCCTGTATTGCAAGCAGCCCATCATACATACCAGTACCACTTGAATAAAACATGTGCGCACAGGCATATTTTGGTAAAGGTAAAGTCTGACTATAACCATATTATGGTAAAGATAATGTCGGAGTATAGCCACAGATTCATTATAATATCTAATCTAATTATTGTAGTTAAAAAGGATTTCGACTGGACCACAATTTTGGAGTGCGCTTAACTAAAGATTTATGAAATCTGGTTAAGTAAAGGCCCCCATACACGTCTAGATTTTTCATCCAATCAACTTAATTCAATAATTTTTTTGGGTTGATTGATTGAAAATCTATGGCAGACCACATGGTTAGATCAACCTAAAACTAATATAAAATTGGGAAAAAATTTATTGAAAAAGGATTGGATGTGTTGGTAAATTTTAATTCGTTGTATTGAAATGCATTACACTTTCAGTCGATCCCAAAAGAGTTGATCAAATATCTGTTACTACAGTTGACAAACATACAATCAATCACCAATTTCCCTGACCCCCAACAACGTATCTTTTTAAGTTGATTGAACAGAAAGTCTAGACGTGTATGGGGGCTTAAGTCTCACTAATAATTCTTTCATACAACAGATAACATTATGTGTATGTATACAACTAACATGGGCTACAAGCACCACTGGTGATGTTGGACATATATGGAAAGAAATAGATGGGTGGTGGAGTTTTAACACCTGGATTCATCAAATGTAAGTTACTTAGATCTAAATATTGTCTATAAAGAAAGTTATATAGTAGGCTGAAACAGTGACAGTGCCACGTTAACATTGAACAGCAGTTCTCCTGTCCAGTAATACAGGGCAATTTTGTTTATAAAAACAGCTTAAGGTTAAATTTATACTGTCGTTTCCCAGGCTGCTGCAGCCCCGGAAAGGAGCAGTCACTCCACCAGCAGCTGGTGAAACAACCTGTCACGAGCGTCTGTAAACTTGTGTATGTACTCGGGGGTCGTTAAGAGAATGACAGGCCCATTGGACGTAAGCCCGAAAACTGACACGTCGGCTGTGTTAACGAGTCGTTCTTTGAATGACAGTGTATATGGACCCTAAGTGTGGCTGTGAATATCTTTTCCTGATTCAATGGTAGAGATAGGGGAGAAAAAAACTCCCCTGTTACCATAAAATTTTGAAAACATGAATTGGTTATGTTTCAAAACATTTACAAACTTTATTTGCTTGTTTACATTTAGGAAAGCAACACCCCACCTTTTCTATCTTGCAATGGATTGGGTAATTATATCATATTACCACTGGTAATGGTAAAGCTTCAGTAATTCACAGACACGTTTTAGGAATACGGAGTCTTACATCTGTGATTAATAACTCAGAAAAGTCCACCAAATGGCATTTTCACTTTGTCCTTGATGGTATTTTGTTTCTAAAGAAATACTCTGGTAAACCATTTATCATTTGTTTCCTGCAACTTGTTGTAGTTCTAAATACATTGCCTAGGAGATAATCGTAGAATTAATCATATATTCATAAAACAATTAATATCATTATTTTTAATGCCTTGATACATTGCATATACAGTATAAATGCTTTGGGTACAATTACGCTAATCAGGTCATGCCATACCATTTATATTTTTTCCTAAAGTCTCCCCCTCCACAAGTTAAATATTAATTTTTTCAGTTATAAAAATAAACTTTATGAGCAAACGTTTGTGGAATAGACACAAGTTGGCTATCATGGGTACATAGCCAGCCTTTTTTTTTGTTTTCTTGTGGTACATTTATAATATTTATATAAATATATATTGTAAAGGATCCCAAGGGTGGGTCCTAAATGACCGGTATATTTCCTCATATTATGGGTTATGGTCCCCTAGGTATTCTGTGTAAGGAATCTGGGGATAGATAGGGGCAATTTTTTTTCCAGGATCCTTGACTTTGGAGTGGAAAGGAAGGAACTGGGAGGGCCTTCCCACTTCACCTGGGGTACTCTCCACAATTTAGTTATGACTTTTAGGCAGACTGAAACTCTGGCTGAAAAAACTCAATGGGTCAGAGAGAATGTGGACCATAGCAACTGTAGCCAGAGGGATGTAGAGTTCCACTCTCTACAGGCTCTACTGGACATTTTGAGGAATCAACTGCCAAGCTTAACAAGATTGGTGAGCTTAAAGGACTCCGAGGACTGAAATGTTTTTTCTAATTTTTGTTGGGTGTTTGGTGTTATTTGCTGCGCTGGTAATCTATATCCCTTAACTTTACAATTTATATATATATAGTATGCTCATAGAGAAGAAAAATAGGAAGATTCTCGCCCCTAATTGTTTCAATAATTTAAATCGTCCGCCAACATCCTGAGTTTGTATGAAAAATACACAAAAGAAATGGGTGCACCCAAGATACTTAAGTACTGGAGCCCACGTCCATGTACATTAAGTTGGACTTTCAGGCAGACTATGGTAGCGTATTATACAGTAAATGATTATAGCACATATAAATAAGTACAAGAACAGAAGATACAGTCCCAAGTTTTATACGTATGTTCAAAAAAATCGATATTCATACAGGTGAGGTACCTTCCCATGTGGGAGGAAAAAGTGTAGTTATTGTCCCCATATGAATACAGAAACGAACATCTACTTACCCAACGGGATACTCTTTAAACCTAAACACTACGCCGATTGTGTAACACAAGGAGTGGTGTATTTCACATCATGTACATGTGGTGCCTACTATGTAGGCAAGACGAAGCGCCCCCTTTGGGCTAGACTTTACAAACACCTCCATGATATAGAGAATGGGGACCTGAATAGACCCTGGGGTAAACATCATGCCCAATTCCATAATTACACCGAGACCATAATCAAGATCCTAGTGTTGGAAAGAGTTCATACCCCAATACGCGGGGGCAATACTGACCAATTACTACTTCAGAAAGAAACCCGATGGATTTATCTACTGAAGGCCACTGAATTTCCGGGCCATCAGTTTCAAAAGTTTCTTGTAAATAAACCAACATCAATATATAAGCCCCGGCAAATACCAATTACTTGCCCAATAGATGTCGATAACACTACCTATGCTACCCGATACATATTCAATACCCTTCTATTGTTGAAGGTAGGATTTGTCCCTCATTCATCAACCCTCTGCTGCCCTATCTCTTATCCTTCTTTCCCAGTCCCCTAGCTATTCCCATTATACCCCCCTAACATTCCCTTGTCCCTATCCACTTCCCCGTACCATACCCGCCCTCCTTTTTCCTGCTACCACGGAGATGTTTTAGTGCTCCCCAGAGCTAGTCACCTTAGACCTATCCATGACAATAATTTTTGATGGAAACTACCCCGAAGGGTTAAATAATACGTACCCTTAATTCTTAATTGTATATACTTTTTCCGCTTTGCGGAGTTACACTAAACCAGGGATCATTTGATCCCCCTGGCCTTACCTCAACCCTAGATAGGGTTTAACTTTATAGTTTTCGTAATCATTTATTGAATTATATTAGTGTTGTTACTATGTGTGGGGACCTAGGGAGACAAAATTTCCTGTGCTCTCCCCAGCTCCCATTGTTTATGTTCATATTTAATATGTCACACCATGTACATTTATCTAAATACTAAATCTATCATGTATGCTTCCCTGGAAACTGCAAGGGAACAGTCTATTTACTTATTATATTTTATATTTTTTATCTTATTAATACCCACGGTCGGCTTAGACCACTATCATCCTTTTTCTTTACCAGTGACCTCCATAATTACGTATTACCACGCCGATTACAAGGGGGATGCCCAACTGGAAGTGCCGGCATCGAGGGACGGGATCCCTGGTAATTTCTGAGAGGTTACGGGCACAAAGCACCCACTCCTCTCCAGTGAGGAGGAGAGTGGGTTAATAGGTCCCCGACGCTCCCGGCTGTTTCCAGGCATGCTGCCTGGTTGCTAGGGTCGACGTCGGGCGCCTCCCTTCATCCCCAACCCCGCCAATCATAGCGGGGAAGGGAGATGACTTCCCCCACCCACATGGGGGGAGTCTCTATGGCTCGACACATCTTCTCTTACCTACCTATATCTAAGTACACATGCACCTATTCCTTGGGTACTCAGGTACTTTTAATTACAACTATATACTACTTGATATAACTAGGCCATACGCGTTTACAATAACCTGCCCTGAATGACGCTCCCCTCTCCTGTCTGAGTTGCCTATCCCAGACCCCGCTGGCACGCTCGGTGGATTTCCTCACCTACGGCGAAGTGTCACCCGAGCTCTCTTTAGGAGAGGTAAGACACATCTTTAAATAACGGAATGTTACACTCCTGTTTACCTCCTTTTCTAAAATACATTTTATACTGTTTCCGTTCCCTTGCAGTGCCCCAGTCAATAACCATGCAATACTGTCCTGATGAAGCGACTGAGATGTTGCGAAACATGTCGACACCCTTTGCATGAATACCTGTATAAACCATTGGCAACTTATTGTGGGACTTGGGACTGTATCTTCTGTTCTTGTACTTATTTATATGTGCTATAATCATTTACTGTATAATACGCTACCATAGTCTGCCTGAAAGTCCAACTTAATGTACATGGACGTGGGCTCCAGTACTTAAGTATCTTGGGTGCAACCATTTCTTTTGTGTATTTTTTATAGTATGCTCATGTCAAGCCATCATCTCACTACTTGAAAATTAAAATTGTTTCATATTTCTGAAGATCAAGGCAAATGTACCCACGCACAAGGGAATGAAAACAAGATCTTCCAGTCATTTGTATGCATTGTTTTTCAGGTTAAATCAGGGTTACCACGAAAGAGAAATCGTATAGCCTGTGTGTTATTAAAACCAATTTATTAGAATATATATATAAAAAAAATGGTCAACCTGTTTTGTAACTCCTAGGTAATTTTTTCAGGACAATCATTTGCAAATGTCTCAATAATTTTTCCCTTAAGATTGTGGAGCAGCCAATGTGCAAATGGCTACAAAATGTTAACCCATAGTGGTTTTCCAAAATAAACACTAGGGAAGCTAACTTAAGTCCCTCAGTGATGACACCCTGAGAGGATTGAGGGGTGCCATAAATATTAACGTACAGGCGGAGGCGTCTTGGGCCCTTTTTTCATACTGCATAAGGAAAATAAAATAAAAAGCAATGATACTGTCAGGGAGGTTAAGGAAAAAAGGATTAAGACATTTTCATTGTCCTGGAGAAGTAATGAAACGCGTTGGATATCTTTTTATTTATAATCCAAAAAATTGGTTCTGTTAAAAAACGTCTACCTCTACAAGCCTTTTCTCTCTTAGACGTAATCTTAACTTTAACATTGAGATATCTGCTATACCTGAGCTTGGACACCTCGGTAATCCACAGGCTACCTTAGTGCGACCAGTACCCACCACATTGAATGGAGACACTGTCACAAATCTTTCCATAAGTATATAAGTGTCCACTGTAGATTCCCTGGGCTGGACGTATGTCCACTGTAGATTCCCTGGGCTGGACGTAATGCGCCGGCACATTTGCTGGCGGATTCCCCACAGCTTGCAGGCAGTTTGCCTGCACCCTATTCATGCAGCATGGTAAAGATGTGGAAAATCAGAGCCTGAGCTTCGGGCACTGTTTTTCCGTGTCTTGGAGACTCCTCCATTGATCTTCAATGGAGGTGTTTCTGGTGGCACTGTGCGGTGCTGCTTTGAAGACACGTTTGCCCTCAGCTGCAAATCAGCAGTGTGGGCTCGGCGCTCAGAATACGCAAACTGGACACTGTCCCATTCATTAGAATGGTAAGTGTCCTCTCTGCGTCTTTTTCTCCTCTGTGGACACAAGCCATAACTCTTCCAAAGATTGCTGGAATAATACTAATCAATGAATTAACTCTTGCTGCTCCTAAATCAGTTTAGAACCCCCCTATACATTACAGTTGCTCTAGTGTTGGGTTAAATGTTGAAGCTGCTGGGTTGAGCTCTATCAGTCAGAAATAAACGTAACCTGTTTACATGTCCCAATGAACTGTTGAAACCTTCATGGTAGTCTTCTTCCTAGAAGTTGTTTTTGTTGATTTGCTAATAGCAGAACACTGTATTGCACACAGCCTTCCTTCATTGTATTAAACATATAGTTCAATAATTTTACACTAAATCCAGATATCCCTTCCCTTCCCGAGATTCATCTTCTCTATGCTTTTCAAAGTCACTTAAAACAACTGAAAATGATCTTCTGAGTACTTTTGCCTGATAGGACTTTCTTGCCCTTAACTTCATGTGCTATAGGGAATCCATGCAAATGTCTGAGATTGATTCTTTTAGATTGACACTGCGCTTTTATTCTCTTGGGCAAGACTACAGAAGGATTGAGCAGAGATAAGGAAAGTCTTTGGCTGCAACCTTTCTGAGACCTTTATAAGACTCTTGAGGTTTGATTCCTACAGATTAAGATCAAACTTCTAAGCATCTTGTTGTTCAGACAGGTACTTTCAAGAGTTCAAAACTAACAGAGCTGGGAGAAAAGAATAAGAAGCTTTGGGATTGTGGTCAGGTAGGAGGCGAGACGAGGCTGCGGATGACAATTAATACTCATTGAATGAATCTAGATTGACAGAAAAGCTGGAGAGCACATTAAGAATAATACAGACCGAAAGGACAGTCGTGGGAGGCAATACAATGCGGACTGAATTTAAAATAGAGAAATAAAGAAGCAATCACAACACGATTTTTCATCTGCAATTACTATTCCAGTCAAAATGGAAAATAATCATAGATTTCCTGTATGTTCTACATATGACAAAAAATGTCACAGCTTACATAATGCTCAGAGCCATTCATATGTAAACACATCAATATTGTCCTCAGGAATTTCAATGCAATAGAATCAAGCTTTAGTTGTTGCTTTTGCTTCATGAAATTATGGAACATTGAGCACACTATCCAGAAAAACTACAGAAAGTTTTGGTGTGGCTGTCTAATAAGTAAGGAATTAGGTTCAATTCACTAAGGTAAATAAAAGTTAATTTGACTACATTTATAATTGTAGCTCTTTATGTTATTTATATGCTTGAATGTTCACCAGCAGTGATATTATACTGTGGGTAATTGCTTGTTTTTCACATTATTCATGTGTTAAGGTAATTAGTGAATTGAAATTTGTTTGAGATTGAAACATAGTAAATCTTTAACAGCAATAAAAACAACACAGTGTGAATTTATTGCCCACCAATTACTGAAGCAGAGAATACAGTACACACATTATTATTTAAGAGAAATTGCCCATGGTACAAAGGTGTTTGCTGAAGTCCACTGTGTTGTTGCATATGCTGAAAAAGAACAAAAAATTCAAGGTAAATTGCAAAAGTCCATGAACATGGTATTATTATCATCAAAACTGCTGGGGATGTAGGGGATGGTAGGAAAAAAATTAGTATAGGTATTGCTCTAGTACAGTGGGGAAAAAAAAGTATTTAGCCCCCAATTGGGCAGGTTCTCCCACTTATGCTGGGCATACACATACCGAGTAGGTCAGACTGACCTACTCCGATGTGTGCCGAGATACTAACGTGATGACATTATCACGTTAGCACCCCGTTGCATTCTGGGGCCCCTTCAGTCGGCTGGGCACCCTTTGTGTGCCGGCCATAAGCTGCAATGAAGACGCCGTCTCCATTGCAGCTTATGGCCTCGGCTTGCATCGGCCAGAGAAGATCGGACATGTCCCATGTGGGCACATGCCGATTAGCGGGCGATTTTTAACCTGACTGACGGCGCGAGCGTGCACGCCCGTCGGTCAGATTAAAAATCGGCTGCTTATCGGCATGTGTATGGCTAGCATTAGAAAGATAGAGAGGTGTGTAAGCTTCATCATAGGTACAACTCAACTATGAGAGACAGAATGAGGGGAAATAATCCAGGAAATCACATTGTCTGATTTTTAAAGAATTTATTTGCAAATGATGGTGGAAAATAAGTATTTGGTCAATATTAAAAGTTCATATTAATACTTTGTTATGACAGAGGTCAAACTTTTTCTGTAAGGGCTTGTTCCCACTAGAGCGCGCCATTCATTTGCATAGGCTTGTCCCCACATAGGCAAACAGCCGTCCGCCATCTGAATCATGGCTCCCACAGTTGATTTCTTTATAGCAACAGTGTGTGAAAACCTTGTGTAGACTTACAGAAAACATTTGACCTCTGTCATTGCCCACAAAGGGCATATAACAAAGTATAGAGATAAACTTTTGAAATTGACCAAAACTTATTTTCCACCATCATTTGCAAATAAATTCTTTACAACTCAGACAATGTGATTTCCTGGATTCTTTCCCCCCATTCTGTCTCTCATAGTTGAAGTGACCTATGATGAAAATTACACGCCTCTCTCATCTTTAAGTGGGAGAACTTGTACAATTGGTGGCTGACTAAATACTTTCTTGTCCCACTGTATATGTTTTGACATTGATTTGACTTTGAACCTATTTTAATGCAAAAATCACATAGCAATACATCTGTTTCAGAGTTAACAGCAGTGGCGTCGTTAGCTTGAAAAACGGGGGCCCGTGCCCCGAACCAGACAGTGCCCCCAATCTTTATATGGCCAGTGCCCAGCGCGGGTGCCCCGAACTGCCCG
>CM070034.1:41949637-41974642 GCA_036250615.1 Ptychadena robeensis | reverse complement strand
TAGGTGCAGTGTGCCTTTGCCCGAACTGGGTTCGGGCATATCGCTAGGGAGGTTAAAATAGGTGGTGGAACTCCGTTCCAGTGCGTTCCTCCAGAAAAAAAACCCTGCCTATCTGGCTCTTATACCTGTTGCATGACTTAAAATAAATGGAAAATCCAGAAGGTAGAAATCTGTGCTTCTTTTCCCTTAGCCGCTGGAACCCCTGAGAGATAATAAGCTGTTAACTAGTTAACATTCAAGAAATAACGTTTTGGGTGGACCAATCTGTTGCAATGTACAACTACTAATGTTACTGCTGGAGGCAGCTTATACCAATGATATCTTTGCTCTTCCCGGTATAGCAATATGGCTTTAACATAAACCAAGATAAATATAAAGTGCATTGTTGTGTTTTTTTAAATATGTTGAAATACTTGCAAAAAACAATCACGTTTATTACATTGATAGTAAATCAGGGCCTCCATGATCCATTGGAACTTTGCGCATTTTTCCCAAAAACAAAAAAGTGTTATTAAAGCATAATCTTGTTTCATTTGTGATGTCACCAAAAACATAGGCTCAGTAAGGAAGTGAGATTGTGATATTTATCTTCTGTTAACATTCAATGGATGTTGTTCATTGAGCAAGATGAATATGAATTCATGGTAGTGCAGAACACATCCATTATGAACCAGCATGAAATGAAATCCTATGAAATAGATCAGAATGCCATCCCCATTGTCTTCCACACTGCTGTGCTATGTTGGTAATAAAATTTTGTTGGGAATAGCATTTATTTTGTGAACTTCCTAGGGGTATATACCAGTCCACCATGCATAATTTTTTGCTAGAGTAGGTTCTACAGTCCATAATAGTTTTTTAATATATTCAAGTGTAGAGCAGCACAAAGTTACATTAACCTTTGATTTTTAAGATTTAGATATAGTTGGTTGAGAGAGTGTCATATTAGTCTATAAACTTTCATGGGTAGGATTTGAGGTCACTTGTGTAACAACTGTGGATAATGCTGCCACAAAACAAGTTAGTAAAACAAAATACATTTAATTGTGTCTGCATTATAGTGTCTAAGAAAACTAATTATGCCTTGAGATGAGACTACCATATCTACATAAACACAAAATGTGATTATACTGTACACAGTAAATATATAAAACATACCTGTTAAGCATCCTGTTTTGGCTGCAGAAATGACCTAAAAACGTGACTTTCGTGGCCAAAACTGGATGCTTGACATTTTGAAATCTGGGTAATTTTAGAGGGAGGGGGCGTTAGTCCCTCCCCTAATTTCCCATCCCACTTGTGTGGATGATGTGCGGGGTGGAAAGTTAAGAGGCAGAGTAACGCCCCCCTCCCTCCAAAGTTAGCCAACTAGTAGGAAGGATGGAAGGTAAAACCTCCCCATACCAGTGCAGTCACTTCATTATTTGGAACGCGTTCCTTGTTATAAATGTTTCCCTTATTCAGTGATGACAGGTATGATAAAAAATGGTGTACACATTCTAAGCTTTAGTACCCTACTGGCAGACTGCAGTAATAAATCAATTTTGTAAACAGTGATACCCTTCGGTGGCTTATTGAAGTAATTCAAGAAGAAGGCTTTTGGGATGTTTCAGATCCCTTCTTATTCCTTAAGCCTAAAGAAAGGATCTGAAACATCCCAAAAGCTTGCTTCTTTAACAACTTCAGTTAGCCAATAAAAGGTATAACATAAATGTCAAATTTTCTGTATCCTTCAATACATGATACAACACTCTGTTATTACATAAACAAATTACTATATTTGTTATAAAGGATGAAACTTTTTCAGTTTTAGGTGATGCCAGTCAGTTGAACCATCTAATAGCGTATCCTTACTAAGGCTTTTAAGAAGGGTCTTTGGTTTCTTAAGGCTGCCATACAAGGCACGGATTCGTGCCGGATTCTGGCGCGATGGATTCCGGGCGCGTGCACGCGGATCCATCGTGCCGGAATCCCCTGCAGCCCACCTTGCCCGTCCGATCGCATCCGATGGATCAGGGGCACAGAATCGGATCCGAGGAAGAACCAACCTGTTGGTCTTTTCGGTCCGATTCTGCTCTGATCAGGGGGCGTTGCGGTCAGGGAGGCGATCCATCGGACACGGATCCCTCCCGGATCCGGCCGTACAAGGTGGGCTGCCACGATCGGATTCCCTAATTGGCTAATCGTTCTCACCTGTGGATGCCGGCGGAATCGCCGGAATCCATCGGGTGCTGAATCGATCAGCCAGGGAATCCGTGCCGTGTATGGCTAGCTTTACTCATTTTTCCATTAAGAACCCATCTGCTCTTCCAATATGCACTATATCACTCAAATTAGAATTAAATTTTGTTATGACTAGTGAGTAGTGTTGAGAAGCATATGGTATATTTGAGTTCGCATAATTCAGCAAATATATAAAGGAACATTCGAAATTCGTAAAATTTGATTCAACTGTATTCTATTGCCTTACATCATGCGTAGCTGTTCGCAATTATTCGTGAAGATTCGCAAGCCAGCTTTACAGCTTCTCTTCTTAATTCTGTGATCTTAGCCAGTAGGTGGACTGATATGCGCAATGTATGCCGGTAAACATGTAGAAGCATAATATGACGAATATCGGCCATTGTGAATATCCAAGTGCACATTCGCGAAATATTGCGAATTCTTGAATGTTGGATATTTGGGGAATATATTCGAATTTTTAATATTTTTGCTCAACACTACTAGTGTGTAGGCTTGGAGTCAGAGGTCTTCCATCTGGAGCTCCCTGTACATGTCATATACTCTTTGAACATAAAGTACAAGACTTATAGATTTCCATATTGGAGTAACAGTGGATAATAATACCAAGAATAGAAAAAGAAACAAATACATGTGCTCAATTTTTCATTACTATGTTTATGCATAGTAAAAAAAAGATCTCAAATCTTTTGTGACATAAAATTGTAATATCGCATTCACAACTTAAAGATCTCAGGCAGTATTGATTGCTTTCAGATCCCTCCCCAACAGAACCTTTAGCGCGGAGTTGTAGTTGAATCACATATACTTGTGTGCATAACAGAATGAACAGAATACAAAACCAACATTACAAGACAGCAAGTAATGGCTATGGCTTTATCTCCTACAGAAGCCCCGGGGGCCTCAGCGACTGGTCACTGCTGGTTGACTCCCAGCCTCGTGACATGGGCAGCTTGGTAGCACTGTGAAACAGAAGCATGCATGTATGAAACATATACCCTTTACTGAAAGTCATAGAACATGAAAGTCACACAGAAAACAGAAGCGGCAACATAGAACATCTCCATGTACGTACATACACACTGGACATACAAATATATATATAAATACACAGAACTGTACATATATGTATGTAAGGACCACTCACAGCATCCCAGCTTATAATAATTATTCTTAATATCCCTTCTAAACACATGTATATATATATATATATATATATATATATATATATATGTCATTCTTTCGATATACAGTAATAACTTAAAATATTGTCCATTTAACTATACAATTTAACAGCCCTTGCCTTTTATTTGCACTTTCAGGTAAAATTTTGTATTTAACTTATGCAATATTAATTGTTAGAGTAAGTATAGACATAAAATTATGTACATAGCCGTGTGAACAAAATAAACTGTAATAATGCACTATTGTGGTGGTATTCCTTACGAATAAACCATCTAGTGGTAAGGCAGTGATATCAGATTTTGGAAACATTTATATTACTATGTAATGTCTGAGTTATAACCTCATATATGGTCCCATAGTCTACTTTGTTGGCTTCACTCTTACAGATATGTAGTACATTTCATTACATATTGATTAGTTAATATATATTTTGTGGTCATAGAAGTGCCAAACTCTTTAAAATCACAGAGCAATAAATGTTGCCACTTATCTAGAACTTGGTCGTGGATTATGGATTTATGGATTCTTCACTCAGGGTTTAATGAGATCCAATCTCTGGAATGTGAGAGCATGGCAGTTTTTTGGCCTAAATTGCCACTATTCTAAAAAATACAAAAGTACATTTGGTAAATAAGAATAAATATCAATACCCTCGTTATTCTTTGATTGTTTTTGTAATGCCTTAGAAACTAATCACTCACTAGCTCTTTACTATTACAAAAATATTGGACACTGTGCTGACTAGAGAGCGAAACAATGCTCCTTGATAGGGTTGTAGCTAAAGGGTAACGGCAGTTTACTTTCACATCGGGCCACATAATAAATTATCAGCTATTTTTAACAGGGTCTGTAGTTTGGTCCTTGTAGGTTACCCTTGCCCCAGAGAGACAAAACGATTAACTATTAAAGACAGAAGACTGAAAAACAGACATTTAGAAACATATAAAAAAAGATATCAATTTGGTCCGATAAAAAATAAGCCCGAACAACCATCACCATTAAAAGAAATACAAGGTAAAAACAAATGCACACATGCCTGTATATATACATGTCAGACACTCAGCTCTAATCTGGTCATTGTGTTAAGAATGTAAACATTAAATATGGTGATAGGCACAGAACTAAGACAGACAGTGCTTCCAATTCTTTAAAAAATGCATCAAACAGTATTTTCCTAAGCATGCAGTCAGCAGAGTCATAGAAATCCAAACAAGAAGTCTCTTGGTCCAAGTCAGAGCCCAAAGGTAGGTACATTCTTTACCCCAGGCTACTCTATCATACATCCCCTTAAAGAACATTGCTGAGGAACCTGCAGATGTGGACCCATCCAAAACTACAAGATGTTTGATTGTGTGTTCTTTGGAAGAGGCTGATATTTTAGAACATCTGAAGCCCAGAAGTTAGGTCCCAAAAGCAATGTCAAGATAAGGGGAGGTACAAAGCAGAAAGAAACACAATACACAATGCACAGAACAGATGTAAACACGCCAGGGGTTTCTCCACATGCATCTCATGACATATTCCAAGCTCCCAAGTGTCACAAAGTGTGTGACAGAATTCACAAAATGGATAGTAAATCTGCATATGAACTTTGTCACTTTGTATTCTACTGCCCTTACTGGAAAGGAGCTAATTATATACATATGACAACACTCTAAAGATAATTGTGAGTGTTCAATTACAGATGAGCAAAGGAGAGTTCCTAGTTTTTTATCTAGCAGACCCATATAGGGCATGTTCATTAACCCTAATGGGTTGTCCTGCTAGAAGATCTGCTCAAGTGCATTTCAATTACTGCTCCAAAACTGGTTAAAGTTGTCAGAACTTGTCCCTGCTGAGACCAGCATTCTGAGCGGCAGTGAGCTTAGTCCATTTGATATGATGTACGGCATGAAGATCAATGTCCAAAAAAGTAAAAGAGAAGAGGAGGTGTTTTGTGTCCTTGCGTTCACAGATATGTACGTTTGTGTGCATTCTTGGTTGCAAGTTTGCATGTATTTTATTGTTTCTTTGTAGAGAAATGCTTGCTTAGACTTGTATTTTCCATTTGTGTGCTTATATGTATCTCTTGTCATCAATGATTTCATTGCTGGTCCCTTTTTTTGTAGCTGAAAATAAGTTTGGCTAAAGAAGATGTCCACTTAGCTGGCTATAGTTACTTTTTGAACATGTCCTGAAGAGGACCTGGGAGGTACTTAAGTACGGTGTCCAAAATGCTCTCCTCTTCCTCCTCATCATCATCCCCGCATCCTGCAGGAATGGCTTTCTTTGGGCGAGTCAAACTGCCCTCACAATGTTGCTCCATGGCTGCTTTCTCTTCAGCTTCCTTTTCTTCTTTCTTTTTTAATCCATACTGCAATATAAAAAAAGAATGTGTTAAAATGCTTATGAAATCTGTGCAGATGTGTAATACATTATTTGCACCTATGGAGTGAACTTGGCCATACAATCCATGCTGCTAGACATATATGAAGTTTTAAAAGAGCCTTTCTCTTATCCATTATAGCCTCCAAAAGGACTCCCTTACCCCTAACTTATCCATTAATTAGAAGCAGTAATAGTTTCAGTTATGAGATTTTTATTATCAAGCTTAAATAAAGATGACAAAACTGAAGAGGACCCCCCCACAGGTCTAACACTATTAAAAGAAGAATTTGGAGTTTGGAGTTATACCCTATATATTGTTTCACCAGGCCAATACATAACAAATTTTGGATGGCACTATTAGGAATGCTTGCTGCCTGTTCACAGTATTGCCCAAATGGCCAAAACAGAAAGTTAAATGCCCCATTGAAATATGGTAATGGATTTATGCACACTGCTGTTTACATTGTTAAGATTTCAACTTGAAAATTGTTTCATTGTCTTATCTGGCACTTTTTACATGCCAAGCATCAAATGCAGTTTGGTCTGGGTAGTTTTTCTAGTCAAAGCTATAGTTCAGGAGCTTTGTTGATTGAACAGTTAGGCTTAGTTCACAGAGATGGTTGCTAAAAGGGATAACGTTGAGGCAGTTTATGGATGGGTGACAACTACCCGCTTACCACCAGTACAATGTGTGCAACCAACACACACAGCGGTGCAGTTACAGTTTATACAATTGGATAAGGAGTTGACGTTCAGAAAGACAACATTGTTTTAGAAGAAATGTCTCAATAATATTTTATTTCTCTTTACAGAGGATGAAGAACTTGCTTGCTAGAGGACCTTAGAATCAGATGTCTGCCCTTCATTGATAGTTTCCATCCTGTTCCTAGAATCCAACTTTTACGAGGTGGAAGCAGTAAATCCAGCGTGCCTACTCAACACATAACATCACAGCTAGCAAGTGGCCTACTTAGGTCCAGTTCTTCTAAGCAAGCTAAGAGGATAAACCTTGTCTCGGTTTTCTCTCTCCACTCCCAGATAAATACAGTTTACCATCAATTTCTATTGAGAGCAAAAATGACTTTTCATTCCATCATCTACAGAGTGTACAGCAAAGAAAACATCCCACACAGGTTTGAAACCTAGAGCCATACATCAAAAAGATAACAGGAAATGGAATTTCTACCTACACAACACCAGAAAGGAGAATCATTTCTCCCCATTTTCAGGGAAAAAAAGAACCTTTAATTTTTTTTTAAGAAATCTGAAAAAGCCTATTTATTTTTTTCTTTACTATCACCCACATCTTCCTGACAGGATATTAAAGATCCGTGTCCCTCTGCCCACTTTTTGATGAGATGAAACATTTGCAGCAGGAATGAGGCTCCCACTGAGCGATGATAGAGATAGCACAAGGTTTTCTAATATTAGGAGATGGTTTGATAACATTGAACTTTTGCTAAACCTCTTCAGTGACAATTAACAGTTGATCTCCCAAGGTCGTAGATGACAGCTCGAAATCTATGCCTTGCATTCGATTTTATTCAACCTGAAACCTGTCAAAATATAATCATCGCTGCTGGTACGTAGGAGGAAATGATAATCCTTTTTTTTAATACTGAGATGGTTATTTCATTATGACAATAGGTCCTTATCTGATTTGGCTTTATGTTACTGACAATGTTGGCAGACACTCTAAATCAGATAAGCAATGAAAGATTGCAGCTTGGAAGCAAACATGCGAAACTCTGAATAAGCTGGCAGGCATGGCATAATTGTGTCTCCTACTGTCTGATAAACAGACCTCAACAGATTCTTTATCGTATACACTAACAAAGCATTCATATTAACTTTGTCATGTAACTGAAGGACATACAGCTAAGGTCAACTTGAGCCCCATTGATGAGCTGAATGGTATGGCTACGTCTCCACTGTGTGTGACAGACACGTTAACTTAACACAACCATGACACGCAGTAGGCAGCATGGACTTGTTTTGCTCCTGATAAAAGGGGGCGCAATATCGAAGTATCCTGGGCATAAGGCATATGCCCTTTTCACAGGTCCATGTGCATTTTCATTTTTAATGCACAGTTCAAAGACATAGCATATAGAGATGGTCGAATTTGTTTTCAAAAATTCAACCATTTCGAGTTAATTGCAAAGCCCCTGAACATAGTATCATTACCAAACTTGATGGAGATGTAGAGAAGGGTTAGGGGTAATCTACGAAAAATAAGTATGTCTCTAAAGGTCCCCAAACACGGGTCCGTTTCCCAACGGATTCCGGGACGATCGATTCCGGGCGCATGCACGCCAATCGATCGTTCCGGAATCGCGTGAAGCCCACCTTGTCCGATCGATCACGTCCGATCGTTTGAGGGCCCAGAATCGGATCGGACAGAGAACCAACATGTTGGTCTTTCTGATCCGATTCAGCACACATCAGGGGGGGAGTTGCCATTTGAGAAGTAAGCGATCGGACACGGAATCATCCAGGAATCCGTGGGACAAGGTGGTATGTAGCGATCGGACACACTTAATTGGCCGATCGATCGGACCTCCGATTCCCGCTGACATCGCCGGAATCGATCGGATAGGTGATCGATCGGCCATGGAATCCGACAATGTATGGCTAGCTTAACACAAAATTTTTTGTAAAGATGAAGTTCAAAGTCAAGTCACAATTTTGAAAATTGGAATTTTGACTTTAATTTTGAACCTAATTTATGCAAAAACTACATGTGCTAGAGCAAAACTTTTTCAAATGTTCCCACAACCCTTCTCTACAACTCCAGTAATTTAGATGAGGATACCATTTTCAGAGGCTTTGCAATCAGCTCAAAAAGTTAGCAAGTCAAAAAATTCAACCATCTCTAATAGAATATAGGAGGGATGATCCACTGGCGGGGGGCAGATTATTCCATGTACAGAATAGATGTGAGTAGGCTGAAGCTGCCTGCTCACATATACTCTCTGCACAGGGGAAAATGTGCCCCCCACCAGTGGATTATCCCTCCTTCCATATGTATCCACGGAAAGAGTGTCTGCCTGTATAGATGGTGTAACTTTTCGACTTTTGAATTTTTGAGCTGATTTCAAAGCCCCTGAACAGGGAGGGTCGATCTCAGAAATATCGCTCATCCTGCTTTCAGAATTGCTTGTCTAATTATCGTGCAAAGTGACCTACATGGTAGGTCTGCTTTAAAGCAGGATCTCTAGCCATCTCAGTTTGAATAATATGATCACACAGTGTCATTAATCTTGTGTTGAGAAGGATGTCCCTAAAGATCACTTTACACCTTACAATCTTACTATACAACTGTACAATCAACTTTTGTTCTACCAAAACCATGTAATATGGCAGTGGTTCCCAAACTTTCAAACTTTTAGAGTCAATGCATCAGGTAGAGAGGGCTATAACCAGCCCTAGTAAGTGGGTCAGGGGGTGGCGACAGGTCGGCGGTCCATGTCAAGATCTGCCTCCCTGCACGTGTGTCTTGACACGGACCGCCGACCTGTCGCCACCCCCTGACCCACTTACTAGGGCTGGTTATAGCCCTCTCTACCTGATGCATTGACTCTATCTACCAAGATATTTAACCCTCAAATTTGGCGTGTCCGGCGGCGGCCCCTTGGATGCCTCTCCGTTCTGGGAGAGACTCCCCGTCCAGTGAGCTGTATGCTTTTACTGCACCGACCCATGGTGTTTTTTACTTATTTGTGTTATAAATCTTGCACCATCCAACCAGCCTCTATCCCCGGAGGAAGTCTATCGACGAAATGTACGTCGGGTTGGCTATTACCACCTCTGGATGGTTCATACTCCTCATACATCCTTGAGTAAACCAAGCTCTAAGACCTGAGCTGTAGGCATGTGGTTTATGATACTTATTTTGTTGTAAATGTCCATGTATCTGCGTACACCTATATTGTACCTTTCTGTCATAATTGTTTTGTGTAATAAGGTACACCCATGTCTAATATCTGGGTGCCTATGTTAAAGATTATAACCTGTTTCTTATTTCTGATTGATATACCCTTTGTGAAGCCTTTAATGTCCCCCTGCCCCAGTAGTTGCCTACTGGGGAGATTTCCCCGTTTTTTTGCTAGTTGTATTTTGGGATGTTGGCTTCCTAAAATGTGAGAGAGCCCTCTTTGTTTGCTTTACTCATACACAGCTATTCCTATTTATAAAGCCCCCCATACACCTTTAGATAAGTCCATACAATTTCCATTAGATCTACCAACAACTTTGTAGTAAAGTGACCTCCCTGATTGGAAAGTTCAGGTAGTTCCTCATGTTACATGGTTTTGGTAGAAGAAATGGTGATTGTACAGAAATTGTATGGTAACAATCTAAGGTGTATGGGGGGCTTTACACAGGTTATAGTATTTCTGTGAGAAATGTAAAGCGAACTTTACTGTGTTCAAGCCAAAAAACAACAAAACCAAAATCTTTCTTTTCAATCTGACAAAGCCAACTTCCTGGCAGGCAGCTACGAGTTGTTCTTGCTTTTGGATAACCCATAGTGCCCAGTGAATTATTTCTATGAAATATTTATTGATGGAACAAAGCCTAGCACATAAAGTAAAAGCAGACATAGCACAGTGGTTTGAAAATCATAAAACAAATCCATAACCTACAAATAAATGTTAATACAATCCGGTGATATAACCAGACGAGTTGGAATTGCATCTGCCATATATTTACTACTACATTCTCCTATTTGAATGCTGCTTTATGGTAAGATTAGATGTTACAGAAATAATAGCACAGCGGGATGCAGAAATGTGTCAGCAATAGGTGAAAGAAGGATGTTTGCAGTCAGAACGATTCAATTTCTGCCAAATCACAGGATACAAGAAAGCTTTCAAATCAAATCTGATTTCGTTATGTTGGCAGGCACGTTACCAACATAGAGGAAGATGCCTAGTATAATACCTAGTACATCTTTAAAGAACAATTCCAAGCAAACAGAGCGAGGAACCTGTAAGCTATTATTAAATGAAGTAAACACTGCAGCTGTGCTAAAATCAGAATTGGTTAAGCAGGTAACACACGCATAGCCGTCTATCTGGCCCATATCTAATGCGGCCATCAGTGTCTCCAGCTCCTCCGATCTCTGGCAACAGCGCAATGACGTCATCGCACTGCTGCCGGAAAACGTCAACAGCTCCCCGGCAGATCGATCGGCATAAAATTGGCCCGCAAATCGAACGCACCCACCAATCGATCTGCAAAATGAAGGACATGTTCCCATCCAAAGTAAATGTCGGCACGACCGGCTGTGTGTGATGCTGATGGTCGATCTGCTGAGAAATCGGCAGAAAAATTAAGCATCTATGGCCAACTTTACCCAGTTTGCTTAAGAGCTTATGTCCACTGAGTCTTTTTCCCCACGTTCTTTACACGCCAGAAAAAGACATGGACACAACCTATCCCATAGTTTTAAATACAAAGAGATCCACTGTCACGACAACAAAGCTGTCTGAATTACATGCAAGGTATCCATTTTACAAGATCTGGATGCATCCCCGGCGCAGAAAATTATAGGGCACATTTTTTTCTGCATTTTTCCAAATGAGATAATTAGGGCTTGTGAGGGCCTATGCAAGGGCTATTCGCCCCAGTAGGAGATCAGTAAGAACCACAACCCTGCGAGTGACAACCCCTGCGTACCAAATGCAGGGATTTTGATGACAAATAGCCAAAAAGGTTTTTTTTTTCTTTCTGCATCAGCAGTCAATGAATCTTTTGAAGCAGGATTGACTTTCTAGTACTGGTATTTCCCAAAAGCTCCAGTATCTCCCCCTGGCAGGATCCAAGAAAGAAGTCAATGAGCTATGGTGTACAACTGCAATGCATGGATAAGAAACTGACAGCTGACCGGCTCACAATGTAATGAGATTTGTAGATAGAGGGCCAACAATGGCAGTCTTTTCTATACAAGTTCCCCTTTAACTGCTGCTTACCAAAGAAATATAAAGAGCTGCTGCCATATGGTGTATGGTCAAAGAGTGGAAGGGCTCTAGTGCTAATAAATTATTAAACAGACAAATGCATTGCATAGCTCACTAACTCCTTACACCACACTGAACATTATGATAAGAACGGCATCAGCACAAATAAACAAAGCAAAAGGGAAAAAGGTGAAAAGGGAGAGAGACGGGTAGAGCTGTCACGCCATTTCCTCCATCACAGACTTAATGTGCATGAAGAGTACAGCAGGGCAGCTCTATAGAAGACAGTATTCATATGGAAGACAGAACACAATGTCTAATAGGCATAGTGTATATCTATGTCAACCCATTATTACTGGTGTCTGATATTTAGCTTCAGAATCCTGACTCTGATCTGTATCTTGGACATCAGACCCCTTTATTTCATACGCTGATGAGCTTGATAGATAGAGCCTGATGCATTGCGTGCAGTCCATGTCCTCATAACACATAACACTTCTCGCTAATTCCAAGTCAATAGAGAGCATCCCCTGCGACACAAAATCGTTTAATAGATAACACAACAGAAATGACTTTGCACATGTACAGAGAATTCATTCTAGGGGTGTGACTGAAAATTATTTTTCTTTTGGAGGTGTGGCAATGTTATCTTTATCTTTGTTTCCTGGATTACGTTTTAGTAAATTTACATTCTCAGGAAAGGGAAAGCAGGTACCCTACTACACCCTCCACCACAGGAGAGTACAGATATAGTAAGAGGGTGGTTGGTAGCAACTTTGAAGGGGAGCTGTACACATGGCTTTTCACTTTAGAGGGCCACTGATGATCCATTTGAATGATGAATATCTAGTGTGTATATAATGGAAGGATGTCCAAAAATAATTCAGACTCCCTTACATTTTTCAATTTTTGTTATTTTGCAGCCATTTGCTATAATCCTTAAATGGAAGATGCTTGGGAACCCTTACTAGAGCTGGCCATCCAGAGGAGAATAGCCTTGGTGAGAGAGGTAAAGAAGAACCCAACGATCACTGTGGCTGAGCTCAAGAGATGCATTTGAAAGATGGGAGAAAGTTGTACAAAGTCAACCATCACTGCAGCCCTCCACTAGTCAGGGCTCTATGGTGGAGTGGCCCAAAGAAAGCCTCTGCTCAGTTCAAGATACATGAAAGCCTGCATGGAGTTTGCTAACAAACACCTGAAGCACTCAAGATGGTGAGAAAGAGGATTCTCTGGTCTGATGAGACTAAGATAGAACTGTGAATTCTAAGCGGTATGTGTGGAGAAAACCTGGCACTGCTCATCACCTGCCCAATACAGTCCCAACAGTGAAGCATGGTGGTGGCAGCATCATGCTATGGGGGTGTTTATACAGATGCAGGGACAGAACAACCGGTTGCTATTGAGGTAAAGATCAATGCAGTCAAGTACAGGGATATCCTGGATGAAAAACTTCTCCAGAGTGCTCAGGACCTCAGACTGGGCCGAAAGTTTACCTTCCAACAAGACAATGACCCTAAGCACACAGCTAAAATAATGAAGGAGTGGCTTTACAACAACTCTGTGACTGTTATTGAATGGCCCAGCCAAAGCCCTGACTTAAACTCAGTTGAGCATCTCTAGAGAGACCTAAAAATGTCTGTCCACCAACGTTTACCATCCAACCTGACAGAACTGGAGAGGATCTGCAAGGAGGAATGGCAGAGGATCCCCAAATCCAGGTGTGACAAACTTGCTGCTTCTTTCCCCAAAAAGACTCATGGCTGTATTAGATCAAAATGTGCTTCTACTAAATACTGAGCAAAGGGTCTGAATACTTAGGACCATGAGACATTTCAGTTGAAATGTTTTAATAAATCTGCAAAAATGGCTACAATTCTGTGTTTTTTGTCAGTATGGTGTGCTGTGGGTACATTCATGAGGAAAAAAAAGAACTTTATTCTTTTATATATATTTTTGCTATATTTATATATTTTAGCAAATGGCTGCAATATGAATAAACAATTTAAGTGGGTCTGAATACTTTCCGTACCACCTGTATATAAAAAAATATGTATTTGGTTTTTTTTTTCAAATGTTTTACTGTATTGACTTTAAACACATACGTTTGAAATCTGCTGCATCTATTTGTAATAATTGTTTTCTATATAGTATTTTACTGATCTTGCTATAATAACAGGATTTTCTAAATTGCTTTTGAAATGCTGTGTATGCAGTTGGGCAGGGATAGATGGCAGGAGCAAATGACAGCAGCTGTTCTGTCTATTGCTTGAAGTATAAGGACACCCCCTCCCCATAGACCAGAGACATGTATCAACAGATCTGGGATAGAATACAGATTCTAAAATGTCACTACTGCAGTCCTGACTTTTAATTAACCTTGAAATGAAATACACATATGAATCCTTTATATGGTATATCTCCTTCCACATTAAATATTAATAAAGACTGAAATCAGATAAAAGTCTGAATTTCTAGATTATTATTAAACAATATTGCAATAATTGACTTGGTGAGGACAGTCATCACTCTTAAAGGGAAACTGTCATTATAGGGCTGATCAGAGAATATCCAGGAACAAACATAAATGTGTCTACAATGCCCAAAAATATGAGGACTTCAGTTTTAAACATTTGAATCCCAAGAAACATCCTAAAAGGCGTCTAGCACAGGATAACCCAAAATAAATTTTTAAGTCTATTTAAAGCCTCCCATACACACCTAGATTTTTCAGCCGACCGACCGCCTACGAACTGCTGGACAAAAAATCGGGTTCCCATCTTAAGCTTGAAGAGCCTAAATCTGCAGCCAAATCAATCTAAGCCATTACGGACATGTCCATAATTCTTAGGCTATGTTTCTACATCCGTCCAGACCCCCTATGCTAAGCGCATCGGGAGGTCCCGACGGAGCCAATTCACTTACCTGCTCGGCAGATGCTGTGTTCTCACAGCACTGAGCCCTTCCGTTGATGCAGGGCTGAACGTAGCATCCGCTGAGCAGGTAAAGTCTATGTGATCTGTCGGGATCCCTGCCAAGCAGAGTGTCCCCATCTAAAGTATGGGTATGTCTCTTCAACTCTGAGGGATCTGTTTGCAGCTGCCTCTCCCCGTGAAGGGGGAAGGGGGGGGGGGTGGAGGTGCTAGCAGCTCCCTTCCCTCTTCCTTCGTGCTAGGCTGACTGTTCTCACAGCCAGCATGCTGTCTGCTTTGGTCTCCCTAGCTAAGCAGCTAGAGGGACCCGCCAGACAGCGCTGGCACACAAAGAATCCCGTGCCGATCGTGACCCGATGTTTTGGTAGATTGACCGTGTGTGATGATGATCAGCCAAAACATTGGGTCACAATCTAAACATGTATGGGGGGCTTAAGTATCAGACAACCACTACCAAAATAAAATTATAAGTTTAACCTCCTTGTATTCCTTGGGCTTAGCTGCAGATACCAACTTACTTTATTATTAAAAAATCTATGGTGATATCACTTTCATGGCCATTAAGGGCACTGACCAGTAGGCAGTAGGTCAGACCAGTAGGAGGAACTTAGCCTAGACATCCTGGAAGTCCTTGATGAGTAGACTTGCAAAGAGCTGGACTAAAATGTGAAATATTACAGACTATAAAACTCGCTCATCTGCTGTAGTCTTGGGAATCATATACAAACACAGGTAAAATGCTGATATTTCCACTATCCACACCTAAATATATGGTTCAAATCTCTTGTATGGGGTACTGGGAGTGCTCAAAATTTTGGGAGGAGGCCAGGAGTAGATGAGCTATGTTTCTAATGGAGTCCGAGGGGCATGCTACTAACCATGGTGTATCGCGCAATAGGTTGCTATTACAGGGAGATGGCCCAGAAATATTTGGGCTTACACATGGAACAGTTAATGTAATCAAAGCATGCAGTAGTGCACTTAAAAGAGGTCCCAAAAATCTGTATGGACTTGCAAAGGTTGAATTTTCTATGGCAGTTCTTATTATAAAGCTCACTAGGGATTTCTACGTATCTAGAGAGCTACCATTTATTGGCACAACAACATAATCCTTCTCTACGCCACTCTAAAGCTAGCAATACATGTTCCGATTCCATGGCCAATCGATCACCCATCCGATCGATTCCGGCGATGTCAGCGGGAATCGGATGTCCGATCGATCGGCTAATTAAGTCCGATCACGCCATACAACCTTGGCCCACGGATTCCTGGACAATTCTGTGTCCGATCGCTTACTTCACAAATGGCAACTCCCCCTGATGTGTGCTGAATCGGATCAGAAAGACCAACATGTTGGTTGTCTGTCGGATCCGATTCTGGGCCCCCGATCGATCGGATGTGATTGATCGGACAAGGTGGGCTTTACGCGATTCCGGGATGATCGATTGGCGTGCACGCGCCCGGAATCGATCGTCCCGGAATGGTCCCGTGTATGGGGACCTTAAGTCTACTAAATTTTAATACCTAATCAAAATGTTGCCTTTTCCACAGACTCTGATGCATCTTGGAAAGAACACACTCATATTTAGGGCTTAGAAAACTTTATATTTGTAGTTTATATAAATAACACTGAAACGTCTAGTACATCATCTGTGCCTTTTCCAAAATTGTCATAATACATAATAGATCTGCTATATATTGAATCTCCCCAATCACCAGAGGCAAAAAAAACACAATTAATAAAACCTTTGTCATTTTGTTAAAAAGTTTAATAACTGTTATGCATACACTATATAAAGAATTATCAGTTAGTATATACTAGTAAGTAGTTTTTATGATGTTGAAGTATGTATAAAGTATTCCGGAATCTGGGTTCCCCCTGCTGTTGGCATCCCAACACAACTAACTAGCACATGAACATGTTCCTTTTTTTTTAGCACATTTAACTCATTAAACCTGAGGAGAACAGGCAGTCTTAGCACAACACATGTTAATGAATGTCAGTGCCACTTTCTCACCTACAGCCTGCATTGGACAATGAAGCAGCAGCAATAGACCAATAAATCATCATCTCTGCTTCTTCTCTGATCACCCTTCCTCTCCCAATCCCAATTCAAATTCTAAATGCTGTCCTATATTCAAGAATATTTACAGTGAAAGAATACACAACTGCACAATATGGTTCCTGCCGCTCATTGTTATATTTACTTTTTATTTGCTAGGTATATATATACTATCATCACACAGGCTAAGATTCTCAGTTTTTACATCATTTTACAAAATAAATAGAAAATGAATGTGTTCTAAGGTGACCTTGGATTAAATGAGGCAAGTTGGGAACCACGGACCATTGATTTTGTCCCTGCCACTCCTTGGTGACAATATAACAGATAGAGGAAGTCATGGCTCATTGGTTCTATTCCACTTCCCTTTATCGGCAGGGGAAAGCAGCGAAGATCTTTCTTATACACTAGACATTTACTGGAATTATACTAAACCGATGTTTCGTTTACAACAAAATGAAAACAAGAACAGCTGCTTAGCATAAGGATTTTTTTAAATGTACATTTGGAAGAAGTACAGTAAAATATGAGCTACATGTTGGGTTTTTAAATACTAAAGTTGGCCTTTGGACAAATGTACATTTGTACCATGTTAAATATCTGGGGAGTGGTTCTGATCTTCAACATTTCTTCTGACATTTGCACAGTGCATTTCTTTTTGATAATTTCACTATCTGATTTTGTAAATTAATTAAGGCCCCCATACATGTCTAGGTTTTCCATTCAATTGACTTTGGGGTCAGGGAAATCGGTGATTGATTGTAATGTATGCCAACTGTATTATTATAATTATCATTTATTTACATAGCGCCAACATATTACCCAGCGCTGTACAATACATTAGAGTGGAGATCCAAACACAAGATAACACACAGGTACAGGTATGAAATAGGAGGAGTTGAGGACCCTGCACGGTTGGGCTTACAATCGAATAGGTTGGGGAACAAGGTATACAATAGGAGGGGGGATGGGACTGGCATGGTGGTGATGTTAGGAATGAGAAGATGGCCAGACTGAAGAGGTTGATTTTTAGGGCTTTTTTACAAGTGCCAAAAGAAGGAGCAAGTCTAATGGGGCGAGGGAGAGAGTTCCAGACAGTAGGAGCAGCCCTAAAGAATTTTAATTGGGGAGGGTTGGAACTGAACCCAAGGGGTGGCCAGCCCCATGGACTTTTAAGGTGAGTATTCAGTAGGAATGTAGTTCCAGTCAAGAGGTTAACGTAAAACTTTTATTGTAGCAGCATAGTACATAGAATAGAAGAGTGATGGTTAAAAACATAATTCACCATAAGGTTTACAATTCAATAGGGTTCGACAATGGGGAGCTTGAACCCCTTACACTTAAAATCGCAAAATCACAGGTCATTCGGTCCAGCCCTAGAGAAGTCCAGAAGCCTTGCATGTGATGATGTTATGTAGTAACAGATATTTAATCTAATTTTTTTGGATCGACTGAAAGCGGAATTGAATTAAGGTTCAAAGGTAATTTCAATACAACTGATTAAAATTTTCCAGCATGTCCGATCATTTTTCGATTGAAGATTTTCTAAATTTTTTGAGTTTTAGGTCGATCTTACCATATGAACCAAAAAAAATTGATTAAATTAAGTGGATTAAACAAAAAATCTAGATGTGTATGGGAGCCTTTACAAAGCCCTTGAAAATGGTATCTTCCCAACAATTGCTAGAGATATAAAGATGTTGTGTGCATGCAAGTTAGCAGGGTACATTACCCCAGGGCAGGAGCGCTGTGACATCACTTCTGGGAAAATTTCCTTTAGTGCGTGTATGTGGTTGGAGTCAGGGGCCTGGCTGGTCTTGGACACAGTTAAGGGGGGCCTTAAGGAATAAAGGCTGGGAACCACAGTTCTAGGTATCATGTCTTTATTTGAACGTTCCATGGGCAGCTATAGACATTTGGTAATAAGCAAAATGTAGATGGTTAACACAGAGCATACTGGACATGTCAAAAGCCATTATAGACATGGCTGAGCAAGATAGGTAATGGATACTAATGACAGTCGTTATTAATTTAGTGCCCTATGTAGCACAGCTTACAGCATACAGGGGATTAGAGGCAATGATTCAATAAGGGGTTTACAAGATTATAGAGATCCAGCTACATCTGCAGAATAGATTGCTAATCAAAATAAATGATATGCATAAATCTTTCAGTCATCCATCTGAAGAATATTTCCTGCCGTTGTCCAGGCGTTGTTCTACAGCTGCTATTGTGCGTCCAGCATGCAGCAGGGCCCATCCACACTTGATGAATCCTATGTTTATTTCATTATTGCTCTCTGTAGGCTCATGTTTCCTTTATGATTTCACTCTGAACTCACAGAACTGCAGGAGACGTGAACCTGGCAAAGGCAAGTTTCATCCACCAGCTGTTGCTATAATCATGGTTATTGTGTCAAGGCTATACAAGTATTATTTTATAAATTAAGCGGTTAAACAATGTTAACAATGTGATTTCATTTCTCCGAATCCAATATGGTGTTTGCACAATTCTTTTGTATTTTTCTTTTTTTCTACTGAACACATATTCAATTTTTCATGAAGACATTCACATAATACTGATAAATGGTGGGTTTAATGGGTGGCTCTGCTTCAAGGGATACACCAATATAGAGGCACTGGTTAACCATGAGTATTGTCTTTATGGCTGTGAATGGAAACAAGTATACCCAGAGGAAACCAACATAAATACAGAAAGAAAATGGGTTATTTATGAAACGAGCAACAAAAACAGGGTTTTGATTAAAAAGCCTTCATTGTTTCTTGGATTTTAATTATGGAATAAAGTTAATAGTTGGATTGCCTTTGGTAATAAAAATGATCTTACAATCGTAAATCATCTGAACATTTAATTTTTTTGGACTGTAAAAGGTCATCTTGTGTAAACACCCTGCCTGATACTAAATATGTGCCACCATTTTGAATGCGATGCCAGAAGCCCCAATAGACTCAATATGGTAGCATCATAAAGGATATCTTGAGAGTTGAGGGATGGAGAAGCTAATGCAGGGATTATGACAAGCCCAGAATATGAGAGGGCTATGATATGGAAGGAAAGAGGAGGAACCACTCTAAATCTAAAATGCTTAGAAGTCAGTATAGATTAAAAATGTTCTGTGCGGCCCTTTAGTGATGCTGAGGGTCGCACTTGTGGCCCTTTATATCAACTCAGTTGGCCACCACTGTTCTATGCTGTACCTAGTGAGAGGATATCTTTAACTTCTAAAACGTCACTTTCTCCCTTTCAGGTTTTTTTGTGATACACAGGTGTCAACGTTTCTCATGCATGGAAGCCTGCTGAATGGTGATTAGGTGCTAAGAGAAGATTTACATAATAATCTTTACATCGCTGATTGTCTCTTGATTTGTTGTAGAAGTTGCTAAGGTTTTTTGGTGACATTTAACTATCTGATTGCATGTACATTTTAGTTGCCTCAGGCTGGTTGCCAAAGAAAGTTTCAGTCCTCTATAGCCTAAATATATCTTAATAGATTGTTTGGTGGGCTTTTGCTACTCCAGAGTTTGGAGCTCCTTGCTCCCCTTCTCCTGTAGTTCTCTTGCCAGAGAACTACAACATCCAGCAGTCTCCTGCATAGTGTTCCCAGTCAGGGTCTGGGTGAGAAGACATCGCCACTTGTAAGTGTAACCTCTTTGCAAGGCCTTTCTGTGCCCTGGGTTTGAGCCTCAGCCTTATCTATACCCTCCAGCAGCTGGTAGGAAATGTTTGTAACTTAAGGTCCCCATACACGTATGTGCCCACATGGGTAGGGCCCATATGCATGTGCCCACATAGGGCGACAGATCCCTGTCGCCCCACAGCTCGGTCGGCCAGAGAATTGACATGGCCAATGCCATTAGTTTGAATGGGGACCAGCGACGTCATCACACTGCATTCTACCACTCATCTGTCGGCCCCTGCTCAGTGTATGTGGGGGCCTTTTTTTCCTAAGCTTGGACCCCATTCCTGATTTGGGTGATGGTGATTGTATATGTAAATATTCCTCCTAGTAAAACTAATCCCCATAAGCAGCCTGCATGGACATACTTTATCGTTCAAACAGCTGTGTGAATGTCAGTATGCCTGGGCATGGGGCTTAAAACCCCAAAAGGACTTGGTTGCTCCTGTAGTTACCACAGGCAATGCTACACCATTAGTAGTTAGGGTCCTTTAACAAGCATAACTCTATGCTTATACTCTATTGTATCCAGAGATTCTAAGTTTGCAATACAATACACATTTGTCTCTTTAGCTGTTCTGTAATTTAAAAAGCCAATTGTTTCTAAAAAGATGACCTGTCTTTATTGCTGGAACGTGATTGGTCAAGCTATTAGGATAAGAAGCACAAGAAGCACCAAAAAGGAGATTTTTTTTTTTAAATTACCTACAATAAGATTCTTATTGAGGGGGAAACTTTAAATAGGATTTAAACCCTTTAGGAATTTTCATGACAAACAGCCAACCAATCCAACAAGGGATTTCTAGTGAACCATAGGTAATTTGCAAACTGACAGGAAATCACAATAAAATAAATTCCGTATTGAATACCCATTCATATCTTTGTGTTGCTATAAACATGTCTCTTACTGCAATACACATTAACATGTGAAACACTATTTTGAAATGTACAGCATCCAACTATTACATTACTATGGCTATTCAAAATAATTGGGCCACCTTAATCCAGTTCACCTTAACATATGATCCGTTGTTATGAATTTCCTAGTCTGCAGACCCATGTAGTAATAACTATGTTATTGTTTTTTTTGAGTGATAGATAAATCACTTCTACAGAATATGCAATATTTGTTTACAGGCAACTCACTGGTGTATTATCTGTCCCCTGCAATATTTCCCTATAGGGAGTTGCCAAACAGCACATGTAAAGTATTATCTCAGGAGCTTTTCCTATGGAAACCTGTGTACCTCGCATTACGCAGGCCATTCAGGCTGCAAACAAGGCTAATGTGCAAGAGCCCTCAATCTGAACCTGTGTATTTTGAATAGATAATTGGAGCTCAATGATGATCTAAAAAAAAGAGGGGGCAGGAAAAGTTTGGGGAAGTTAAAGATTATAATATATAATATAATAAGGAACATTTTCATTATTAGTTGGTGTTTTCATGAAACTACAGAAATCCTTTGGTTTTTCTATTTGACATTAATAATTTTTAGTCTACCACCAAAGCAGTTACTTTGAGTAGATACATTGCTCCGTTTTAGATGTATCCCGGACATAAAAAGTTACTGCTGGACTGCAATATTAACCGATAAGAATAGAGCACCTTATCTCTTATCTGTTGCCGGACTTTCTCCCTTTCAGCTTCCATTCGGGCATGCTTTGCCTTCCTCTCGTCCTCTTGTTGTTGTAGTGCTTCTTGTCTCTCTTCCTCCTTCTTTTGGGCATCTGGATCTTTTTCCTCTTCACCTCCTAACATCTTTCCCATGTCCTTTGTTGCCCCTGAACAGAAGGAAAATATTATATTTCATTTGTGTTAAAAGAGTCAGGTTTCTGCCCACATTCTTTCTGCAAAATTTACAATTTATTTACCCCCCCCTGCCATTCCTGACGCCCCTATCTCATCCAGCGCTGTCCTATCAATATTGCACTGGACAAGATGGGGCAGTCTGGTAACAATCGGAGCCCCGGCAGCGCACATTTACCATTCAGTGTGGCTACAGCGGCTCTAAACTGATGAGGAGGCTGCTGGAGGAGAGCCAATCCCCCCTAGTGGATGACGCCACATGGGGGCAGCGCGCGTGAGATCAAAAGTACATTGCACGAAAACATTTCCTATGGATAAAACCGTTTTCCAGTGTGATTCTCCAGAATGTGACCCTTTAAGTTTACACTCTCTCTCCCTGGTGTGATGTCACAGAGAGGGTGGCCAAAGGAATGTACGGATCACAGTGATAACTACTACAAAGTAAACATTTTATAAACAAAAACCCAATAAACACATACTGTTTTGAAATTTTTATTTTTAAGATTTACTCAGTAAATCTTCCTTTTATTAGTTTTTTTTAACATTCTTTTTTCTTTTTGTTTTTTTTTTTTTTGTTACCAAATGCTTTTTTTCAAGCATTTTCTATATTCAGGGTGTCTACTAGACCCCTTGTATGGACCTATTTTGGGAAGGCCTCCACATAAAAACCGTCTGGACCTTAGCAGAGCGCTAGGGATGTAACCTTCTGACGGTTCGCCCATGGCACCTTTTTTTTTTTATAACCGTGCCATGGGCATTGCGGCCTGCCCAGCTGAAGGTGTTAAACATAAGTCCTGCGTCCACTGTAGCTGGAAAAAGTGACACAAACTACCCCTTCATCCCAGAACTAAGCGCAGAAGCCTCAACCCCCACTACTTTCTGTTTTCCAAGCATTCCTCTTTTTCTGGCCTTTCTGCCACTTAGAATTTCAGTAATATTACCCTGAAAGTGCCTTGTAAGACAGATCTGGATGATGGAACATAAAAGCCTAGGAACACACTCTCGATTTAAGCAATATAATTTGATGTAAGATAGATAAGACCTCGATTTTGTATTTAATAATCGATTGTCCCGTGTGCGCTATAGTGTCATACAATCGTCAGTACAATAGTCGATGTGGAGACATCGATTATTGACTACAAATCGTCGATGCTATTGGCCCTACCCCCCACAGTAAACTATCACTTCATTGATACATTGTCGATGGGAAAAAGTTAGTACAATCATGGTACATTCGACGACAATTTTCCACTAGTCCGCATCCTTTTCTCATCGATGTAAAGCTCTTCATCGAACTAAAATCGTCATTGTACCATTGTCCCGCGCCTAACCGATTTTGGTACAATCATGTAAATTTTCATTGATTACACAAATCTATTGTACGCTTAAATCGAGCCGTGTGTTCCTATCTTAAGGGCACGATTCCTACACCTTGCATGGACAATTGTCTGGAAAACCACTTCAGTGCAGAGGGATCAATTGTATGAGAAATGATATCTCTCTGCAAAATACCCTGAAGTATCTATTACTAAAACAGCAACCATAGGACTTTATGACTAATATCTTTATTCAAAATTTTTAAATATATTTTAAATGTTATTGTCACCAAAGCAATCAATCAATCAATTGAGTCAACTGTTCAATACAGCTTATCAATGCAAAGTGCTTGTGCAAAGGACCTTGGGCTCACTGCTCCCTGGACTAGCAATCATTCTTGATAATTATTAATAATTATTATGACTTGAGTCTTTATTAAGTATCATGTTTTCCAATGATCCATAGCAATCATGTAATTTCACCTTTTATCAGACAGCTAAAATAGACATGCCTTCTGAACTGTTGCTGTGGGTTTAATCATGTTCATACTTCCTAACTTCTTTTTTTTTCTTTTACAATTCTATCCTATTTATTTAAAGAAATAATAATATATGCTAATGTATGACCTAATGTATGAACTGTGGCTTTGGTCATTTGCTTGGTGTTCATATGTGGCTATATCTATATATGGCAATGATGATGGCTTACTGAGTTCTTAAGCTTTTTTTTAATAATGAAACTTTAAAGCCGTACTGACAGCTAATTATCACTGAAATACAAAATAAATGCCACCATAAGGGTTATGAGTTTTTTTCCCCTTCTTCTATTAAATCACACATGGGAAAGAATCACATAATATGAGCAAAGATGTGCATATTAGGATTAGCTGCTAATGCAAGTTCCGTATTATGTTCATGCTATTTAAAGATTAAAATATTCTAGTAAATCAGACCATAGGATTCCAGTAAGAGCTATCATGGATGAGATTATACTAAATGGCAGTTATGCAATACTCATTTGGAAATGAATCTTCAGACAGTTTATATCAAATTACAGAAGAATGTTCTGCCAGCTATGCATGGCAGATCCACATTTTAAAAAGAAGTATAATATATATATATATATATATATATATATATATAGTGACCTCCTTCTAAAAAATATAGAACCAACATTCTTCCACAAGTGCTACTTCTTTGGCTAAATATACAACTACAAAGACATCGCAAAGTAAGCTCCTTGTTGGTTTCTAAACAGCAAAAAAACAACAACACATATATGTGCACAGGTATGCATTCACCCATACTGCCCTATGTAAAACCCATCTACTGCGGTGTTCTGAGATATTTTGCTACCCTAAAATGTTTATCTACCCTTACAACTGCACATGTGCATAAAGCCCTAGTTTTGGGGCTTTTTGGGGGTTAATCTT
>CM070034.1:41893980-41947959 GCA_036250615.1 Ptychadena robeensis | reverse complement strand
ATAGTTCGCCGGCAAACAGTTCGGGCCATCACTAGTGCCCAGGCCATTTGTTACCAGGAGTTCTGTGATATGGTTTTTTTGGCAACTAAAGGAAAGAGATCTTGTTTTGGTATTTTCTATTGACTTTTGTCAATAGAATACTGTTTTGGACAACAAATATTGCCAGGAAGCCAGAAAAGAGGCTGTACCCCACACCAGTGATAATGCTACCACTTACCTACCTATACCTATGCTGATATCTATGACAATTATATGGACTCAGTACAGACTTTTTTCTTTTTTTTTGCATACATTTTTTTTTCATTGGTGGTTTATTCTATTTTTTCTAATGTCTTTTGAACCAACATTTATGTGTTTACTTTGGTTCTATTTTGTATTTCTATGGTTTGCTTGCTATGAAAACAATTACAATTACATTTAAGAAGAAACAGTGTTAAGTGTTGTGTGGTGCAGGGCAATACTGCTTTCTCCACTGCTATTTTTGAGTTCCTCTTTCTGGCCATTGCCATTAACAAATAAGTTAAACCTTCCCAGAAACCTTGCCCTTTGCTTGCATCTGATGTAATAAGCTGGGACTATATGCGTACATTTTTAAAATGCAACATAGCGGGTTTTACAAACATTTCTACCTATATTTTTGATTTTGTGAATTTAATTCTGTTTTAAAGATCAGGTTGGCCATTTAGCAGGGGGCAAGCATATGTGCTTTAAAGAAAGCTGCCCTTCTTGTATTTATATATATACTGTATTTTCAGACTATAAGACGCACCGGACCATAAGACGCACCCAGTTTTTAAAGCAGGAAAACCAGGAAAAAAATATTTCATATATAAAAGTGTTCACATCAATTGGGCTAATGCAATTGATTAAATGAATGCAATATCAAATTCAGCCAACAGATGTCACTAGCAGCAGTACACACACATCACGTCACCTCTTCACTCATCAGGAGGAGGGGGGCAGGAGGCTGCCTAGTCTTCTCTGCTCTCCCGATCTTGCTATGACTGTGTCCGTGGAAGCTGCAGTGATGGCAGTTCCCATTGACACGGAGAAAGAGATAGATGGCCGTTCTGGACTTTGTTGGCATAAGCAATAATACAGTTCAGATGGGAGATCCAGCTGTGGGCGGATCTCACATCTGAGAGCTCCCCAGCTAATCTCCTTGCTGGGAGAGCTGGCGGGGAGCCACTCAACGG
The DNA here is from genome assembly GCA_036250615.1 of Ptychadena robeensis. NCBI lineage: Eukaryota > Metazoa > Chordata > Amphibia > Anura > Ptychadenidae > Ptychadena > Ptychadena robeensis. Next base: position 41,946,763 of record CM070034.1, on the reverse strand, counting down.
TGGGTGTCTCGCATTTGGACCATAAGACGCAGGCACTTTTCCCCTCCGATTTTGGGGGTGAAAAAGTGCTTCTTATTGTTCAAAATATACTGTAAATGCTGGATCAGTTACATCACTTCTGGCACTTTTGTCCATGAAAATGATAATGCTAATATTATATAGGTTATATTATAGGTCAAACAATTGGTTATATCAGTAGTTCCTAAACTGGGGGGCATGAAGGTACTCCAGGGGGGCGTGGGCCCTCATTCTAAACCTGTGTTTCAATAGGGAGGGGGGGCTTGAAAATGTTCCTAAATAGAATAAAGTTTGGCATGTCTTTATAATAACACTAGTCCATTGTCTATTCATTCTAATGAGACCATACAGAGACCTATGGACAATATTGGTCTAAAACTGCAATTAGCTGTAGACAATATTAAAAGCAAATTTTAATTGTGTACGAATAAAACTGCTTAAAAAAAGATCAATCTTACCCCCTAAAGCTTGCTTCATAACGAAATCCATGTTCCTTGTTTGAGTTTTTCTTCCTTGTCAAAGAGGAATTCTCATTCAGTACAGCTGGTGGGAGGCTCTAATGATATAAAAGAAAGAGGATGATCAGAACATAGGGAACGTAGAGACAAAATATATAGTAGCATGGGTTAATAAATCCACAATATTCAGTAGATTATTTTCTCTTTATATGCAATATATGTAGTATGCCTATATCACTTCTAATTGTTGTTAAGTACAAGAGAACATTTTGAAAAAAACCTGTTGACCACAGCAGGGGAATAATTTGACAAAGGGGGACATCAACCATGTTTCCACAATAAAGTGACTTAACCATTGCCGCCTTTGTTGTTGTAGTTGCTTAGATGATGCAGTAGCACCATCGATGATTAGACAAACCTAGCTCCACCAACAATGCTTTAGATTGTCAGTAATAGCTGAAATGATTGTTCATTTACTTCCACCTGCTCTACTATTGTTGTGAAGGATTCATGGAAAATCCATCTTCAAAACTGCATTAACTATTAACGTTGTAGAACAAATAACGAATATGTATAATCTAGACCTTTTGGAGGGTTGGAAAAAGTAGGGAATGGTTAGAATCACCTTCAACCTAACTGACTACTGTCTGTTACCTTTGTTACGGAAATAGAAAATCCAAATGTTTACATTTGTCACCAGAACACGGGGAAAAATCTAGTTCTTCTAGTGAAGAAAAGTACTGGTTGCATAGCTGTATTTCACTTAGGGATGTACTCACTTTTGTTGCCAGAGGTTATTAAGTGGTAGTGTGTTGAGTAATTTTTAGAGGATAGTACATTTACACTGTAAAGCTGCCCATACATGAGTCGATGGCCATGCAATCAATGAATCCTGCTGCACTCAAGCGTTCCTAAATTCAATGGAGAATCAAGGCGCAGAACTTCTGCACCCTCGATTCAAGATATGGACCCTCTGCCCCCATTCAAAGTAACAGGGTTTACCAACATGTTGGTTTGTTGTCTGATCAGGTTTTTTTGAGCTGGATCAATTGATCCTGCTCGAAGAGACGAAAGTGGAGGCCACAATTAAATCAAGCACAATCAATCACCGTGAATGCGCACGACAATTGATTGTGCTCGAATAGATTAAAACATCGAGCCATATCCACCTTTCTACAAGCTGAACACTGACTACTTTACATTGTATGAGAGTGTTGTATCTACTGTGTTGATATTATAAACTAAACACAATATGATTGATGTACTCACTTTTGTGAGATACTGTATACACTTTAAGGCTTTAGATGGACCCATAAAACATAATGGGTATTGCAAAACTGTACCACCGCTTTTCACAACATAACAGAACTTAGCTAGGAATTACAGGTTACTGTATATTACATCTTTGTTCATATGCTGAAGGTATGGGAGTAAAGTTTCTTTAGGCTAGGCAAACTTTTACAGGCCCAGGATCAAATGTAAACCCCACCATTTATCATTACTTCAAAAACATACAGAGATGTCTTGCACAGAATAACAAATTTGTGAAAATGAAAGGACCTCTGCACTAGAGCATTCGCCCAGACCCAGGAGCCACATTTTGGTTTGTCAAGGCTGAAGGGGGTACACTAATGTTAGATGTATAAGGTATGCACATTTATGTTTGGGCATGACTTATTTAGATGATACTGCTTTCACTCTTGGATGAGTTGTTGGGTTTCTGAACCCCTGGATGAAACATAAGAGCCAAGACTATAAAAAGATTCTGTAACCTGTCTTGTCTCTAGCTCTGAATAGTAAGGTCCCAATGTTGACATCGGCATACCTATTCTTACAGTAAATCTGAAACTTGGCTAAATAATAGATGATATCAGGTGCACAGAAAACTCTTAATTCTTCTGACATTTTCTTATAGTTTCCCTTGGGAGGTTTCATGTATTTTTAAACGACTATTCTATGCTTCTGTCTCGCTGCTAAAGAAACTTCCTAATTACATGCATTTGAACAAAGAGGGACATGACACTTTTTCTTGCAAAAATAGAATCCTGGATTATTTTTGCTACCAGCTATTATAGGTTGTACAGAGCCAACACAAACAAGTACTTTCACAGAGGCATGAATATAAAGCTTAAAGCAAAGCTATATTCTCTTTTAAGGGTCAATCCAAACAAAGTGATAGTCTAGTTACATAAGGAACCTAGTAGGCTGAGTCAAGAGCTGGCTTATTATATCCAGAGAAGACTTAAATAGTAAGATCCTCTAATTTGGGTGTTTCTGACATCTCCGGGTGTTCCCTATTCATGCCAAGTTGTCTATTACATAAGATAGATTGAAAATACAGAAAGCACATATATGGGGATCAGGAATTCTTACCCAGAGACCCAGTTACTGTTGTCAAATGTTGGCATGTTTAAACCCCCTCTGAACAATTTTTGTATGGCATGGAAAAGACATTATGATCCTTAGCCACCTGTCAAAAACTTGACAAAAAGTTTGTCTGGAGTTAGCTTAGAATCACCCATATCTGAATTTGACATTGCTAAAAGTAACACTGAGGCTTCCATTGCTCCATCTGAAATTGTTAGCCTCATGTTTGTCCTAATGACCTTCCTGCTATGATTCTAAAGCAGACGTGAGAAAAATAACTCCTGGGGGCCAAAAACGGCCCATTAGTGTTTTAATTTGGCCCTTTGTCACCTTCATGTCAGGACGCTCTAGCTACCCTAATTCCCTGCAAAAAGTGAAGACAACACCTAGAGGATAATTGTTTGGAGGGTTTCCTAGAAGCCATAGTTTGCATGCAATAGAATGTGTATGCTTCTTCTCAAAAGCTTCTATTTAATAAAAATTTTTTTAAATATCCTGTCTTAGCTACGAGACCTTAGGACCCCTATGCCGGAGGGCCCTTGCAGGCTATTGGTCCGGCACCTGTGTCACAGTTAAAAACCCATAAAAAGTTTGCCCAACCATGTCCTAAAGGAACCATCTGTATGGCTACAGTGAGAAGAAAACAAAAACTGGGAGGAGAGCCTGGTCAAAGTGAAATGACCACTAGTCCTTCATCTATGAAGTTCTCTCTGGTCACTGAAGGTTCTACCATACCAGTCAAGTTTGGCTATTTAAAAACCGGGGGACATACAGGAAGTAACGCCAGTGATTCTTCCGCGTTCCACGTACCGGAAGTGACGTCAGTGACGTCACTCCCGGCGTCTGCCAGTCTTTTAGCTTATCTAGCAGGGAGAGGGCATTACTCTCCCTGCTTATGTTCCACCCGCATGTGCTGGTAATGTGCGTGGCGCAGTGGGTGTAATGCCCTCTCCCTGCTAATCAGCTCGATTTCAAGAACCCGGGGAAAATCCGGGATTCCTTGAAATCGGGATTTGTCTGGGAAAGCCACATAAAAACGTGACTTTCCCGGCCAAAACGGGAGACTTGATAGGTCTGGGTTCTACACAATGGTCCACATTTTACAAATGGGCTTCAGTACTAAAGCTAGCCACACATGGTACAATTTATCATTCAATCGAGGTTCGATTCGATTTTGTACTTCGATTAAAAAAATCGAACATCGATTGTCATTTAATCTAAGTTCTCCACATGGGGAGCACAATTATTGAACAATTTCGACTGAAATTAAATCAAAGTAATCTAAAATCGTCGATTGGATTAATGTTTTTTTTTAACAGGAACTTTTTTTTTCCAGGAAGTAGTCATATGCTAATAGCGCACATCGAGATGATTGAATCGAAGCAAACAAAACACTGTCAGTAGTTCGATCATTGACCAATCAACCCAAATTTTTCAACTTGTCCGATCACTTTTCAATCGACGATTTTACAAAAATCGTACAATGAACGTCGATTGTACTATGTGGGCATCGTTTTTTCATCGAAAATCATCGATTGAACACTAAAATTGTACCATGTGTGGCTAGCTTAACAAACACTGCACGACATAAGGGCTGGTTCATAACATATTACAGTGACCAGTAGCACGTGTTTAAAAAGCATGCCAAACTATTCATCATAATGCACTTGAGTTGTGTGAACTATGCCGAAAGAGAAGCAATAACAGAGTTCCCTCTCAGTCATGAATTGAATCACTGACATGATACAAGTATGGACAAGACCTTTGACATCAACCTAGTCCTTTTAATTTAGTGGACACTGGGTGGTGGGGTCAGAACCATGTAGCTAGACGTCTTTATTACTATCTGTACATCGAAATTACATTCAAAGGGCTTGAGGGTAGGACAGCCTTTAGTCCTAATGTCCTTGTGTGTCTTTGTGAATGGTGTAAAGAACATACAGAAATCAAAAGTTCCAATGCACAGTCCCCATAAAGTCCAGTCTATGGTTTTATTATTGAGTAAATACAAATGAAGGACCTCCATTTTGGGGGTAAGCAGTCCCCCTTTTTTTTCTTCTTTGCACAGCATGGTTGGTGGTTGTCATGCTTAAAGTTGCGTCTTGGATTTCAGGTTTCAGGAACTTAATTCTGTTTTTTTTTTCAGCCATGTGTTACAGATCTACTTGTTTTACCAGAGAATACTTGTTTCAGAAACAGCCAAGGAATTAGCATTATCAGACGGCTTCTACATTTCTATTGGTAAAAGTTTAATTTAAAGATTGCTGTAAGATCACAAAGATTCCCCCTATAAAAACACAGCAACCAGTCAGGTGTTTGATGTAAACAGTTATGATAAACCTATAGACCCAGTAATAAACTGCTGGAAAGCTATGATATTATGTGCCGCAATGTTGTTGGAGTATCATCTGACAGTTTTTTTCTGCCTTCAAAACAGTCCCAATTACCATAATTACAAAATGTTATGGGAATTACCTGAATCTAGTTGCTAGATCATGTAAATGAGAAATGGCGTTCAGTAACCAATGGGAGATATGTCAGTTTTATCCGAGGAAAAGAGATTATTTCCTGCTCATTTACCAAATGGATTAAGCATTGCAATGTGTACATTTCTACCACAGATAGGACGCAAAAACTGGCAAGCGATAAATATGAATATCCAGCTGTTTGTGATCACTGGAATACACAGGGTTTACACATGTCAGGCAAAGTCATATCATCAGAACTGCAAACTGTTATACCAAGAAAAATCCTTTTTACCCATCACATCACTATCAATTTCCACAAAACTGCACTGACACCTGTCCTTTTGAGGAATACTTAGGGAAAAGACTATTTCAAGGCTTTTTGCATCATGAATGCTAATAAGCAAGTCTTGCTCTTTTGTTCATATGCATCTGCATGGTATTAATGCTTTAGCTATGCGTTTATTTTACTCAAATAGGTCACGTCGGTATAGCAAGAATTCTATTTCAAATGAGCTGAAGTCTCCGCAGTTATTTACTTGAAATATCTAGGTACTTTTCCAACATACTCGTACTCTTAATACTGTAGTGTAACAGAATTGTATATAAATGTGTATTTAGCCGGCACTGTTACTGTATATATTTTCATGTGCATATACCTTTAAATCTTCTGTGAAGATTCTAGAGTGTGCTGGAAGGTTCTTAGGTCCAGCAACAGAGACAGATGCAGCGCAGGACTACAGGAACCAGCAGGCACCACATGAGTGTTACCCTGAAAAGGCAAGGGGTTGAGAAGGGGGACTCCCCCTACAGAATAGCCAGCAACACCGAAGACTGTCGGCCTCCCTTTCTGTCTGCCTGCAATTCTCACCTTGGGCTTGAGCCTAAAGCTAGGCACACACGGGTAGATGTGTAAAAAGATTCTTGTACAATCAATCAACGTGCGCGGTCACGGTGATTGATTGTACTCTAATCTGCTTACAAACCTACCTGTGTGTGTGCTTTCCTTCGAGTGGGATCAATAGAGCCTGCTTGAAGAAACTCGATTGAACGGGGTTCCAACATGTTGGAAAACCCTGGTCAATCTCTTATACTTTACATGAAGAAGAATCTTCATGCAAAGTATCGGAACAGCTTCGGCTCTGCCTTCTTCCTACACACTGAGCCTGACAGTGTGAAGGGGGCGGAGCCAGCACTCTTCACTCCTGAAGCCAACACTGCTGTGAGTGAGAAGCAGGCTGGATGGATTTCTTCCCAGCTTCTATCCCATGTGAATGTGTTCTGATTCACAGGGGCTACAAGCTGGGGAGAACGGGTCCTGGAGGTCCCCATTGAATAGGAATTAATGTGCCCATGTGGTGCACATTGATTTCCATTCAATTGATCCCCCATCAATCACAGCGTGGTGACGTCACCACGCTGTGATTAATTGGAGGTCGATTGCACAGGAATTTACCCGTGTGTGGCTAGCATTAGCCTTCCAGCAACTGGTTTATAGTCTATAACTTATTTCCTACCCATACACGGGTCGATTAGGTATCCATACACTGGTTGATTTTTCACTCGATTTTTGACCGATCGATTACCGTGCTCGTTCAATTGACATGTTGTTTTTTTTGGTCGATCGTTGGCAATCAAAGCACGTTGGTGGACCCATAGCTCCCTATGCAACAGCCTTTCAGATTGATGGATTTGCTATTTTGGAGATCGGCTCATGTCGATCAGCCACAAATTGGATTCCCAAGGTGGTTTTGCATTGATTCCTGATCCGATCAATTGCAGATTCTAATTGATCGGCAATTGATCGGTGACAAATCGACCCGTGTATGGCTACCTTAAGTATTGCACCTCATCCCTGGCCTGACAGGTGATGGTAATTGAACTGTAAATATTCCCTTTAGTAAAAGTTATCCCCTTAACCAGCCTGCATGAACTTCACTTGATTAAATTCTGCGCCCCGCAAGGAGGAGTGTAAAATCTGAGACAAAATCTGGCACCTGCTATCAGAAACACTTTTCTAATGATTTAAATATTGCAACGTTACCCTTAAAGTCTGGGCTCTGCAGGCCACTTGAGGTCTTCCATGCCAGACTCATCAATGTTTGTTTGCATGGAGATGGGTTTGTGCTCAGGGGCACAATTATGCTAAAACATTTCCGCCATACAGTACAGATACTGCACCACATCACAGGCACAAGAAAATAAAGCACAAATTTCATTTTCCCATCATTCCATCTCTCTTATGTGTTTATGCATGCGTTCTGTTCCCTTGTTACTTTCCGACTAACACACCATTTACAGTTGAGACACAGTCTGTCATCTTTGCTAATGTGACAGCCTAGTCATAGCACCATTGTTTGTTTTGCTCCATGTAACATTGTCTGTTGTGAGAATCCAAACTGCATTGCGTGTCTCAAACTAAGATCTGTAAGTACATCAAATCTATATAGTTAGTATTATTTAATTCAGTAGATTTGTAAGTTGTGGGAACATTGAAAAGAAAAAACTATTGCTCTAGCATATCAAGTTTTTGCATAAAATAAGTTCAAATTTGACTTGACTTTGAACCTAATTTTTTGCAAAAACTATACATGCTAGAGCAATAATGTTCCCACAACCCTTCTCTACATCTCCAGTAAATTTGGTGATGATAGCATGTTTGGGGGCTTTGCAATTCACTCAAAGACCACCTACAAAATGCAGCGATTTTCATTTTTTGACCCAAATATAAGCCAAATTTCATTTTTTGAGCACATTTTCGGTACTGAAAAATTGGGCTTATATTCGAGTATATACGGTAACCTCATAAACCAGTAATTCACAAATGTATTGATTTGTTGGAATATAATTATGGAGATTTCTCCAGTTTTGGCCTTATCCTATAATTTATAAAATGATGATTGCCTGGAAGTCTATAAAGTGTATGGGAATTTTGGAGTAAAATCCTTTAAGATTGATTTGATACCTAGGCATTTTGATCCTTGCCTTATCTATCATAATTTAGGCTATGCTTCTACTGCTTCAAAACTACCACGTTTGATGGTGAATGCATTGGGCACTCCAAAAACACTAGAGTAATACATTCAAGGTGAAATTAAAATCAAATTTCTCTGCCTGGCACTGTGTCAGTAAACCGTTCCAATGCGACCCTCACCCCTCCTAACACACAGTAGAAAAATAGCCTTAGAAAAAAGGCCTCACATATACATCAGCAGTGTTGCTACAGTCTTAAAAAACACAGGAGCCCATTTTTAAAAGACTGATTATGTGGATTAAAGGTATATTTACTGGAATCCATTGGCATAGCCTACATAATACTTTGAGGATGTCTCCTTTACTTCTTTAAGGCTGCTATTAATTAAACCTAGTAGAAAATCTGAAGGTGACCCATTGCATTGGAAGTATATATTACAAGTGCAACTGTCCACTTTGCCTCTTAGCTGCTCATGTTAAAGAATAAGCGCAAGGTCACTCTATATGATACGGCAATGTAGAACTGTTCAGTTCCCGAGCGGCATATTTTTAATAAAAAGGGCTTAGGTCATGTTGTATTTGTGCTACTTGGCCCTTGAGAATACTTTTAATAAAAAGGATATTTTTTATAATAAAAAATGTCACATAATCTTATTTGAGGCTCACTGTTGAGTAAAGGAAACAAATAAAGCTTATCTCATATGGAATTAAATGTGTTACACACGGTTAACAAATGTGGAGGTGGAGGGAGAGGGGTGGACCCTGCAAACTGAAAAATCCTCAAGCAAACTGCACCCCTACACCCCTTTAGGATTCCCTGTAGCTGCATGCCTAAATTGCAATTTATTATTATATATATATTATTATTCCAGGGGGGCGCTGGCCCTCATGGTTAACCTGTATTTGAATGGTGAGGCGGGGGGGGGCTCGATTATGTCCCTAAATAGAAAAGGACGCCCTGCAAGGAACGTCTGGGAACCACTGCCATAGAGGATGTTGGAGGGGTGGGTACTTTGGTTTTACTGAGAAAAATTTAACCTATACCAATGTTATAAACAGTGAAGGTTGGTATTTTATCCCAGAAAAGAGCTCTGCCCCCCCCCCCCCCCCCCCCCGAAAAGATGTTCCCTGATAAAGGAAGGGTCAGTGGTATTTATAGCATACCAATGCAATAAGTAGAGGAAGAGTAGGTATGGCCAGGGCAGCGGGGGGTGGGGATTCTGCTCTGGCCCAGGACAGGAGTGTTCCCCTGACGGCGACCCTGGGTATTGCTGACACAGTGAAAGAAGTGCATTGATAAAATCCTCAAACCATCACCAAACTATGCAATACTCCTGCAGCCATTTATGTGACATATAATAGCGACCCTGATAATGCTTCACCTGTCTAGCCTTTGCTCTATGTAGATATGACTGTGTAAATGTTGGTTAAAATAAACAGAACAGATGGGCTACTAAATTACACAACAGTGCTAATGAGGTCTGGGATAATAAAGAATAACAATCAACTTGGCTAGTGTTACGGATGTCAGGTAGGTATTTAGCATCCAGGAATCTGTTCTGTTCTGCTAGAATTGATGAATCTATAATAGGCAATGTTTTTATTTAACAAGTAGAAAGGCAAAGGGGAGGCCAGGAAAGCCCTCCAGATATTATTCCAATATGTATATTATGTATTGCAAGAATTCCTTTTTCTCCCAATGTTTACATTATGTGTTATATTATTATATTATTTGTCTTTTTAAAAACAGAAGAGAGACAAAAATATTTAAAGTTTACCATTGAACTTGGATAGTACAGTTTGTGTCTTTTACATTTCTCTGGCAAGTGATCAAACCCCACCCAGCCATCAATAAAGAAGACTTTTCTCAGGATTAAAGACTATAAAGTCAACTGTCCCCATACAGAGTCTCCAAAGAAGACCCACTTCTACCCAACAGCCAGAGTATAGTAAACCTTGCTTCTGTAACGCCAGTTAGAACTCTGGATATATGTAAAGAAAGGACATGATATATTGCATAGTTACCCTACAACTGTACAATCAGTTGCCAGGTAAATTTGAAAGTAGTCTTGCAGTGGTATGTCCTCTTAACCTCCTTAGCGGTCATGATGAGCCCAGCTCGTCCAGAGTTTGTGTGAAAAACAAACTCTGGATGAGCTGGGCTACTGAAAGCCGGAAAGCTACGGTGATGCTGCTTCCCGCCGCAGCATTTCCGGGATTGTGCGGCATCAACGATCGCGTCACGGTCACATGGAAGGTGGCGGGCAGCCCCATAGACCTCTATGTTAATGGAGGGGCGTCTGCTTTCCAGCCCTCACAGCTGGCTTCATTAATGACACCGGCTGTGTGGAGAGGGGGGAGGGAGGAAATGGCAGGCAGTGCACCTCGCACCTCGCACTGTTACAAATAGCGCGGTACGGGCGGTGTGCTAGGGAGGTTAAAGCGGACCTACCACCTGGTAGTTCTCTCTGCAGCATTGGCTGCAGCTCAGCCCATACTGAAGGGACCCCCAACTGAAAATAAAAAAAGCCTCTGTTCACCTAGCTGACAGCTCCATAGATGCAGCCGACTGCCCCCCTTCCCCCACACTGGAGCTCCCTGCAAATGAGCGAGTCTCTGTTTGGGGGGGGGGGGGGCAAGGGTTGGTGTCAGCTGCCAGTTGCCCTGAGAAGAATGGATCTGGAAGTGGTTTCACTTGTCCCTAATTAAGATGTTTCCACCATCAGTGAAAATGTGAGGAAGGTAAGTAAGTTTTTTTTGTTTGTGTGTAGCATTTTTACAGGATCTGAACTGCTGACAGGTAAGTAATGTGCCTATTCATGTATGTGCTTTTTTTTTGTTTAAGTTTAAAACCACTTTAAAGCTTATTAGAGGGTAATTCTGGTATACTAGTAGCACAAAATACAGCAATATATTTGGTGCTTTGAATAGAATTTCCATGTTCTTATTGTGCTTGTGTGTTTCCTTCCAGAGATGCTAAAAATTGCCTTCGACTCTGGAACTAATGTTAGATTGTAAGCTCATCAGAGGGACAGTTAAAGACATGACTATGGACGCTGTAAAGTCCTGCAGAATACGTTAAATGTTGTATACATCACATTATCTAAAAATACAATAATAATGATAGGTGCCTGACTGGAGTTGTCCTTTAACGGTTAATTAAATATTTAATGAGCTTTAGAATGGATTCATTTTTTGGTTTCATAGGAAAAGTATCTGTAGCTGATCCAGGTTCATTGATTTTTCTAAACAGAAGGATGAAGTGGTGAAGCTGAAATGTGGAAATTGCAGGGAGGTTAACACTGACGGTTATGTGGTTCAGGAAAAGGTCCCCTGGGACAAAAACGACGTAAATACCTATGAAAGTAGCACTAGATAAGCACTTCCTAAAACTGTGTCACTCCCCTAGGCACCAGCTACTGAACTAGATCTTTTTAACCCATAATCTGCTATAGAAGCAGTCCACTGTGGATCTGCCCTTTAAAGGTTATCTAAACACCTATCCATCCAAAGCCTACTGTCCCTTTCACTCGTGGGTTTATCTTCATCCACTGGGAAATGATATATATATATATATGTGATATATGTATACATGATCATTTAAAGGTTAAGTAGAAGATGAATTATGACAGAGTGACATTTTTCTCTTTTAGTTTTAAACAAGGGGTTGGTAGGTCAGGCATCTTCTAGAAAAACAAAGCCATACTGACATGGTGTTGACCCTACAGAGCTTGAGGCAATGAATGGAAAATGGATCATAGTGGATTAGCTTTTAATGTTAAAAGGATAAGTCATTTGATGCTTACATGACTCTGTGTAGTAGCAGGGCACTATATCCTGAAAACCTTACTTAGAAGAATATTATATACCGGTATATGAAAATGCACATGCTGTGACCTATAGCAACAGGATACAAGTCCCCAGAAGATAAATGGCCTAAAGAAAGTATGACTGCATGCATTGTTACACATTCTTTGCTATGAATAGGACCTACAAATATTAAAGATATGTCATTTTAAACCTTCTACCGAACAAGACATATTTCACACTATGTTACTCCCCCTTGTGTAACAACCTTCTGGTTACATTATCAGCCATTTACATTACCAACCATTTTCAGACTGGTGGAAGCTCAGGAGAGGATCAATGTAATGTGTTTAAAGGGATTAGCAGAGAGGAAGTCCACAAAAAAATATATATTTGTTGGCACTCAGAGCTTTTTCTCTCAGCCTGAACCCTTTTCAAATATACATGTAAAGACAATTAAAGCTTTCCTTAAAAAAAAAAAAACTTGCAGTTTAGGTTTACGGGTCCTATAATGGAAACGTATGTTGGAGGAAATATGGGACTTCCATTGCTAGTCTCTCTTTTAACATAAAATGACTGTCGCTGGTGGACCTAAACCTAAAAGAGTCTCAGGAAAAAATCTCCTCAAAGGTAGTCAAATTCCAATTTCAAACAGTTTTCTCTAAAACACCTTATCTCATTGACCAACTTCCCCAACCACTTGCTCACATGGGCAATTCAAATATTATTCAAAAATCCAAATACTGACACCTGCCCCCATGTTATTTTAATGAAACCCAATGCAGAATGTCTCTTTCCCTGGGCAGCCACACCTCTGGATGAATATAAGAATTAATTGTGGCCCACAAGTGAAAAAGTTGCCCACCCCTGCGCTAGATCAACGTCCCCTTAAGTGAGTGAGGACAAGTGATCACCACTCAATTTGTTCTCTCCCATAGTAAACAGTCCATTCCTCTCCATAAGTGCCAAGTGCTGTTTGTACAAATTGCTCATGAATTATTATTTCCAGTGACTAAAATCTACAAAGCTGTAGACTGAGGGTAGGGGGTTATTTGTTCAACAAAGATACTCATTGTAATATCTTTGACACAAAGGCCGTTCCATGGACAACAAATATACACATTAGGATAATCCTATGTTTTATAAACATTTTGAATTGAGCCCCTCTATTTGATGATGAAAAAATGTTACAGACATTTGAAATTAGAAATTGTAACCATTTTAAAGTCAGATGACATAAAAATATAAGAAAGGAGAGACAGATAACATGAACCTGAATACATAAGCAGATTTGAATTCTTCTTTGTGTCTGACAGGTTTGTAGACTATCTTCTTGTAACGTATAGAACAGTCGTTTTATAATCTTGTTCTTCTTTAAGGCTTTGTTTCCATTGATGCATTCCCGTGCAATATCCCGTGCAGCCGCGCAGCTGAACGCATGCCACAGTTGTCGCCCGTTTTCGCGTTTTTTTTTTATGCAGATGCGGATGCGGTTGGGGCGCGGATGCGTTTCAAAATGCTGCAGCTAGCGTTCAGAAACGCGCCGTAAACCGCATGCGCACCCGAACGCGCACAACCGCACCAGTGGAAACTATATTGAAGTTTCCAATGGATGCAGTTGGCGGCGGCGGCCGCGCGGCTGCAAATGCCCTGAATCGCATCAATGGAAACAAGCCCTAAGAGGGACCATGTACCTACACATAAACCACACCACTAGCATGCACTAAGCCCCCCCCCCAAACAATTTCCTTTAGATCTACCAATGGCTATGTAGTGCCGGGTCCTCCCTGATAGAATACATAGTGATTGGAAGGTTTAGAAAGGTCTTCCTATTACATGGTTTTGGTAGAACAAAAGTGGATTATACAGAAATTGTAAAAAGTAATTTTTATTTTATAAACCTGTTGATGGGTCATTTACAGTGACATATGTACCAGCACACATTATACTTTAAATGTACTAAATTCTAATTTGAAAATAAAGGTACATTTTTGACAGTATGTTTCACTTAAATCCATTATGTATTGCAATGTTTTTGTTAGAACCTTTAAAAAAAATTATTAGGTTTCCCAAGTTTCCCCATGTTGTCTTAGCCCTAAATACAATATTCAGCAAGTGTCACTAGAAAGTGCACACAATTGTCAATAGAGGCCCCCAATGCCCTGGCACAGGCAGTACCATTCATTGATCATTGGCATATGCTGGAGTGCAGTAGAACTGTGTAAATAAGTTCTAAAATACAAGTTTATGTGGTAAACAGTGCAGAAGGGCGACCTTTAGAAGCTAAAGATAGTTTGTTTGCTGTCAGGATTACTGTTGAAAAAATCGATAATACACTGTTTCATGATTTCCCATTGCCAAGCAGAGATAGAAAGAAAACAATGCATGTTATGGAATTTGGTTGGCTTGTGTATTTTAGTATAGAGATATACTGAGGTGTCTGTAATCATATTAGACATAACTCATAAGATATAATACTTAATTATAGTTTCATTATAAATAACTTTTATTAATACGGTTTTGAATATATGGTGGTTGAATGGGCATTTAGTTTAGTCCATGCCACTGTTCATTCATCAACCCATCCATTCATATCATAGCCCAATATGACCGTCTATCCATTTATCAGGTATAGCATTTGACCTTCATCAAACTATTTTGAAGAAACAGCCACTGCTTTCAACTTTCACCTTAACCTTCCTGAACACTGTGAAGTATACCTGCTCTTTGCATGGCCTGATGTTGACAGCAAGTTGTCTATTATTGATCAGGCACATTTCCAAGCTCAAGTTGGCCACACTAAGTTCCTATTAGGAATTGTGGGTGTGTCAGAGGTACATAGCTATGATGCCCAAATGATTTGTTTGGCTGTGATATGCCCTTGCTTAGGGCACGTTAATTAATGTCTGCATTATAATAAACAGGCCCCCTAAAAACTATGGAAAAACTTTGGGGCCTCGCATTTACACATCACAATGCAAGCTATGATGTGCTTGTGATCAGAGTATTTCACACATTTGTTTCCATTGAACAAGGGAAAAAAACATAGAGCAGACAATGCCTTATGGTCTTTGATGAGAGCTTTAAGGGTGAGGAGGTTTTCTAAACCATCAGTATAGTGAGTGCAGTTCTCATGTGAAAAGTTATCCTACAATAGAACCATGCCTGACAAGTTTCCTGTTTTTATGGGACTTTCCCGGTTAAATCGTAATTTCACTAAATACCGGATGTTTCCAGGATTGTTAAATTGATTCATTTAGGAGGGAGGGGGCATTACTCTCTCTCCTAAGTTCCCACCCCGCTTGTGCAGATGATGTATGGGGTGGGAAGTTAAGAGGGAGAGTAACACCCCCCCCCCTCCCTGCTAAGTTGGCCAGCTAATAGGAGGGAGGGAAGGTACTTCCAGATACCGGAAGGGACATCTGTGACGTCACTTCCTGTATTTTGAACACAGAAGTCATTCACCACTTCTTGATCTTTTATAAAAGGAAGACTTGGAGTAAGAGCATAAAGATAAATCTAAACTTGGCAACTTTAAAACCTTCCTAGCGGTCTGCCCATGTTAAAAACAGCGTGGTATGGGCAATCACGGCAGTGTACACAGTACACTGCCTGCAATTCCCTCCCTCCCCCCGCCTCTCTCCACACAGCCGGCATCATTAATGATGCCAGCTGTGAGGGCTGGAAAGCTGACTCTCCTCCATTAACATGGAGGTCTATGGTGCCGCCCACCCCCGCCCCCTTCCGCATCACTGTGACGCGATCGGTGACACCTCGTCATGACCGCTAGGGAGGTTAATGTAGAAGTGGCAGCCAAATGATTAATTACTGAGTTTGACCATAAAATTAGATAAAATAAAACAACTTTCAGTCTTCTAAACCTGTAAAACTTCTAACTAAGTCCTTCTATCAAATCAACATAATATCCATTGAGAAATATATTATTGTGTGATATACCGTACATTATGTTTAACATTTTTAGCCAGTTTAGTAAACACAGTAATTAGCCATACTATAACACCTACATGCAGGGGATACCAAATTATGCCATGTGGTAGCATTTATAAGCACAATACCGCAACACACACAAATTCTTACTTTACCATCCACAGCCATTATTGTTTATTACATCACAACACAAAAAAATACTAGTGGACAACTGTGACGTGCACCACAATACAAATGATGTCTACTTCAATAAAAATTGGAAGACAAGTTGCAATGCACTTTGAGTAGGCTGCCCTAATCCAAAGCAGGTTAACATATAACAAACCCCATGTTGTTCGTGCAGAGAATGGAGTGCTGAAGTGTTAATGGGCCATTAATCTTCTTTACTGCTGAGGTCCTCTAGTTTACCTATTAATTTTGGAGCCTAACACTTTTTACCAGTTCCCGAACCTTCTTGTGAACCAATAATAAATAGTGAAATATATATAGGAGATTAAATCTTTTGTATAGATCCCTATTTTATTACAGTAAAGTCTGCTTGTAATTAATTGGCACTACATGCTTTTTTTAGCTAATTGTATGTAACAGCACCCAGATCCTGCTTCAATATAGAGATTACCATATTATATTATTTATGCTTTTTTTAGGCTTCATAGCTTTTTATTTATCCTCACGGAACCTCATTTGTCATCTAGGTCAGTGCATCTAGGTCAGTAAATACAAGAAACAATACTTTTTATAAACTCTGTATCATTGTTAAAGAAACAAGTTTGGGAGCACAAGCGCTCAAATCAAACCTCAGTGTGGTAACGGCCTTTCAGGCTTGTTTTCACAGCGTCCAACGCAGGGAAACATAGGCAGACAGAAAGCCTTCCATTCAAGTGAAAAGGACACTTTTTATTGAAATAAATAGGGATAGAATCAATCCAACTGCAATCTGTTAGTTGGGCGACATTGACATGTCAAGCAGACAAAAAAAGCCCAGGTGAAGTATAACCCAAATCTCAAATGGATCCAGCTTTTAACCTCCCGAGCCTTGAGCATGAATTAGTTTGAGTTTGCAAATATTAATCTCATTGAGCTATACTCGGGCTTACATATCTGTCTGGCTGATCCTTCTAGGGGGGACCTCACTATTGTCCTGTAAATACAGGCACTTTGGGTCTTCACATCCACAGCATCATTAATGAATGATATATATGTGAAGGGGGGGAGGGGGGGGGGGGTAGGTGGGAAATCCAAACAGATTACACTGTAATTTGTTTGATTACCAGTACCGTTTCCTGTTAAAAATGATAAATGCACAGAGGGTTACTGAAAATAAATGCAATACTTGGCTTTTTAACATGGATTTGTTTGCAGCTTATTGATCATTTTAACAGTAGCATTCGCAATGAGAGAGCATAACCCTTTTGCACATCCAAGCCAAAGCATCCTTTCTTCTTCTAGCCTTACTGGTGCTTTTTAGGTCTTTGACATCACATGTGGTGAGTGATATGGGCAATGTGGAGATAAGGGCAACTTTTGCATTCATTCAGGAGCAGGAAAAGTTGTCTGATGATTGTTTGTACCTCTACTGCTGAATGAATGCAAAAGTTGCCCTTATCTTCACATCTGCAGAGCTCTACTGTGCATGTTACATTATCCACTACTGTCTTGTTTCACACTCTGAGGTTATATATATATATCAGCTTTAGGTAGACCTGAACCCCAAATTTAAAAATGCTTATCCCCAGTTATTATTATGACATGATTACATTTGTATAATGTATAATTATATGTGTCTAATATATAAGGTATTGAGTATACGTAATTATCTTTATCATCTGTATATGGCGGTTGCCATCAGCAAAGAGATTTTGTACCCATAGGACATGTCAGAACATTGTCCTACAATATTTGTATAATTAAAACTGTAGCTGGGCATAAGTACTCACATTAGGTAATCACATAAGTAATTGCAAGTGCAGTGAATACATTACCTGCTGTGACATGCTGTATTTCCTTATTTACTTGCGAGCAGGGAGACTGCTGGCAGCCAGAGAAGTAGTGTGTAGTAGGAAGAAAGACTTGCTTTGCCCCTGCCCAGTACTGAAAGCTTGGAGTGTGAGTGTTGGGGTTTGAACCCATGACTGGCTGCACCTCAGGCAGTGGCTCTGCTCACTAGGCTACCATCCTCTCTGGACTATTTGTTCTTGAATGTTAGTGGTCTTCCTTGTTCCTGCCAGCCTAGCTAATTACCGTGATCCTTGACACCTTCACTGCTGCCAACCCGGATTGTCTGACCAAGCTTATTGCTGCCTGCCCTGCTGCTTGTTACCTTGTATGCCTTTGCTCTATCGTGATACCTGCTGCGTCCTGCGGTCCTTGCCATTGGGCTTCTGTCCACTCTCCAGCCTCAGTATCCTCAGACTCAGGTGAGCCTACAGACCTAACAGTGAGTCTCTATGAGTTTGTCACTGGGCTCTAACAGTGAATCTACTCCAAGTGATTCTTTTCCTTATAGTCCGCACAAAATATGGTAAAAAGAATGCAGAAAATAGCATGGCAATGTATGCCCTGATTTGGAAATATTTGTGCTTAGGCATGCCAACAATTTCAAGCTGGCATTAGACAGATAACTCTCCACGTAGCATATTATTTATTAATCCACCAGCCACCTACACACCTATCAATCTGAACCAATACACTCATTTATTTGTAAAGGATGGCTGTCTTACATAGATGTCATAAAAAGCTATATTTAGTAGGATTCATCAGCAGAGAGAAATAAACTGTCAGCAATAGTGCTAAGAGTGCACCTGTACCTACACCATAAACATTAAAATATTAACATATTCCTATCAAGTAGTATCATAGCTTGTAAACAAACCACTCTCTAAGTGTCAGGTTTTAGCCAGTTTAAAACAGCTTATGGTCCATTCACATTTTCATGTTGTGTTAATGCATACACATTAACATACATTACAGCATTTTGTTAAGGCAGTCCATGTATTATGAATGGGCTGTTAACACACCAGAACACGTCTTTTAAAATTCAGTCCATTAAAGTGCACATTATATGGTTTCCATTTTGGGTTCTGCTATATAATATGTTGAGGTTTAGCATGTGCAATGTATTGCAAGATAACACACCACATAAATGTGATGCAGACATCATCTCATAGTCTAGGCTTGGGTCCAATAGGACAATGACACAAAGCATACATCAAAATTAGTACAAGGATACCAAAAGCAAGATCCTGCACAGAGCCAAGACCTCAATCCCATTGAGAATCTGTGGGGGGTGCTCAAAGTAAATGTTCATGCTGGAAAACCATGCAATTTGGAACAGCTAGAACAATTTGCAATGGAAGAATGGGCCAGAATCCATCAGGAGACCTGTGCTAACCTAGTAAATAACTACTCTAAGACAGTGTTGTCAGTTGTGGCTCTACACTATTGACTATTAATGGCCAGGGGGCTAATCATTTTGAATATCTCATTTTTGCCCTTTCTTATTTCAACTCTGTGTATCAATAAAATATCATGATTACACTTAGTGGACATTGTTTCTTGAAGTGTATTTGTTTCCAAAATAACAAACACTTGTTGCTAATGGTAATTTTCATAGAGAAATCGAGAGTGTTGTCTGATTTCATAAGAGGGGCTAATCGTTTTGGCCTCAACTGTTAATCATTTAGCTTGCATGCTGTAGGCAACAATAATTACCATACTTTTTGGAATATAAGATGCACTTTTTCACCCCCAAAATTGGGGAGAAAAAGTGCCTGTGTCTTATGGTCTAATGTGCCACCGATCGCGACTTGGCTCCCTGCCAGCTCTCCCGGCAGATCTTCCCACAATCAGGTCTTCCATCTCAACTGTATTGGTTATATTTGCAGAGCCCCACAGATGTAACCAATGCAGAGTATTTTGGGGAATGCAGTGTTCCCCAAACATACTCTACATTGGTTACATCTGCGGCACTCATGCTGGCAGTTTCCTCACACACAGTTGCAGAGGGGAGATATGAGTGCAGATTCCACCGCCCGCCCCCTTCCCCGTGTGTGAGGAAGAGGAGATGCCAAAGTGTGCTCTCTAGTGACACCATTTTTGTGGCTGAAATTTGGTACTGCAGGGGATTTTTCCCTAATTTATTTAAACACATTAACCTCCCTAGCGCACCGCCCATAGATACGGGCGATCAAGGCAGTGTACAGAGTACACTGCCTGTCATTTCCGGTATCTCGCCGGAGCTCTGCACGCAGCTGTTGTCATTACTGACAACAGCTGCGTGAGAGAGAACTAACAGGGTTCGTCTCAACCGCTAGGGAGGTTAAATATTTTTTTTCTTGCTCTAAAAACTGGGTGCGTCTTATGGTGAGGTGTATTTTATAGTCCGAAAAATATGGTAATTTATGTGCTTTTTATTTTTTTATTTTTTTGCTCACCAATGGAAAATGTTTGGAATGTTACAATAATGTTTTTTTTATTTTACATATCATGCTATCATACAGCATTCAGAGTACACACATACTATTTATACACACTTAGATTTCCCAGCATGTTCATTAAACCTTTAAATATCATATTGGTCATTTCTAAAATGAATTTCTAATATTGCCACAAATTCCGTTCGCTGTCTAGAAACGTATCTTCTATATATGCAGAGAATGTAAATTCTCTGCATTCTTCAGGAATGTTTGCCATTTAATGATAAGCAAGTCTATTTCATTTCGGTTTAGATGAAATCCCCAAGTCACTGGCAGTAGAAACTCATTTCCTGCCGCTCAGAGACACAGTTCCCAACACAAGACTTTGATATCTGCATCAAGCAGCTCAGCATTCGGGGGAGCAGCGTTTACTGTTTCACAGGACCAGTTAATAGGGGTGGAAGCAGATAATGATGTTTGCCCAAATTATCCCGTTACAGCTTAAAGAGCAAGGAGGCAAGGGAGATGATAAAAATAAATAGTTCATAATACATTCAATGATGGACAACAAATGCTGGAGCCATTAATTATTAAGGTGCAGTTAGTCCTGCCAGGTTCTTAATTTACAGAGATCTTAGAGAATGGGCAGGTGACGTTTATGTATGTATTCCCGAGGCAATAAATAGAAACAGGAGATAAGCACCATTCTCCAGCCTTCACACATTATGGAGGAATATTTATTACAGCTTTTGTGCCACTGAAAGATTTATCACATTTATGGAGAACATTCATTTCCTTGTCCAACTAATCAAGTCACATTGGCAACTGCTCACCCTACATCTCAATGCAAAATCAAGTCCTGCCTTTTAACATTGACTTTATAGATAGAATAGCTAACACTGTACTTGCTAGTATTTATTGTGCATTTATTTTTAAATTTTTTAGTTTTGAAGACCAATGAAGACCAATCTTGCTTACTCCCACTGGGTTGACATATTTTAAATGGAACATCTGACACACAGCAAATAAGATAAGAGCTAGATTGATGGCTGATTTGAGCACCATGCTCATTCATGGCCATCTATCTAATGCCCATCTAATGCAGCCACCCCTGTCTTCGAGCGGGATCAACCGATCCCACTTGAAGACAGGTCTGTTGAACAGGTAATGGGCATGTTTTTAAATACTGATCAGTGTCCACATCCAAAGGATTGACCGGGAATCGGGCACCTAAAGTGGCGCCACGATGACGAATGGGTCATCAATTGTGTGTCCTTAAGGGTGTCCATACATGGGTCGATACCCATGCGATCAACCCGCAATCAATCACAGCGCGGTGGCTTCACCACGCTGCACTCGAATGCGAGTCGATCGAACAGGAATCAATGTGCAAAGTGGACATCGATTTCCATTTGAGAAAATAATAAGAGTGTCACCCATACCCTAAGGGGAAAGGCCCCCATCCCAAAATAAATGTAGAAATACCAAAGGGGTGGGGGTGATCAACCTGTTCAGTGGGGACCATGTTCCTGTTTACACCTGGACCAGGGTTCCCATTGAGCAGCTTCAGTGTGGGGATCTGGACACTGAAGGCAGAAGGGTGCACTGTGCAGGGCGGTCTGGGTTTTGGCTCCGTCCCCTTGCTTCTGTTTCAGCTGGCAGGCAGACACACAGGCAAGGAGGGAGACCCGAGCATGGTCTGTTCTGCACAGTGAGACATCTTGTCTCCTGATCTCTGCCTCCGCGATCGACCAGAATTTATGGACATGTTTGTTCCCAGTTCGACCAACCTTTTTCAAACGGAATAAATTGATATCAGTCAAAAAAAGCCATACACAGCTTGATTTTAAAATAGATTCAAGCACAATTGAGCACCGTGAATGCGCACATTGCTTGATTGTGATAAAATCTATTACAATATCAGGTTGTGTATGGATACCTTAACAGTCATCTTGCTATCTTTGCTAATCAACACCAGAAATAAAAATACGTTGTCTTCCTGATGTGATCATACATTGACATGTTCTGTAGCTCCATAGATATATATATCTACAGTACAACATTAGACGCTAGTCTGCTAGTCTGGTGAGATTTTGTCACTATTGCGTTGCTCAATCTTCTCCTTACTGGACAGGAAGTTATTCTAAAACAGTTGTAATGCAAGTACTTCCCTGCTTTTGCTTGTTTATTATTTGTATCTGTGATTTGTTCTAACTTTCTTGTTGCTTTTAAAACATTTTCGTACAAGTTCAGGGAGGGGCACTTCTTGAAGCAAGGCCCTGCTTCTACAGAGATGGCTACCTTCACACAAAGATACAATGCAATAACAATCACAACAATAACAGTTAAAAAAAAAAAAGACCAGCTAGAAGGAGCTTATGAGAAACCTCTGTGCTTAGTCCAATGTATTTTGGTTTCTCAGGTATAGCATCTTAAAAAAGTAGGAGTTGTGTTGGTCATTGAATATGGACCTGTCTAAACTCATGAATGCAGACTAGCTTTATTGAAAACATTAATGGACACATTCCTTAAAATGGCAGTTAATAATTAAGTGCAATGTATAATTATCAACAGTAATCAATCAAAACGTATTTTCTCTGATCTGAGCAGTAAAATGCAATATGACTCTTTACCGCCATTAATCTTTGCCATGCTTTATTGACTAGATCTGTAAATGAATTATCCCTACAAAACAACATGTCTTTTCAGTGCACCATCTGCAGTGTTTGTTCACTATGTCAACATGCGTGACAGGACAGATTAGAAGACAATGGACTCTACGCAATAGGTAGGATCACTTCAGCTGCTTTATTTGGGGCTTTTCATACAGATCTCAATCCAAGCAGGTGTTAGTGACAGACCAACGTGCGTAAAGGGAGCTGTCCATTCAGCACTCAGGAGAAAGCTGATAGTATGTAATAAATGTTAGATTAAACAAATAACTTGCATACTAGATGAATGCATCACAGTGATGCCTCAGCAAAGTACAGCATTTTCTAAAGAATATGCTGATGTAAACAAATGACACAGGAATCTAAATATTAGCAAAGATAGATGACAATGTAAGAATATGTGCACATATTTATACTTCTCAATTTACATAAAGGTTGTGTTTTGTAAACCATTATGTAATGGCTGCTTTGGATTCATTGTCAGAGCATCTTTAAACCTTTTTAGTTAAGTGCCCATTCCTACCCTAACTAGTATAAGCCATAATGTCCTTTGACAGGTCCATTGGCTCTCCGTTGGGAAGGTAAAAAAAAGGGAGCAGATGTAAAATATAAGATACAGTATGTAGCTTACATGGTCTTTCAGAGCAAAGGGGTTAAAGGAAAGACAGTCACATGACTTTGACAGGTCTACGTATGTCTATACTGAAATTTGTGTGAAGACACATAGATACTATATACAATATTCACATATGAAATAGAGATAAAGGATCAATTCTAGTGTGATATCTCGATCATATGGCCAAGACCAGCCGAAGCATGTTCTTCTTTTGTAAAGCTGATGCAAAAATATAAGCCGTTGAGTGTTTTCTAGTGATACTTATGTTTAATAAATACTGGAAGTACTAACAGGAAGTATATAAGCTGATACAGTAACAGCCGGACCATGCTAGAATTTCACCAAAAATATCACAGTTTGGACAACCAAATGAAAAAAACAAATTGAAACCCTTAAATTTTCAGAATCCTGAGCTAAAAATGACCATTGTGCTCCTTGTCTTCATTAATGGCTTTCAACTGGACAACTTTAGATTAGGTTTACTATATAGACCGATATGCCTACTTTAATCACCTTTTAAATCTTTTTGAATAATCTTTTGATGAAGACAATGTCCTCCACCCCTTCAATTTAGTTGTCGATACCTGTACAATTTACAGCAGGACAACATCCTTTTTGTGAAATGAAATGGACATGAACAATCAAAAACAAAAAAAATGTATATTACGTTTTCTCATCTTTAGCTATAGTTTTCTGCACATGGAGGTCAAACTGTCCAACAAATAAGTCACTGACATAGTTGAGGCAAACTATAACCCTGCCATGGGCTACGTTGTTTAACTTTCTAATGGGATATGCTTGTACTAGGAACATATAAGCTTTTTTCCAGCCTTTGCCAGTGTCAGCAAGATCTACATGTAGCTATGGGGATAAAATGATATTACAGTGTTAAAAATGAAACGAAAACTGATTACTATCACCAAAACAAACCATATTTCAACACAACCGTAAGTATCAGATCAGAACATGTTTTATGATATTGCTACTGTAATACAAATGTGTGTTCATGGAAGAAACACTAAATTATGTAGAGTATACCAACAACAGGACAGTTCTTTGATTAAATGGATCTCAATAATCATAGCAATCATAAGAAGCAGAGAGAGAGTAGCTTTGAGAGAGCATCAAATGGAGCTTTTAGATGGAGCCTCTGCATCCATGAGCCCCATCTCTGATGATAAATATGTGCGGTTGACTCATGTCGTAACATTAGCTCTGCAAAATCAATTTGCTTTTATTCAGAATGCTTTTGGCCTGGACTGATTAATAAAATGTATCAGCTATTGTTTGTAGTGTAATTTATTATTCACTAAGGGAACTATGTGCATCAACCATCCAGATGGATAGGGGGGTTTCATGTGTATCTATCATCTAGCGCTTCATTAACTGTGGTCTCCTCTACATTTTCTGTAACACCTTATTACCTGAATATATATATATATTTCCTTCCCTTGTGGGGAAGGGATTCTGGATGCCAGATTGCCTACAAATACGGTTTTTACCAATGCCAGCTACTGCCAGGTATATCAGTCTATGTACTGTACAAAGTTGTCTTCAGAGTATGTTGGTCATTTAACACCTTAGCAAAAAAAAATACATAACGTGTAAAGCATGCTCATCCCCCTCACTGAAGCCCACTGAACCAAAGACCCCTATTGCTGAAAATATTGAATTCCAACTGTAAGATGCCAATGAATGTAGTAACAGTATTTTCCATCTGAAGTCCTATGTGAAGTATATAGTCACGTCCTCATGAAGACCAAACCACCTAGCAAAGTAATCTATAACACTGCCAGAGGGGAACTGTCAGGATTTATGAATAAAGTTTAAAGTATAACACAGTTTTCCTAAAAGGGCAGGTACTCTTGCCATAACCCACAAATATGCACAAAATACATGTACAATAAACTTTGTTATGGTTCTGCCTTCCTCCAGCTTTGTCAACTAGCTATCCCTACCATCTTCTACCACAACTTCTTATGGTCCAGCATCTTCTTGCACTGGCTTCCATGGATTATATTTGCACTTGAGTTACATTATCCTGCCCTTGAAGTCCTGTATTACTGTATAAACTAATATGTATGAATACGCAAATGTTGGAGGGCAAAGGTGTATAAAGACAATTATGGAAAAAAAATAAAATAAAGACAACAACCCTAAGCATTTTAGGAACCATAACCCTTAGCATTTAAGGAACTATAAGCCCAAGGGCCCCCATACACCTTTAGAATTCTCTGTCAGATTTCCTTTAGATCTCCTTTTGTTTTACCAAAACCATGTAATATGAGGGACTTTCGAAACCATCAAGTCTACCTGTGTCCAATCACAGAGGACCCTATACTACATTGTTGTTGGTAGATTTAAAGGATATCTGACAGAGAGATCTAAAGGTGTATGGCCAGCTTTAGAATTTTATAAACTGTAACCCTATCGATTCTAGGAACTGTAACCCTAAGAATGTTGAGAACTGTTCTTCCCCTTTAAATGTTTTGAAAACTAATAGAAAGCGTCTGCATGAACTGGAGCGCTCTGATTGTGATTGTGTTATGCCCCAACCTCTTGGTCTGCCTATACACGGATGATTAGCATCCTTTATTGATCGCCTATCACGTGCTACAACCCATACACTTAGGAGGACACAGTGTTCCCCCCGATATTGATCCCTTTATGTCAGTCAGCCATCAGACGAGGTTCCGTTGACCTGATTATAGTTGAGAATTTGGGAAGTTCTCTGGATTCCTCTCTGTGATTGGAATGATAAATGGGGACGTGAGGGTTCGGGATGCTCTATTCATTCCCTTCTCTGTGATCACTAACCTGAGCTCCGTGTGTGTCCCGGTCCCCAGCCTTGTCCTGAGCTGTGCGGAGAGTAGCTGTGCTTGTGGTACCCGGGATGAGGATGAGGATGGTGATGATGATGATGCCTCCCAGTCACTCCCGACTGACGCGATGTCACTCCTCCTCCCGTCTCTTCCCACTCCCTCCCAACTAGTCTTCTCTCCGCATTGATTGATAATCATCAGCTGCCTCGTCCAGCATACACAGCGACGGTATAGGAAGGCGCCTCCCATTCCACAGCTAAACACACAAGTGATGGGGCGTGGGTCGGATGGGGCTGAGATTCGGGGGGAAGGGAGGGGTGACCTTGCGTTTTGACAACAGGCTGTGCCCCCCGGAACCCAACCCACATTTGACCTTCTTGTATAGGTCTTAATGAGATACTTCATTATTTCTGTCAAGTTTGCTTCATTGGGCAGCATAATATTCATCATGCTTGACTACATAGAGCATCTTCAGCCTTCCCAAACTCATCCCTGGTAGCAGGCAGACAGGAGGTCATGAATTAGTCATACATAGCAGGATGGGGTATTGCGCCAACTACCAGTGCTTTCTGCCCATACACACTGGAATGGTCTGCTATGACAATGCACGTCCAATAATTATACCTGGCAGCAATGCAATCAGTCACAAATCTCTCCTAACTAGTGACTACAGTACACAGAAATATAATTGGGAGCTGTGCTTTACTGCAAATTATCATCGCTCTTGGCACTTTCTTGCAGTCATTTAACCAGCTGCCACAGATGCTCAAGTCAAATTGAAGATTCCCATGCCAAGTCATAAGGTATACCTACATTGGGTGCATATATAAAATAATATAGGTATTTTAAGGGGCACATCGCACTGATGAATCTTGGAAATTAAAAAACAAAATGTGATCAAGTCACAAGGATGTCTGTACTGTTTATTGTCTGCACTGCTTACACCATGACATATCATACTAATGTATAAAGCGCTGGCATGACTTGCTTTACACACAATGATCGCTTGACATCAGTTCCTGACCCCCAATGGGGCTTACAGTCTAATGGCCCTCTGACAGATGTGATAAGGAAACAGCAGGAAATCTGCTGCCTCAGCAATGTTCCCATTCTGCTTCTAAAGCTTTACAGCAGTGGTGGGCAGCTGAGTTCATATGTAGGGCCACAAGTGCGGCCCTCTGCATCACTAAAGGGCCGCACATAAAATTTTCAATCTATACTGAAGCATTTTTTAATGAAAAAATGACAACCTATGAGTCAAAGGTTATGTGCCCCAATTCTGTTCCTCTCCTCCTCTTCCCACTGTAAGAAGATCCTGGGAGAAGATGGTTCAGCGGGGGATAGGCAGGTGACAGGTGAGTGCCTATGCCTTAACAGTTAGGTTTTGGGGGCCACAAGTGGAAGACTGAGGGGAAAATGCCCAAAGATGCCCAAAAATGCCCAAAAGGGCCCCCAGGCCACAGGTTGGGCACCTGAACTTTACAGCTTAATGACCTGGCAAAGTGTAACAGCCATGCACAGCATTCATTGGGTCTGGTATGGCTTGGTGAGCAAGTGGAGAGAACATGACACCGCTTCTTTGTTAATAGTATATACTTATATGTATATATACTCATATTAAGCAAGAAGCCTGTGTATGAAAAGAAGGGGGCAAAAAGGAAAGCAATTGTGGATATAAAACGTTAACGTAACTGCAATGTGTAGCTATAAACGTGACGCATCGCAACTGCAATGTACCTAGTGTTGTAAGTAATGTTGATCGCAAATTTTTGAACTTGTTCCGAATATTGGAACGGAATTCACAAAGATATCGAATATAGTGCTATATCTTAGTGATCGCGAATATTCACAATTTTACATTAATAGTGTTGATGGAAAAAATATGCGACTATCGTCACTTTTTATTGCGCAAAATCTTTTTACCAAAGAAGGTAATAAAGACTGAAGATCAAGAATTCTCACATTTTTGAATTTGTTGCAAATATTAGGCGAAAAATGTGCGAATACGAATGTTGCCTATGCTGCTTATTGCTAGTTTTGGGGTGTGGTGCAAAGTTCCACCACGTGAAAGGTACAATAGTGTTCTTCATGCTTAGCCACAACGCACCAAGTGTGAAATGGCCCTGAATGGTAATACCCCCTGCTCTATGCATAGCACCCAAAGTGCAAGAAATTGTAATAAATAGAAGCTTTTGATAGAGAAGCTTAAACATTCTACACATTAAACATTCTATTGCAGCAAACTATGGCTTACAGGAAACAATAATCCTAGGTGTTATCTTCACTTATTGCAGGGAATGAGGGTAGCCAGAGCGTCGTGACACCAAGGGGACAAAGAGCCGGTTTTGGCCCTCGGGCTATAGTTTGCCCATGTCTGCCTTCAGGTGAGTTTTCTAGATCTGTCAAGTCAAAATCTTTAAATTAAACATGAGGAGATACACAACAAATGAACTAACAATATATGAACATGCGGTAATTGCAGCAGCCTTTGAACATTTAATCTAATGTAGCCATACATTTGTAAGTGTATCTGCTGGACATAGATCTCCATGGTGATAAATTTATAATACATGGTGCTACATTGTTAACTGACATTTCCTAAAAAAGTAATTAAGTCTACAGGACAGAAAGTAAAGGGAATTCCCCTCTGCCCCCCAAAAACAAAACATCTTCCCCATTGTATCCAAAATATATAAAAATGTTCAACCTTTAGACATCCTTTATTGATTCTATATGCCTTACAGATGAGATAGCACAGAGAAAATGACTCCTCCAGGTCATTTCAGGTCAATCTATTATTCTGCCTCAGTTACTGCTCCCGTCTCATATTTTATAGCAATGTCAAGTGACTCTGGTGCTAGAAAACCTGATCCAAGGTCAGCGGGTCACAGATCAATAACATGTGACTTTTGACTTTTAATAAATGTTAGTGATTTCAGATATTTCTGTTTCCTCAGGGCTTCATGCTTTGACAATTCAAGTGGAACCGCCTCTCTTTCTGCAAATATTGTCTTATATCTGCATATACAAACAGAGATGTCATAACACACTATTACCTATTGTGATCTTGGGGGGTCCGGGGTTTACAGTCACCACACCGGAATTCAACTTATTTTCAATCGACAAGGCTTTATTTATGCCACAAATTTACAGTTTGGCTTAGCTTCAGCCATTTAAAAACATCAGTCCTTCAGCAAAACAGCAAAGGCAAACAGTAAATAGAAGTCTCATGTGGGGAGAAGGTTTTTCCCAAAACCATCGTTTGTCCTCTCTCAGAGGGAAGCAGTCCAGCCTTGTCTGTCCTCCAGACAGTGTCCATTACTCTTCCCCTGATTAGGTCAGGTGACCTGGTTATTATATAGCTGTGCAGCCAATACACCCCCACAGGTGCTAGGTGGGGTAAATAGGCGGCCCTCTCAAACATCCTGACTATTTACAGTCAAGGCCTTGTTAGCCGTCTAAAGGCCCCCATACACCTTACAATCTTTCCATACAATTTCTGTACAATCAAATTTTGTTCTACCAAAACCATGTAATATGAGGACCTTTCTAATACTTCCAATCACTATGTATTCTATCAGGGAGGACCCGGCACTACATAGCAGTGATATATACCTTCCAATCACTATGTATTCTATCAGGAAGGACCCAGCACTACATAGTAGTGATATATACCTTCCAATCACTATGAATTCTATCAGGGAGGACCCAGCACTACATAGCAGTGATATATATCTTCCAATCACTATGTATTCTATCAGGGAGGACCCAGCACTACATAGTAGTGATATATACCTTCCAATCACTATGCATTCTATCAGGGAGGACCCAGCACTACATAGCAGTGATATATACCTTCCAATCACTATGCATTCTGTCAGGGAGGACCCAGCACTACATAGTAGTGATATATACCTTCCAATCACTATGTATTCTATCAGGGAGGCCATTATATTACACAGTTGTTGGTAGATCTAATGGAGATTGTATGGATCGATATTAAGGTGTATTGGGGGCTTTACAAAGTTGCAGTCCGCAGACTGCTATTCAAATCCTGGACTGTGTCCATCCAGCACCCTAGGGGTTACCTAGAAGGGGACTCAGACCAAAAATGGGCGACACGTATACCCCATTCAGGACCCATCCCAGTTGTCCTGTACACTATTATTTATAGAGTCAGTGTTACTCATGCTCAGTACACCTTTCAATCTCTCTGTACAATTTATTTATTATGTAGTATAAGGACCTTATTGCATGCACACAGAGTAATTCAGTATTGTAGAAAGCCCCTCATATTACAAGGATTTGGCAAAGCTAATTCTAACTGTACAGAAATTGTACCATCAGATTGTAACATGTATGCACCTTAATCAGACATATGGAAGATCAGTCCTTAACTAGGTAATGCATAAAGGTTGGAGCAACCTGTTAGCAGCAGCTCTGATGCTTTCAGTGAATGTGGTGACCCCTGTGAAATGGTCGTTTGAGCCCGAGGGGTCCCAACTCAAGGGTTGACACTGCTATAGATAATCAATTCTAAGGAAGAAACTGCATTTCTTTTTCCTCCTCCCGCTAGTGAGTTCACCAGAGATACATATTGTACATACAGTTCCTTTCTGCAAAACGAGTTGACACACTACATCATTTATCCAATCAAATCAAATCCAATAAGTATAATATATTGTTACTGGGTAAAGCATTCATGTAATTACATTAAAGTCTTCCTGTAAATCCAATATCTCTGTCTAAAGGGATAAATACACTTTCTTGCACAAGGGATTTAGCACAAGTGAACTACAAGACTGCCAAAGACCATAAGGGAAAATTAAAAGGCAACGATGGAAATGACACATTGATTAGGTATCTACAAGCAGATGAGTTTACAATGGTCACAGATGTACAGATAACAACATGTACGGTATACAGAATGTACTAACAAGCATAGTGTGCTATTGAAGTCTCCAAAAAGTTTTGGATTATGGGGACATTTTAGGCAACCATACAATTATTACTTTATTGTTTAAAGCATATACTTAATAAAATGTAAAATATTTTTCACATTTTTATAAGATGCATATAAATCGGGGGGTAAAATGTGTCTGCTTCCTATAAAGCCAATGTACAGGTATACAGTATGTGAGGCACGCCTCTCTGTTTGAACATGCTGTTTGTACAGGTCAGAGCCAAATACTTAAGCCGGGCACACACGACTCAACAGATCGAGGAAGCCTGACCATGGCGCGATGACATCATCACGCTGCAGACAAGCTGGCTCGATAACAAGCCACAGCACTTCTGCAGCTGCCAGCCTGTCCGATACTTGGGATGGGGGCATAGCGTGCTTGTGCTTTAATCTATTAAGAAATTGAGCCGTGTATGCCCAGCTCTACATAGACTCCCTCCATCTCTCTGCCCCTCTTTTCTGACAAAAGACAGGTATACAGGTATACAGGTATACATGTTCAAGCAGAGAACACAAGCTTAGTAGCAATAGCTTAGATTTTAATGTCAACATAAGCAGAGAGGGGTGCAATAGGGAGTATAATGAGTCATTCCTGCACTTACGGCATACATAGCCAATACTTCAACACCACCAACACTCTTCTGCAGCATTCCTAAGAAAGTTCGTGGACGATTTACCGAGTTTCTGAAGCTGGTCATAGACAGTACGATTTACCGTCTATTCCTTATCCGATTCTCTGCACTAGGAGCGGCGTGATGACGTCATCATGCCTGCCCGCTAGTGCCGAGAATCGGATGGCACTCTTAATGTGCAGCTCATTACTTCAGCTGGGGGCAGCCGTCCCCAGTCAAACGAATGGGATCGGGTTAAAATTTACCATCCTGTCGGATCTCTGTGCGATCTGACAGGACGGCTGATTTCAGCCCAATCCTTGTGAGTGTCAGCATCCAATTCCTGCACGACCCGATCCTGAAGGGATGCGGGAGCGTGCACGACATCGGATCGGAGATCTGATCGTGCAGAAATTGGAACGTCTATGCCCAGCTTAATAAATAATATGTGATTTTATGCTTCAAATATGTGAGTGCATCACTTTAACCAATTTTAACTTCTAGAAAGGTACTTATTTATTGATTTTCATTGTTCATGAAACTTCTATGATGGTACGATAGGTCTTGACACCTGTTTTTAGTTTCAAGGAGAATGATTCTCTCTTGCTCTAGTACAGCTGTAGGACTTATTTTTTTGCATTTGGACAATCAGTACAACCTTGATTGCAACTAAAAGTAAAAATGTTGTCAATAAATGAAACATAACTGCTCAACAGGTAAAGGGATGGGAAGTGGTACTGTGTCTCATAGCTCCCAGACCTTCTCAGTAACCTTCTATTTCTCTACTAATGACTACAAACCACATTGTAGTGTCCTTTAAATGTACAGAAGGTTGTGAATTTTATTTGCGCACACCTACCCATGTGTCTTGCATCTCTCCTATTAAGAAGATTTTAGTAACAATAATTCTCCAAGTGTTCTAGTGCAAATCTAATGCAATCCTTTCCCTTGTTATTATTTAGAAAAACTGCCACCAATTGTTAACTATTAGTTTCTAAACAAAATAATGGTGAATAATTTCTGATGACACCATCACGCTGCATTCCCGAGCTGACTGCATCGGCGGGCACCCTTTGTGTGCCGGCCGTTACCTTTAATGAAGACGCCGGTCTTTCTTGAAGTTAATGGCATCGGCCAGAGAACATCGGACATGTCCGTTCTCTGGCCGGCCGAGCTGTGGGGCGGCAGGGATCTGTCTCCCCATGTGGGCACCCCCGAACGGTGACCGATTTTGCAGCCGACCGATGGCTGCGAGCGCACATGCCCGTCGGTCAGCGGCAAAATCGGCCGCCGATCGGTGTGTGTATGGCAGGCTTTAGTCATATTTTAAGATGACAGTCTTGGCACTGATGCTGCGTGGCTCTTTGCAGATTGGTCTGTTCTCTGGAGCGGGGAGCAGGGAAGAGGAGTGAGAGGCGCAAACAACACCAGTCATTTCTGTTGGTCGTTTGGAGATCTTGCAGGATAAATCATTTGTTACTGTCACTGTTAGACACAATGTCTGTATTTAAATTGCACCAGGAAAAGTTCACAGAAAAAGAAACCCTACCTTATTTGTGGGACTTTAGATGGCACCCCATGCAGAAACATTGTAACAAAAATATTAGATATCCAAATATATAGTTATCACATTTTATTTAATAGTATTTACACAAATTAAAATTACAAGATTTAAAGTGCAATACAGTTCTCATATCAAGCTTGTGTCAGCATGTTTCGCCTGTCTGGCTTACTCAGAATAATTTTACAGTAAAGCATTGTTGAACATAAAGATAAAGATATGAATTCAAATACAAAAATACAGTATTTTTTAATTTGAATTGATACCTTTATCTTAAGCTAGGCATACACGGTTCGATTTTGAGCACAATCGGTCTTTGATTCGATTTTAGATCTTGATCTTTTCTTCGGACATGGATTGTAAACTAATACAAAGTAGTACCACGTGGAAGGTTTTCGTTTTGATCAAAAAACACAGGAAAGAGTCATATATAAAAATATCATCAAATACAATCGACCCGACATACAAACAAAATGCTACGATTTTAGTTTGATTGTTGTACAATCTCTGAAAATTTTTAACATGCCCGATCACTTTTTGATCAATGTTTTGATGGTTATCGAACAATTATCATTGAACAAACCATGTGTGCAGTATATGATTTATGTTCGATCAACGTAAACTTTGATCGCTTTAAGTCAATCAAATGCTAAAATCAAACCGTGTATGCCTAGCTTTAAGGTGGGTTTACCCGCATAGATTTTCTTTGTTCGACCAATGAAGAATTACCGATTTTTTGGTTGATTGAACAAAAATCTAGGATGGCCAATTTGTTTGATGGATACATTTTGTAAGACCTCAAACAAAAAATCGTTCAAAAGGCCATCGAACATGTTGGTAATATTTTATCTGCCGTTATTTCAAATGTATATTTATTTGATATCGGGATGGACGAACCAAAAATCGAATGTTACACTCGATAAATGAACTAACGATATTCGACAACGTCATCGAACAAAAAGTCTGGCAGTTGATTGAAGAAAAAATCTAAACGTGTAAACCCACCTTAAGCCCCCTCTACACCTTTGGATCACTCCATACAATTTCCATTAGATCTACCAACAACTATGTAGTGCCGGGTAGTCCATGGTAGAATATATAGTGATTGGGAGGTTTAGAAAGGTCCTCATATTACATGGTTTTGGTAGAAGAAAAGTGGACAGATATTGTATATGTATATATATATGGTAAGATTGTAAGGTGTATGGGGGGCTTAAGTCTCTAAAGCTTAGCTCAGATAGTTAGATGATTGCATGTGCTGCTCGCAATCAAACAGAAACTGGATCTATGGAGTGGAAATTACATCTTGTTTTATCTGCAGTTGCAGTTTACAGGGAAAGAATGTAGATGACTGGATTGATTGACAGTTGTCCATCAACCACCTGAACAAAATTGGTACAGTAGTGGTATGGTTGCAGCTCTGTTAAACACATAAGATAACCTCACAGAAAGTGTTCCCTTTCCACTCAGTAAAACCTAGCACTTCCTTTGAGTGGTGCCATCATTATTTATTGTTAATCAATAACAGAATATAAATAGTCATGCAGAGTCAGCTTGTTTACCGATGGATATAGAAAACTTGCTACAATAGATGAAGGAGCTCTGTTACAATGAAAATGTGATAATCCCTCCATAAATACCTGACAAAGCTGCTCTAGAGATCATCCACCTTCCAACCAGGTCCTGGTCCAATTAATCAAGCTTCTAATAAACTGGGGAACTTTACAGATAAACAATTCAGCTGTTCCTTTTTTTTTATTTATTTTGAATCAATTTTGAATCAAATTTGAAATTTTGAAATGAACCACATGGATGTTTGGCTGCATCTATGAAGTGATTGCAATCACATTTCTAAGATTATTATACACATGGACAGTTGTCATTTAAAGCCCCATTTATGTAAAGCTGTGAGCTATAAAACATATCATTTCCAACAGTAACATATTATAGTGCCAAAACTACACACGCACAAATGAATAATTGCAAATTAGTTCAACCCATGTAGGAGGATGTGACTGCTGATATATAATTGGCGACTAGTACTAATTGCATGGTATTTAAAAACTTTGGCCTGGTTATAGGGGTATAAATATACCCTGGTGTCACAGCAATTAACAGGCTTGCCTCCTAACTTTGTGCTGGAAAGCATTTAAATATAAAATCGGATACACTGTTACTAGTCCAAAAAAAGATTAAATCCTGGGAAACAAAAATCACAGCAAGTCTTGTAAATCTATTGGCTTATTGCACATAGAGGCCTGAACATTATCAGGGAAAGGTCGACAAATACATTTTTTATGTACAGGTCATTTATATAAAAAAAAGTGTCATGTCAATACTGCCATGCAGGACAGCCCGACAAGTTTCCTTTAAGGTTCTCAACCTTTTTAGATCCATGCCCCCAAATGTGATGTGGCAAAGTGTCACTTCCTGTATTGGGAAAGCGGAAGTTGCAGTGTGGAGTGCCAATTCCACTTACTGGGAGTCACTTTCAGCACAATCAGGTAAGTGGAAAGTCCCCTTCGGTAAGTTATGAGGCATAGTAATGCATTAAGAGGTGTTGCACATAAAGAGGTGTTAATCTCCCTCCTATTAGGAAGTAAAAAGCTCCATGTATCTTCTCTACTCTATAACTTTTTAGATAGATCAAAGTTTACATTGATCGGATTTCAATAATATACTGCACACATGGTTTGATCGGTGAAAATTGTTCAATACCAATCAAGACATCGATCGGAAAATGATCGAACATGTTGGAAGATTTTTGTCAATTCTACAACGATCCAACTAAAATCGTAACATTCTGTTTGTTGGTCGGGTTGATTGTATTCGATGAACACACACATATATATATATATATATATATATATATATATATATATATAAAACTCTTTCCTGTGTTTTGTGATCTAGACTAAAATCGTTGATTTTGGTCGTATTATGAACGTATTCCGATCTAACCTTCCATGTGGTACTACGTTAGATTCACTTAAGCCCCCCATACACCTTAAGATCGATCCATACAATTTCCATACAAAGCTTCCCACCCCGCTTATAGGCATCATTGCAGCAGCTTTGATATGTTCAGTGTACAGGGCGACCCCAGTGAAATGGTTATTTGACCCTTGAGGGTGCCCTGACCCACTGCTTTAAGACAAGGCAGAATAACTAGAGGATGTGTCAGCAGATTTTGGATGGTGCACTTACCTAAATCATCCATAGCTCCCAAAGTGCTTGTTACAGCAACTATGTCCACCATATGTTTTGAATCCAGGACTTTTTGGGGTTTCTATAGGTGTTTTATGAAAAGGGGGGTATCCATCCATTAATGTGTTGGCAACAATTTCCTCAAATCTCTAACTATAGCAAACAAACGTTGAAACTTAATTGTTCAAGGTTTGAGGTCCCCCACAAAGATATTATGGACAAGAAGTATTTTATATTCATATAGAAAGAATCTGGACCATTTGTATCCATGCTGACAATTTTAATTGTCAGGTTTACTTAGTAGCTCAGCTCCATAAGCAGGCCCTTGGGTAATCATTGCTCTGTAGGGAATCACAGAAATTGTTATTCCTGTTTCCTCATTTTCATTTAACTGTGCTTGCCTTCCATTACCCTGAATAGTTTATTAGTCCTCAAAAGAGGACAATGCATGTGATCAGCACAAAAATATATAACCAGTTGGTCATGTTTAGTGTTTCTAAAAGAAAAGTTGCAGCATCAGCATTTCTGGAAAAGTCTTAGAGTATGTCATTAAAATTAAATAACTATCAAGGATAATGTGTGTATACTCATTTGCAGATAAATGTACTTGTCGGGACAAAACAGGGAACCAGGCTGCACCAGGATTCCCATGCCTTTTTGTTTGACAAAAGCTTAATTTTTGCCATACTACTGAGCAGAATTGATAAAATGATTGGCCTTGTATAGAAGTTGAACGCAATTTGCATAACTTCCTTTGCCAAACTACGATAGATTTGCTCATACCTAAACACAAATATTAAATACAGTTTCTAGGGGGGAACAGATTGGAGGTGGTAGAATTTGGATCAGGACAGAGATATAGGGCAGGGTCACTTCTGGACCCCTTGAGAGGCATAAAATAACAGTAGAAACGCAGCATCTCCTATTAGGAAGTAAAAAGCTCCATGTATCTTCTCTACTCTATAACTTTTTAGATAGGTCAAAGTTTACATTGATCGGATTTCAATCATATACTGCACACATGGTTCGATCGGTGAAAATTGTTCAATACCAATCAAGACATCGATCGGAAAATGATTGGACATGTTGGAAGATTTTTGTCAATTCTACAACGATCCAACTAAAATCGTAACATTCTGTTTGCTGGTCGGGTTGATTGTATTCGATGAACACACATATATATATAACTCTTTCCTGTGTTTTGTGATCTAGCCTAAAATCGTTGATTTTGGTCATATTATGAACGTATTCCGATCTAACCTTCCATGTGGTACTACTTTGGATTCACTTAAGCCCCCCATACACCTTAAGATTGATCCATACAATTTCCATTAGATCTACCAACAACTGTGTAGTATAGTGGCCACCGTGATAGAATACATGGTGATTGAAAGGTGTAGAAAACTCCTCATATTACATGGTTTTGGTAGAACAAAATTTGATTGTACAGAAATTGTATGAAAAGATTGTAAGGTGTATGGGGGCCTTTATGATCGGTGTATAATGAAAAGATCAAGATCTAAAATTTTATGAAAATTGATCGTACTAAAATCGAGCCGTGTATGCCTAGCTGTAGAGCGGCCAGTATCTACATTAAAAAAATTTTTTTACATTTCCTTGCTGATAACACATCAGCAGATGCCCCACCAGAATTATACTAGCGTATTGAAAACAATGAATGTTGCTCTAAAATAAAAGAGAAAAGTTTGGGGTAAATTTAGGTCATGCCATGTGATCTATCATCTTTTATCTGTACATTAAGCTAGAATGTTACCATTCAATAGAGAAACGCCAGACTCAGTTGTGTTGCCTGGGATGACTTTTCTTTCTGCACTAATAACTTGAAATATAAAATGTATTCTCACAATGGTTTTTCAATAGCACTATATATATTATTAATGCTTATTAGCTGAAAGTATTGGCAATGGGCCCAGCACAGACGTTGTATGTGAGTCTGTTAAATGGAAAAGCTAATACAATAAAATTGATTTACTAAAGTAGTCATTTTCCCTTAAGCCTTTGTTCTCTTTAAATGCCCAACATCTTGGGAAATGTATTTTTTTAAATTTCCACAACCAAATTGGGCATTTGAACTGCAGACAGCAAGAACTAATGTGTGCTCCATTAATTTAATTACTTCAATAAAGTCCATACTTGCAACTAGACAGAGACCTAGGTGAAGAGACTACAGGACTACTTTAGAAGGAGCTGGCATACTAAGGGTTAGTTAGGCTTATAAACATGCTTGGTTATGTTATTATGGTATCTAGTTATGATATGTTATTATGTTATCTTATTCCAGCTCTGCCAAATTGGTTGGGTCCATTGCTAGGCGGGGTCCTCCTGTAGTTTAGTGTAGGAGGAGAATTCACCACACTTCAGTGGGAGGATAGTTTGCGTCGGATAATTTTCCCGCCCTCCCTCCCTTAAAGATAAAAGTCTAAGGGAGTCAGGATACCTTAAAATTGCTACATGATGATGTGTTTCCCTCTTTATGCACTGAAGCTGGCACGTTCCCTGAGTTTTTCCAGCAAGATGGTGCACCACCACATTATGGGTGTCAGGTCCGAGCATTCCTAGATGAACAGTTTTCTGGAAAGTGGATTGGTCATTGTGGGCCAGTTGAATGGCCCCCAAGGTCTCCTGATCTGACCCCCTTAGACTTTCGTCTTTGGGGTCATCTGAAGGCAATTGTCTATGCTGTGAAGACACGAGATGTGCAGCACCTGAAACTACGGACACTGGAAGCCTGTGCTAGCATTTCTCCTGCGGTGTTGCTATCAGTGTGTGAAGAGTGGGAAAAGAGGGTTGCATTGACAATCCAACACAATGAGCAGCACATTGAACACATTTTATGTGGGCAGAAACTTGTAAATAATTCATGAAATAATAAAGTTACATTAAAACCAAGCACACCATTGCTAATCTTGTGAAATTCCCAATAAGTTTGATGTGTCACATGACCCTATTTCTGTTGAAAAAACAAAAGTTGGATTCAAAATGTCCGACTTCAAAATGGCCACCATGGTCACCACCCATCTTGAAAAGTTTCCCTCCTCACATATACTAATGTGCCACAAACAGGAAGTTAATATCACCAACCATTCCCATTTTATTAAGGTGTATCCATATAAATGGCCCACCCTGCAGTTCTGTAAGGTGGTATCTGCATTTCATTGTAATTGACTCCAAGTCGGTGTAGTGAGGCTAGAGGCCTATGTATTGGGTAATGCAGATACAGGGTGCTGTATTACTGCCTTCAAGGGACCTTCATTAAATTCTATAATGGTCTGTTATGATTATTATATATTATATTTTGCTAGTTATGCTGGTAATAAAAGGCTGCAGGGCCATTTAAAACCCAACCTGTTCCAATTATTCCAGTTAGGTTTTGGGGAGTGAATGTTTATCAACAATTCAGACAAAGGAACAGCTATCTTTTATATCCGAGTCAAGAAAGATTCATCATAAGTAAAAGACAAATAGCAAGTTGACCGGTATATATAATAAAAGTAGAAAACAATAACATCCTTGGAAAATGTGTCATGTATATAGGCGTATATCTGCTATTTACAGTATATGTAAGTATTACCAGTTTACCCAAATACTATCTAATAAGAACAGTTGTGACACTATCCAGTTGGAAAACTTCAGATTATTTGGAAAGAATTAAAACGTCAAAGAAGGCAAATATGCTGCAAACTGTAATTTGATTTCCAAGCAGAGCAGCTGTCACCAAAAGCCAATTCATTAGCATATGGCTGCAGAAAACGACATGCTCGGGAAATCTGGATGGGAGGTTCATCGGTAACCTTTGTGCTCCTCTGCAAAGAAAGGGAGGAATGTTTATTTTACTGGTTGCTAGGATACAGGGGAGCGGGTCAGAAAGGTGTAGGCAGTGCAGGTAACACTACAGAAAGGTTCAATGAGCAGTCTCAATCTAAGAAGGTCTAGGCTTTCACTATGCCGTATGCTAATATATCCTGAAGGATGAATACTTCAGTCATGTATTTAGATATTCTAGGGGTACTTTGTTGAATCGCACACACAGGAAACTTTTGATCTAGCCGTCTTCTGTCACTTGGAGTATATTAGCAGAAACTATGTGCGTAGGGATTGCTCACATAATGGGATGGAATGTGAATGCATTCCCCTTCCATATCTTGGTAATCTATAGAAGCTTGCTAGGGTGTGCATTATAGAAACACTATATGTCACTATATGACATGTTGAATTGTAGGCATAAAAAGTCTTGAATGTGTAACAACATACAGTATATAGTGTATACAGTATATACAACATGGAGTATATGTAAGAACCTCTTTTAGCTTATACAACATACTTAAGCAAATGGTGTTAACAGGGCTGGGTAGATAAGGGTTAAGCAGACACCTATATTCTGCTCTCTCTCACTCACTTGCCTAGCCACTGTTTACCTTAACCGCCCTAGCGGTCGGGACGGCACCATCTCCTCCAGCGCTGCTACTCCTACTATAGCACTGGACGAGATGGTGCCGCCCAGTACACATCCGGGCACCGGCAGCGCATGCTTACAGTTTTGCGGTGTCCCCGATGTGACATGCTGCCAGCCAGCTCCATCTCTTCTCCCCACATTGGGAGGCGGCGGGAAATTTGAAAGTACAGTGCATGAAATCAGTTTTCTATGTAGAAAACTGCTTTCAATGTGCTTCTATGTACTAAATCTCGCCAAAATAAAAAGTCTCTGGTGCCCCAGATGTGCCCATTTGCAGTAACCCTCTCTTCCCTGGTGGCACATTACATCACTGGAAATATTATAGAAAGGGCTAGAATCCTCCTGACCTTTCCACAAACATACAAAACAACTCACTAATACAGCTCACTAATACAGTGCACACTTAACCCTTTCCTGGTAAGGTACAGTCTCTGGTGCCCCAGATGTGCCCATTTGCAGTAACCCTCTCTTCCCTGGTGTGCTTTTACCACATCCATCACACCAGGTTATAAAGGGTAAACTGCAAATGGGCACATCTGGGGCACCAGAGACTTTATTTGGGCGAGATTTAGTACATAGCAGCATAGCTTTGTGCCCTGATGTTTGTGTTTCCTCATTATTTTAATAAAAAATGTTTTTTTACATAATTGTGTGTTTCAAACATTATTATATCCAGGATGTCTATTACACCATTGTACGGACATATTTTGGGAAGTTACAGGCCATTGAAGTCTATGGTACACTTTTGGTACAGAAATCTGGACCTCAGCAGTGCGCTAGGGAGGTTAAGCAGGTTCCATGTTTCACAGGTCCCTCACAATAAACGAATGTCCGCCGTCAGGAGTACCTTTCAACAATAACTTGAAAACTTTTTTTTTTAAGGGGTAAGGATTGATTTCACTGCAGACGCCATGATGGATTAGCACTCTAGCCTCTTCTACAGTCCTTGGCTAGGAGACCCCCACTCCCTCAGTGGCAAAGGAAAGGTTGTCAGCTCACATCCCATGACAGGTCCACTTGTCCCAGGCTTCAGCCACCCTGTTCCAAATTGGTGAACACAGGAACCACACAGCTTCTCCAGAAGACCCCTCCCTCCAGCTACAGAGCACATTATATACAATTTTGTTGGGCTGGCACATTACATCACTGGAAATATTATAGAAAGGGCTAGAATCCTCCTGACCTTTCCACAAACATACAAAACAACTCACTAATACAGCTCACTAATACAGTGCACACTTAACCCTTTCCTGGTAAGGTACATTTCTAGCCTACATTTAACTGCCCAGGGAAGGCAAGGCACACATTTAAAAACATCAGGCCAGGATCTTCCTGGCACCCTGCTACACACAGCTACAGAATTAATGTAGAATTCAAGCCCAAACTATGAGGGCAAAACTGAAAAAAATTGCTACTAGATATCTTCAATCAATGACCAGAGTAATAGATAATTGATAAAGTTCAAATATTTGCGAGCTGAACATGGTATCATCACTAACTTTGTTGAAGGTGTTGTGGGAACATAACAAAAAATGATTGCTCTTCCACGTGTAGTTTTCTCAATAAAACACTAAGTCAAAATTTTGATAACATTTTGACTTGATTTTGAATCTAATGTTTTGTAATGTTACCACAACCCTTATCTACATCTCCAGCAAGTTTGGTGATAATACCATGCTTGGGGCTTTGCAAATAACTCACTAAGTCAGCTAGTCAAATGAAAGAAAAAAAATATAATCTCTACAATTCTGCTACGTACACTCCTTGCATTTAAACAATACATTTAAAGAGAAAAGTTGTAGAGCTGCACAGTATATATTATGTCATTCTCTATTTACAGCAAACATTTGCACTAACACCCATCCAAAGCCTACACTTTATCTCCATAAATAGTTAAAAAAAATCTTTTCATCGGACAACATTGAAGACATGAGACTAATACAATATAAAGTAACAAAACATGTTTCACTTAAGGGTGTACTCACTTTTGTTGCCAGAGATTATACAACCTTTACACAGACTACCTTACATGTGTCATATATTCAGTGTTATCTTCCAAAAAGATATTCTAAACTAAATACCACATTAGTGTTGTACTCACTTTTGTGTGGTACTATACTTTGTAACAAAAAAGCTACTAGAATGTTTTTTTATGATAAATAAATGCAATTAATACTTTGGCTTTGTTTCCATTGCGTTGGGACCCCTCCGCTAAGTGTACACGCTTAGCGGGGGGTCCCAACGTAACAGATAGACTTACCTGCTCGGCGGACGTGTCTGTCTTCATTGCGCTGAGCCGATCCGCCGGTGTCAGGCTGAACGTAGTCGAGTACGTTCAGCCTTTACACCGGCGGATGCGTAAACAGACCATCCGCCGGCAGGCTGAGTCTGTGAGATACGTCGGGACCCCAGCTAAGCTTAGCGTAGGGGTCCCGGCGTACAATGGAAACAAGCCCTTTCAGTTGCCAAACTATGCTCAAAACAAGTGACTTATTTGGCTGCTCTAGGTCACTGTCTGTTGTTTCATTAATAACATAGAATTGTTTACAGGTCCAGGAGCCAATGTGAGACCTGTTTTTTTGTCCAGGATTTCAAAAGTTCTTGTTGAACGGAGAGAGTTAAGATAGGCACAGATGACCAGAGAGAGAGCCCCTGGTCTGTAGAGTAAATAGTGTGGAGCGTGCAGGTAGCTCAGAGGCAGAACAGCCTGCAGAGTGTTGGGAAACCCCTGTTCTGGGTGAGATCCAAAGTGTTTTCTGAATTGCAGCTGGCCACTGATATTACGGCATGGACCAGCCCCTGGTTACCGAGGTGCAGAGATGGGAGCCCTCTGCACCAGACACTCTTACTGACTGAAGCTGAAAGGGTGAACATTTCTTACTTTGTTTATTAAGGACTGGCTTCGGCCTAATCAAGTTACCAGTTTGCTGCTGTTCTCTGCTGCTTCAATAAAAGTTGAACTGTTCAATCAACACTGATGCTTGATTGATAGATCACTACTCCCAGTGCTGCTTTGTTACATATATTTACATCTAGTATAAAAGTAGTGGAAATAGGTCATACAAAAAGATGACAAAAAGTATTAACCTGCCTGGTGGT
Source organism: Ptychadena robeensis (assembly GCA_036250615.1). NCBI lineage: Eukaryota > Metazoa > Chordata > Amphibia > Anura > Ptychadenidae > Ptychadena > Ptychadena robeensis. The sequence goes on along the minus strand of CM070034.1, from coordinate 41,902,287 downwards.
TACCCCAAGTATAGCTTGGCGAACTCTGTAATTGGTTTGACATCCGCCTCTTCGGCATAATCGATGACATAGGGGATGTGAAGGGGGAGGGAGTGAGGGAAGGAAATCCCAGCATTACGTAGACGCAGTCCGGGCTAGGGAGGTTAAAAAAGCTCAAATATTCCAACTTTCCCATATGAGGCAGAAGGATGGAGATTACCCACAAAAGGCTCAACAAACTCATACCCAAAATGAAATAATTAAAAATATCAAAAATCATCAGAGGACCTACAGAATCCTTTATAAAGCTCTCTGTAATCAAGCAAATTCTAACCATCATACTGCCTTTACTAACTACTCTGTTTTGTAACTGAAATATTAACTCTGGAATCAGGAATAATATTTCAATGTTTCATTGTCTATACATCTACCAACTAACCTCAGCATTCAGCATATATATATATATATATATATATGGAGTATATTCAGGCCAAACATAAATGATGTCCAATGAGTTGCTAAGGTTTCCAGTGCTATAAATAATTGTTGCCATATAAAACCTTACTCTACGTAGAGCTTTTTAAACACTATTACTTAAATAAACCACTCATTTTGAAAAACACTATATATACCTTTAACTACCAGCAAAATTCAGTCTCAAAGAATGTACTTATATGCACACTTTTTTCAGGAGCAAGAGTGATTCACTTTCTCTGTAGGTGTAGGTGCTGATGGCTTACTCATTCAATAAGCCAAAGGGGACATGACTACAGCTATGATTGCAATATCTAAGTAATGATCACATACAAGGTCAGCAGCTGACATATATCATACAGTACATTGACTTCAGTGAGGTGACTAGGTGACTGCAATATGTGCTCCTAATGGGTTTCTGCGTATGAGCAGCCACACAACCACCATGAGCCAGCTTTGAGGAAGAGTTGAGAACTTCTTCCTTCAGTAAGCAGAAAATAGTCTCGGACTAGAAGATGAAAGATGTCAAAACATGTTGCATATTAGTGCGGGATTTAACAGAAATGTTTTCATCATGTTTGGAAAAGCTGTGACCAAACTGCAAAGAGGACTAACCCAAAGAAATCACTCAAAATTGCACCATTACTCTGAACATACTGAACTGGTAAAATAGCATTTATAACTAGATGCTAAGAAAGTAGCATTTCCCACCAGAAGAATGATGAATTTTAAAATATCGGTTTAGAAGTTGGTATAACATTGGTGTAGCATTGTAGCGTGAATGTGGAAGCAAGTATCAGAAATAAATGAATCTTGTGCAAGAAGTATAAATTTCACTTGGTTACATGTATTACAGGGCACGCTAAATCTATGGTGTAGATGAAGCCAATGCCATAGGGAATCTCAGCCCTACTTGATGTTTGATAATCCACACTGTGCATTAGTTACATAATGAAAAATGACTTTACCTGGTAAATTCAAAGTACAACCTCTAGATAATTTAGCATGTCCTTTATGCCAATGCCTATAGATATACAGTGTAATTTATTTGCTTTCTGGAAGAATTATGATTCATAAAAGGTTCATTAAGATTCATAAGTAAATGTGTCACAGACTTGATTCAAAGTAGTATTGTCATCACCCATACAGCATAATATGTCTACTCTAGGGGGTGGAATTTATGAATATAAAAAAAATTAGCAAACTAGTCCAAAATAATAAGCAGTGCATAAAGATAAAGATGATAGATTTCAAATGTAAAAAAAAAAGATAAAGATGAGAGGAACAGGCAAACCTATCTATTCCACTTTGTGCCTTCCAACATCGATCAACTTCTTCAGGAGGGAGAGGCCCAGCATGCATAAGCAAGTCCTAACTGTCTGGACTAGAAGGTTTGGGTAATAATTGGTGTTTCTAATTTATAGGGCCTAGGAATCATTAATCACTACCATATTGTCATGGCATTGTGTATGTTGAAGTTGTTAGGTAGACATAGCAGTATAGGTGTGGAAGAGCCTACTGCTGTGAATAGAGTGCTCCTACTCTAATATATATTTGGCACTGACTTGATGGTAATGGGCAAATGGGTCACTATCGAAAATATCGAAAATAATGATATATTAGGCTTTATGCATGCTGTATAGTGCTTATATGCAGAGGGGAGGGCGACCTTTTTTGGCAAAAGAAGAATTAATGTAAATGGTATTGTTTTTATATATTAGGTAAAGGATTAGGGAAAAATATAATATGAATTTGTTTAGTCAGGCACTCTAAAATACCTATTTTGTATGATAAATTTTAAAGCAGTATGTATTTATATTTTGTTTATAATAACATTTTTATTCAGTTGGAAATGTGTTTTGTGTGTTTTTTAATTGTATTGGATACAGTTATCACTGTATCCAGTACAATTCCCTTTGGCACCCTCCTTCCCCTGGTGTGATGAACACACAGGGGAGAAAGGGTTAACTGCAAAGGGGCACATCTGGGGAATCACATTGAAAACATAGTTTTCTGGGGAATCTCCCACCACCGCAGCAGTTTCTTCTTCAGATCAGAGCCGCCGTAGCAACGTGGAATGGTAAGTCTACTCTGCCGGGGCTCCGATCTTTGCCGGACGGCTTTATCTCGTCCGGTGCAGTACTGACAGGACAGCGCTGGACGAGATGGTGCCGTCAGTGCTTTACTAAAAAAGTCTTAAAAGCTCAATCTTAAATTAAAACATCTCTATACATTATGTTAATCAGAGCCCAGCAGTGCTTCCAAGCTAAAATCACAATGACCTGTCGGTTTTCCATCTTTAGCCCAATTGACCTGTAATGGGGTCGTTCTTTAAATGACCCCTGAGCGCCTGCACAATTTTGCAGGCGCTTGTAGCCATTTTATCGTGGCTGCACGAGCACCCGGGAAACAACTGTGTAAATTTTTCCTTACTGTAATCTCCAATGTGCTCATTAGAGGCCCAGTGGTTAAAACTCTAATTGCAGCTCAAACACATTCAATACAGTGAATGTGTTTTTTACAGTAGGTATAAAAAGTCACAATTTTGGATTGCAAAAAAAAAAGTTTTTATTGGTAAATGTATACAATTTATGTCACTTGGATAACCGCAGGGCAACATAAAGCGCCCTAGCGTTAGGGACGGCACCATCTCGTCCAGCACTGCTACTCTCACTATTGCACTATTGCACTATTTCAAATAAAGTCTCTGGTGCCCCAGATGTGGCCATTTGCAGTAACCCTCTCTTCCCTGGTGTGATTTCATCACATCCATCACACCAGGTTATAGAGGGTTAACTGCAAATGGGAACATCTGGGGCACCAGAGACTTTATTTTGGCGAGATTTAGTACATAGTTGCATAGCTTTGTGCCCTGATTTTTGTGTTTTCTCATTAATTTTATTATAAAATTAATTTTTCTTTTACATAATTGTGTGTTTCAAACATTATTATAGTCAGGATGTCTATTAGACCCTTGTACGGACATATCTTGGGAAGTTTCAGGCCTACAACATAAAGAAAAATTTACCATTGAAGTCTATTGTGCGCTTTTGGTTCAGAAATCTGGACCTCAGCGCACTGCTTGGGAGGTTTACTATGAAAGGTTGCAGTTAGGGGTGTGAAATTGGGAATGTATATTACTTAAAAAATAGGACTTTTAAGGTTGTTGGAGATCTAAGGTTTAAAAGTCAGAGTAGACATATATAAGACCAAGTGTCCACTGCTGTTTACCTGAGCTGGCTGAAAAAAAGGATGCGCGCCGACACATTTGCCGGAGGATTTTCCATGACTTGCAGGTAGTTTGCCCATGTCATAAGCCTTTGAATTAAGATTACCATATTGAAATCAAATCTGATGGGTTTTTTTATGTGGTGTGCATTGGAAGATGGATAGTCTTATATGGCGAGTATATCCCAAACGCTGACCTTTTTATCCCCCAAAAATCTCCAGTATCCAGTATCAGAAGTACTAAAGAGCATAGTAATATAGAAAATCTAAACGGACCAAGATCTATTTATTAGCTAATCAGAAAGCGTGTGAAAATTGTAACAACTCACATCTCACAGTCAATTATTAACTGACACATGAAAGGCGTAATTCTATTGATTTATATGTTTTACTGTACCTGTTACTCTTTGTACTGTCTAATATAGATCTGACAACACAGCATTAGTATGGTGTAATATAGACTGAATATCTAATATAGCACAAAGTTACTTTGTAAATTACATTCTGAACTATTACTGCCGTTGAAAGTATATCATGAATGACTGAATATAAAATTTTCTAGACTGATCTTTCTTTGTAGATATAAAATATTTAACTCGGAACAGAAATGTCTTACAGGAATTTGTGATTTGAAACTCAGAACTAAAGCCACATACAATTTCGAAGTAACTTCTACTGTACATACCCCCTGTTGGCAATTGTCCAATTTAATCTTGCATTTTGTAAAAAGAGTTCGCCACAAAAGTTTATATCCCTTGTTTGTGTGGAATAAACTTCACATCTAGAAATGCAACCACATTGATCATTTCTGTGTAAATGTTGATGGGCATTGTTTTCTGGTGTTTGGCAAAAGTTTGGAATGCCAATCAAAGACAGATCCCCATTGACTATAAAAAAGCCATACATAGGACAGTTCATGAGGCTCATTGTGCTGCCTTTTGACGGATTAAATTGCAAGTAAAGTGGGATTCCCAAGTGATTAACAAGCTCTTCTACATACTGTTAGTAAATTACTACAATTTTTCTCATCTTTTTTGGAATGTATATCATAACTATAGTAACATCTAACTGAAAGAGCAGGCAAACAACACTGGTGCTAAACTTTATACTTTACGTTCTAAGCTTGCAATTAACTGGAAGGATCTCTAGAATCTCTAGACAGGGAAGCAGGATGATAATAACGGTATATTGTAAGGATTCACATACCCAGTAGAAAAGTATCCTTTATATCTTTTTCTATCGCCTTCAGTTGTATTTTTACACATATTCTGAGATTTAGAAAGGTGAAGAACCTAAGCTTGATGCTACATCCTGAGTCTTCATGGGAAGTGACAAAATAGTGACAGCTTGTACAAGAAACTGAAGAAATAAAATGGAATTCAATTAAATTAAACAATGTAATTCTAGCCCCTTTCCCTTTATGAAGTCACCTGGGCTTCAATAAAGTGATGTGCATGGCACTAGCTTTTCAATTTTTAAGACTGGCAACATCTAATGCTGCATAACAACTTTTGGGGTAAGCTTTGAACTCTAAGTGATAATTGGGCCAAAATTCAGTAATGGCGATAATAGCTGATAACGGTGCATCACCATACGGATTCAATATTGGCAATGGTAGCTGATGAATTGGTCATGGTCATAAGGATTCATTAATAGCAATGGTAGCTGATAAACTGTGTATGGCCATATGGATTCAGTAATGACAATGGTAGGTGATGAACTGTGTATGGCCATACGGATTCAGTAATGGCAAAAGTAGATGATAACTGTGTATCACGATAAGGATTCAGTAATGGCAATGGTAGCTAATGAACTGTGTATGACCATAAGGAATGAGTAATACCAATAGTAGCTGCTAACTGTGCATCACCATAAGGATTCAGTAATGGCAATGGTAGCTGATGAACTGTGGATGATCATAAGGATTCATTAATGGCAATGGTATCCAATGAACTGTGTATGACCATAAGGATTCAGTAATGGCAATTGTAGGTGATAACTGTGCATCACCATAAAGCACCCCATAGACGGGCCGATTCCCGGCCATAGTTGTAGCAGACCAACCTGCGTGCTCGCTCCCGCCGAGCACATAAACGTTGGTCGGCCGCAACTATGAGGGAGCCCACCTTGAGTTTTGTAGAAAAAAAGCCGGCAGGTCGGATCGCACACGGATCCGTCCTGCTGGTTTTTTTTCCTGCCCGACTGTGCTGCAGGCTGTTAACTCAGAGGGGAAGTCTCCTCCCCCTCCGAGTTAATTGGCTACAGTCTGACAGGAGTCCCGTGTGTTAGTGGAACACACAGGATTCCTGTCCGTTCTGTAGCAGACTGCTCACAGCGTGGTGACGTCACCACGCTGTGAAGAGTCTGCTAAATGTCGGCCATAGATCGGGACGTCTATGGCCGTCTTAAGGATTCATTAATGGCAATGGTAGGTGATGAACTGTGTATGACCATAAGGAATCAGTAATGGCAATGGTAGTTGATGAACTGTGTATTACCATAAGGATTCATTGATGGCAATGGTAGCTGATTAACTGTGTGTGACCATAAGGATTCAGTAATGGCACTGGAAAGTGTGAAGGTTCCAGGCAGGAATGTTGACATGATTGTTGACATGCATGTTGTAGAAAGACAACTAATTCTATTTGGTGGTTGGACAGTTAGGCTTAAGCTCAACTATGCATTAATTATGCACTCTGTTAACGGATCCAAGAAACGCAACCCATGTGTTAGGGATGCGTTAGGGATCCATCAGTGATCTATCAGGGATGTGTTATGCAATGTATCCATTTTTTTGTGTTTGTTTTTTTTACCATGAAGGGATTGATGAACGCATCGAACAACGCATACCATTGCATCTCAATGGACGCAATTCATTTTCTATGGGTGTGTCAATGCACCATACTTGCCTTGGCTTACGTTGTGTTCCGCAGTGCCCTGCGTTGACTGTAACGCAACCCAAGCTGACAGATCACACCAACCGATGTGTAGACACATCCATTGACTTTCAATGGATGCATCAACATCCCATCCAACATCCAAGGTTTTAAGGCATAGTGGAGCCTAAGCCTAAGGTAGTCACAATAAAAGCTAGATGCAACCATGGAAAGCATTGATCCAATATTAAAATGCTGCACAACGGACTAACCACCAAACATTGATTTTGGTGAGCCTTATCCAGGTTGAATCCTGAACTAAGTAAACATATTTATATCTGAAAGCACAATACTCGCCTAAGGGAGAACTGTTTTGCTGGGGAGAGAAAATGCCACTTAGATGTTTCAGTATCTTCCACAACCCTTTATCTTTAGCAGTGTTTTTACAAGCTGATGAAACATATTAAAGCCTATGAACAGTTTATGTCTCTGGAGGTTCGGGGATTATACTCGCTCTTCTCTGTGTGCTGTTCATGCATGTTTTCATCCAGGCATCAGTGTTATTCTTCTGACAGATGGTATAAACAATGTAGACACACTCCAGAATATGCTTACACTGGCACACCTGGGCTTCCAGTAATACAGGTGCTACTTAAAGAGATTATCCATTGTTCTGTTAAAGATGCACAGACTATATACACATCATTACTTTGTACATATACCTGCATTATGTATAGAACACTAATTGCTCTACATCAATCAGCATTGAGTGGCTGCTGCACTGCACACACAACAGCTAGATCATTCTCAATCGTGTTTTCAATATTCCCTCATAGGGTAGACTGCATGCCCTATACTAAAGATCTTTTATGTACTAGTCTTTATATTGATTTTCTCCACATGCTTCTTGAAACTGCCAGAGCCTTAAGTATGGCCCCATTGTCCCTATACTGTTTAATGCAATGAATGGACTTATCATGTTATCTGAGATGTCACATGATCAAGGCAAGGCGCATGTTGTGAAAAATCCTTGAACCAAACTCGTAAGATTGCTGCTTAGCTTTGTTATTTATTTCTATAAATGGTAACTCAGATAAGTGCTTAGTGGAAGGTATCACCAAAATAATGGACAGTGGTAGATACCCACCTAAAAAGAGGTCATGTTGAGGCACCCGTTCTTTTGAAGATAGTTAGATTTTATTGAAGGTTGTATAAAACAGGTTTTCATCAAGCTAATGTACAGGAGTTGTGTGACTCTGGGTCACTGGTATGTGGGTGTGGAGTCTTTGGAAGGACCAAATAAGATGTGCACCAGAAAAAAGTGATCAAAACCCGAATGACTGCCGATCAAACTCATGAACGCGCGCAGTGATCGATCGGTCAAAAATTTAGTGGAAAATCAACCTGTGTATGGCTACTTTTATACCTCCCTTTGGAAGTACGATTTTAGCTGCGGAAAACTCCCAGATTCCCACAGGTCAAACCAGAGTGACACAAGGACCGAAGCCGAACTATCAGTGCATCATTGCGTGGAGACAGTGAAGAATTTCTCCACAAGCATACTTTCTAAGGTTGCTGACAAAAAAAGGACCCTGATATATAGGGATCTTTTCAACCAGCAACCCAAAACGTAAGTCAATGACATTTTTTTCTATACTGTATACATCATATAGTTGTGCTAATACATATTGCTGCACCTACACTGTAATACAACCCCCTCCCTCACTCACTTTCTCTTCATTCGAGGTAC
>CM070034.1:41873100-41886521 GCA_036250615.1 Ptychadena robeensis | reverse complement strand
GCTCCCCTCTTATGTTGAAATCCCATTGACTATCATTGTAGAAATCCTTTGTGCGGATTTGGGCGGGTTGGGAGTTTTGCCATGGATCCCCCTCTGTCATGTCATTGTCCAGGTGTTAGTCCCCTTGAAATAACTTTCCCAACACTATTGTGGCCAGAAAGGGTCCCTTTGTTTTTTAATGTTCGCCTGCCCATTGAAGTCTATGGGGTTCGCCGGGTTCGCGGACATTTGCGGAGGTTCGTGTTCGCCGTTCGCGAACAGCAAATTCCATGTTCTCGCCATCACTAGACGTCGGTCCAATCCGCCTGTTCGCAAATGGCCAGGGCTAACTGTTTATATCTCTCTAGTGCACTTGAGAGTTCCCTCAGAAGAGGCCTCCCAGAGAACCTTGTCCCAGGTTCTTGTGCCAATGTCTTGATTCTGACACTCGATTATGCTATTTGCTTGTTTCTTCATTATCCTTATTAGCAAACTGCTAAGACCTTTAACTTCATTGTCATCTTTTCTTTCCTTTTAAATCGGGCTAAATACTGAGGACCACAACCTAGTACATCTCCATGGAAAAGTGTACTCTCTTTGATAGGGAGGCAAGGGGCTCTGCAAAGAAAATCATTCTTCTGAACAAATCAAATTTACTAGCTAGATTGTCCATTGCAAGTTAATTAAACCAATTACAGTAAAGCAATGTAAGTCACAACTTGAAATAGTTGATTGTTCTGTGCTTTTATTGAATTTCTGTTGTTTCCAGGGTTTTTCCTTTTTTCAATCACTCGTTTAGATACTTTTACCAAGCTAAACCTGCTTTTGACGCATCCATTGAAATGTAATGCATAGGCTGTGCTGCAGAGCCCTGTGTTGGCATTAAAGCAATGTAACCCAATGCCAATGTGGGTGTGTTAAAGCACTCATAGGGAATGCATTAGGGGCATGAACAATGCAAGGTAATGCCTTTTTGATGTGCTGCTTCCTGCATTGAAACAGGGAAAAAATCTCCCTGACACTGTGTCAGAAACATATCCCTAACATGCTCTGATGTGACCCCCCCCCCCCCCCCCCCCCCCCGCATTTTAGCAGATGCAATAACCCAGTGCATCTTTAACGCATAGTGCAAACATAGACTTAAGGCCCCCATACACCTTACAATCTTACCTTACAATTTCTGTAGATTTCCAATCACTATGTATTCTATCAGGGAGGCCATAGTTGTTGGTAGATCTAAAGATAGCCATACACAGGTCGATTTTTCATTTGCCCAATTGATTGCTATGCATGTTCGCGTTGATCGATCAGACACAAATCAAGTGCTGCCCACCCTTAATGATCAACCCCAAAAAATGTAAATGGGCCAAAAATTGGATCTAACCTTGATCCGACCTGTTGTTTTTTGGTCAATCATTTGTCAATAAAAGTACATTGGTGATAACTTACTGTGCGATTGAACCATAGCTGACTATGCTGCAGCCATTCTGATCGATCAATCCAGTGAAAATTTAATTGAATTCCCACGGGGTGCACCATTGATTGCAAAATGATCAATCGTCGATTCCTCGATCTCCGGGAATGATCAAATCGGGAATCGATCACAGACAAATTGAGGTGGCTATGGCTACCTTAAAAGAAAATTGTACAGAGGGATCTAGAGAGTATGGGGGGCTTTAAGCTACCCCTTGATGCCTTTACATATGTATCATCTTAACACAGATGCGGCCATTTCAACTGAGTGTATCAAACATAAAGTGTCAGAATTCCTTTTTTATGATGATAAATATCTTACACTGCATAAGAAAGTGACACCAAATGGGAATAAAACAGAAAATCAAATTGTGGATGCCTAGTTTAGTTCCATAGAAAAGACAGTGGCATTAGGTGCCTAGTATACAGTGACAGCATCAAAATCAAAAATTATTGAAGGTGTATTAAACAGTGGTTGGATTATATGGAAATGTTTTCATTAGCTTCCAGCTGAATGTAATATGGTTGACAATGCTACATATAAAATCTTTTTTGTGGAATAGTCCTGCAATCTGTTGTGTTTGGAGACTAAAATAAAAGAACATTCTGACACAGGAAAAGGTTGTGGAAGACATATGGGGTCTTTCCAATATACTTCATCAAACAGTCCAATGTGCAAACATTCCCTATGCTATATTGTGTTATTTCCGTGTTAAAGTACCTCTGCTATTTGCTTTGACAAATCACCCTGTGGATTAGATAAAGGTTTCCTGGCTCTATGTTCTCCAGTGACATTTGTTAGATCGAAAGTTGTACGTGCGTCCTGGTATCTAAAAATCACATAAAAACATAGCAACATAGACACATTCGATCAAGAATGGAAGATATACAATTAAATGATCATGAATAATGAAATATTGGAAGTTATTATTAGAGATTGTAAATAACTATTTTATGAAGAAATTGACACTGAAAGCAATCATCTAAAATATCCTCCCCTCCTCGTAATCTCTACCTTCTCTACCTATGTGTTAGCTTGTGTTGAATTTGAACCCTTATTTCATGTACAGCTCTGCGTAATATGTTGTCACTTTACAAATCAAAAGTTGAAAATAATAATAATATAATATGATATGAGATATATGACAACAGAACTCAAGCCAGAGCCAGTAGAGTTCTTGTTGGATCCTTTCCTCAATAATGCCTAGTTGTCCAACTTCAGCATTTATTGGAAATTAGTAGAAATCTGCATAAGAACAAATAAACAACCAAAGACAAATATTATTAACACATGAGAAGTGGCTTGAACCCTAGAACGGACTAAAAACTAAAAATCTTTGGTCAACTAAAAATATGCAAACATTGTTTAGAGTGATATTGTCATACCATATTTAACTAAATTAACAAAAACACACGCCTCCTATCCTAATACTTACATAAGATAAGTAACTCAGTATAAAAATGCATGGAAATGCAAACTGGGAGCCAAAACAACCACCCAGTAGACGGGCCAACATACTGTAGAAGTTGGATTTTTAGCAGTTTTCCTACATATAATTGGGAGTGTTGTTGCTGGTGATCTTTTGGGTCACACGTATGGCATCAAAAGTGACCAGTCATGGAACTGGCAGCAGAGAAGGTCAGTATTTCATGGCTAGACCTACAGTGCCAGACAAAATCTATCACTTTCTACACATAGTGAACATGATCTCATGAATGTGTGATGATACAGCCAACGTGGTTCGGACAAGTGATATACCAATACAAATATGTGATTTTATCAATCTCATTCTAAATTAAATTTTAAAGTAACATTTATGGGCGATCTCCTCTTAGCAGCATGTTTCTCATTAGCACATGGGCACTGTAGTGCATTGGATTTCCTACTATTGCTGCTTCAATGTCAAATGTACACATTCAAAGATATATTTATTTCATTATATTTATACAATTTTTTTCCTTTATGTTGGTCTTGATCAACTTTAAGAAAAGGGATGTTCTTTTATGGACCTTTGATGGGATACATTCTAAATACAGCCCTATTTGCCAGCTGTGTACTTACTAGCCAACAACCCAGGTATGCCCGGGGTGTAGACTGGGTTTCAAGGGGACTAAACCTCATCCCCCAGAACAGGTGTTGTATAACATGTCTGCTGTACTTTGACAGCCTGTTGAGCCCATCTTGGCCCCCCCAACAGTGAGGCGTCTGGTGTCCTGGGGATCCCACCACTCCACCGGGGCACTTGGCTCCTGGGGGGTGAGCCCCTCCCTTGATTTTGCCTGGCAGTGTCCCATTTTCCCCTCCCTTTTTCATTCTTGCAGCTGACCCTTTTTTTTGGGGGGGGGGGGGGGGGGGGGTGGGATATCACTGTAAGTCATTTTTCTTGCCATGTGTGTAGCAGCCCATATTGCTGAGTTAAATGTTACGTGAATAAGATATGTTTATTTACATTGACACTGATTTTTATTTTTATTTATTTTTAAGATATAAGATTTAAGTTTTTTAATGGAATTAGCACACAGTGGATGTATGCTCCCTGAGGAAGCCCACGGGGAGCACGGATTACATACACTACCTCCCCGAGGAACATGTTGCCTATAAAGATTGTCCTAGATTGGAAGGGGGTGCAGATGACAAGCGGTATGGCTGTGGCACCCGAGCTCTGCATCCCTTAGTAGCCTATGAACAGGTCTTGATGCTTTCTATTGTAAACTTGTACTGTTTGTTTGCGATGAATCAACTGCATGGATTGGTTTTATTACCTTTGTGTATGATCAATTTAGTGCCCTAAAAGTCCCCAGTAGGACTGATATCCAGAAAATACTCAGGGTTATATACTCTTGGTCTTCTTATTGTTTTGCATCTTTGAAGACAGGATGTGGCACAGTACCCGACATTTAGTGAAAACCCTAATAAGTACCCCATCTTATTTTTGTATCTTAATTATTAACTATTTTTTTACTTTTATTTTGGCCTTGAGATCAACTTTAAGAAAAGGGATGTTCCTTTAACAGGAGCTGCACACACTGAGCAAAAAGAAAAACCTCCCTGGCTAGAGACATGAAAGAAACTCAATGTCATACTTTAACAACCATCCCTAGACAGGGTTGGGGCCTTTGACACTATATGTCATTCCACATATAACACTGTTTTTGAACATCTCTGCCCTGGAGCAGCCTTCATTGGCAGCCAACATACTTCTCTCATGACATTTTCAGTTTAAAGTGTGTCTAAACCCCAAGCCGATAATATATTGAAGCTGACCAGCTCTTAGATGTGTTGGCTGCGTTATTTTTATGTTTTCAGACTTTTGTTCTTTCTGTTTAGTAAACCTGAAAATAACACATATGATGTCCCTGGGTAGCCTTGTTCACTCCTTTGTTTCTTTAGCGAGATCCATCTGTGTTGGACTTCAAATATGTCTTTTATTCATCTCCATTACATAGGAGATTGTAAAGTTTATTAGTTTGCACACTAAAGAGAAGGATGTTTGAACTGTATGTTTGTTTATTTTGTATTTTTACATTCTGATATAAAAAAAAGAACGCGCCACCGCAGCTAAGGACTGGTAAGTTGCAATAAATTACATGTTTTTATGTAGGTATCCTTAAACCAGTGATTACTTGTACACTCTATAAATAAAATAATAACCTGGTAATTATGCTGGCAATTAAGATATGTATTTGGTGCTTCTGATCGGCTTGTTTTAAATACATTTCAGTTTATCAAACAGGTGCTACACTCCGAATACATATATACTTTTATCATCAACACTCTTAACTATACACATTTGTAAACCAGGGTTCTTTCTCCTTTGGTCCTCTTGGCGCTAATGTGCTTTTCATACAAGAGGAGTTCATCCCAGTAAAGTGATAAACTGTTCCATTTTTCTGCCGGGAGCAGAAATCGATCTCTCATTACCAATTACCAGCTCACTCATGTGCCAAGCTGTGTTTGCTGCCTCTAAAGTACTGACCACAGGCGACAGGTTCCCAGCATGGCCATCCTCTAACACCTGGTATCTTAGAAAGTGAGGTAGCCAGAAACGGTTTAGTGTAACAGATTGGCTACAATTTATGGGTTGATGCTTCATTACCTGCCCAGCCAGCTTCCACCATCTGGAGTCAAATGTGCTGAGCTGAGCCATGAGCAGTAAGAAGGTCTCTTGGTTAGTTTTGTTGTAGAAAAGATAAGGAAAAAGATAAGAAATGATAAGAAAAGATACGATAAGAAAATGAAAAGTTAGCTACACTGCAAAATTTTACAAAAAATAATATGTTTGAAAAGTATGTTACCCTTTCTTTTGGCTTTTCATGTCTATCATGGTAGATCAGTATCTAGAACTATCTAGAACTTTTGTGTTAGGGCAACTGTATCTCAGCATCATCCAGTGGGGAAGAGGAGCTTAATTTAGGGGGTGGTGAGTAAAAAAGGGCTGCATTGTTACTGCCTCTCACAACTTAACCAGCATCCTCCCCCCAGTGCTACTGCTATCATGAACCAGATGATGAACCAGAATGTGAGGACAGATTGTTCATGGAAAAATAAGAGCCCAAGAAAATAGGCCCTAGTACATTCTTTGGAGCAAAATTGATTAGACTTGATTTCAGGAAAACACAATAGGTGAGTAAAATATTCATTGCCCTTACATATGTGCCTTTCTTAGGCCAAGGCTCCACTTTTAGATGCACCCAAAATGCTTCCCATTGTTTTTAATAAGACTCTTCACACAGGCATGGCATGAGCAAAGAGCATCGTGCCACAACCATGTCCCAAAAGTAGAACAATGGGTGCACATTGGATGCGTTTTTTTATAGGCATTTACTACACTGAAGTCAAAGACAGAAAAAACCACATCCAAGGTGCATCGAAAAACATGCATAAATCAAATACAAAGCACACCCTAAACACACTTGATTTTTGCATGCCTTTTGGAAAAAAACTCAGCGGAGCCTTGGCCTAAGACAACTAAAGTAATTGGTGGGTGTAAAATTGGCTGTAAAATAAAAAATAAAAAACTCTCACTAGACATCTCTCTACATCGTCTTAGCAGGCAGACAGTAGGTGAGTATTGGAAAAGTATTGGAAATGACTAATAAAGTGAAGCATGTTGGTGGACCACCAATGTACCAATTCTTAGATAGAAAAACAAACACAAACTCTTCCTGTTTACATCTCGAAGGTTATATTTTCTCATTTTAAACTTGACTATACCCTTTAAAAAAATGAGCAAATATGACTTTAAAGAAATAAAATGTGAGATAAAAGAGTCTGCTGGTTACTTAGTTTAGTGGAGAAAGTAGCCACCTCTAAATAGAATGGGAACAGAATTATTTGCAGCAAAGTGAAATTGTCAGAGAAGTAAATGAGGCTAAAGGTGATGTAATTACATGATACAGAACCGAGAATTACACAAAGCTCGACAGGAAACTGTGATCTCACTACAGTCCTCTAATTAATGACTGGCAAGGAAGTTTTTTTCACCCCCACTAACCAGAATAAAGTAGTTTATAAAGTCATTTAACTCTGTTCTTTGCATTGGATTTGTTCATCAATTGAACAAATAAATAAACTACCTAATGAATAAATCCTTTGATATATTATTTAAATGTATAGAAAACATCTATATAGATTTACCTTTACCTTAGATAGTATAAGATATATATTTAAAGCTGTGGTCTAGCAGCAATATTACATAAATAGTAGCTATGTTACAACGGCTTGCTGACCTTCATTTTCACTGCTCCAGTTACTCATACATTCACTGCTAAAACTGTGATTGGATGGTGAAGGACAATATCACTATGACATTTGGTTGTACTCAAGTGCTACCCTTTAATCACCTACCCCGGGTTTTTCTGCACATGGTGCTAAAATTCAGAAATACATCACTGGATTGTAAACGTATCATCAGTTTGGATAGATAAGGATCCCTTAGCGATGTTACTTCACTGTTCCATTAATAGCTTCATCAAATAAAACATACCACATATGCTCAATTACACCAAGGTGCTTAAACCACGGATTTGGAAACAGGAGAAACCCCTAAGTTTGCAGGAATGGTTTATAGGGATGGAACAGATGACATTTAAGATGCAGGGTAGCGTGCCTTAAGGGTGTTGCACAGCTGGACATACTTCACTATTTCTAATGACTAAAAATTACTTGGTTGTATATGTTGATGTTGTCAGGATCCTTTTGTAGACCTAGTGTATTTTATTTACTGTTTTTATTTTTTTATTTCTTTTGCTTGCATTTTCCTTTGTTCTGTATATAGTATTGAAAAATAAAATGTGTTTAGAAAAGACTGCTAAAGCTCACAGATTGTTCACAGTCCTCAAAAACTTTTAGAAGAGTCTGAGGTCTACCTGTTCGAGGGGAAATTCAAATCCTCCACTTGTTCGCGGGGAATTTGAATTGGAAGTGACATCATTGACATGGTAACATGAATCGCATAGAGCATAAAGTAATGCCACGCCTGATCTGGCCGGCGGAAGAACAATAAACCTATTCTCGCCAGCGAAGGGGACTTATGCTCGGCATACACACACCGAGCAGGTCAGACCGACCTGCTCCGATGTATGCCGAGATGCTAACGTGATGACGTCATCACGTTAGCATCCCGTTGCATTGTGGGGCCCCTTCAATCGGCCAGGCACCCTTTGTGTGCCGGCCATAAGCTGCGATGGAGACGCCGTCTTCATTGCAGCTTATGGCATCGGCTTCCATCGGCTCGCGCCGGCCAGAGATTTTCCGACATGTCAGTTCTCTGGCCGGCCGAGAAGTGGGGCGACAGGGATGTGTCGCCCCATGTATGCACATGCCGATTAGCGGCCGATTTTTAACCTGACCGACGGCGAGAGCACGCACGCCCGTCGGTCAGATTAAAATCCGGCCGTTTATCGGCATGTGTATGCCTAGCATTACTGTTGAACGGCGAGATGAAAAGCAAGCATGTGATGTTCGCCTCGAACTGTCCGCCCTGCAATTCGTCCATCTCTATTTACTAACATCAAACCATCACATAAGTATTGTTTTAACTGGGATGTGATATTTCTGGTGATGATCATGTTCAGGGGCTGTGCATTCAACTCACAAAGTCAGCTAGTCAAACAAGTTTGACAATCTCTATATACCAATAGTGATGGCCGAAAAGTTCGCCCGACGGCAGTTCGCGGTGAACAAAGCATGTTCGCAGATCGCAATGCCTGCGAACATTATGGGTGTTCCACCCGCCCCCTATACCTTAACATGGAGACAAAGTGCTACCCCTCACCCTATAGTCAGGTGGTACAGTACAGCCAATAACAATACAGTACAGCCAATAACCTGGAGGACACCCCCCCTTGAAAAAGAAGCAGCCCAGCATCCATTTTACATTTATCCTGTGTCTGCAGAACTAAAAAGATAGGGAGAGCTGCTGCTGATTGAGGGATGGCTTAGCTACTTTGCTATTATACTCCATCCAGTAATCTGTAGCTATAGCTAAGGTCTTCTGTTACATGTAGTTCATCATTACTGAGCCGCAAAAGTCCTTCTCTGGGGGTGGGGTATGCTGTATTATGCATTGCAGAGAGATCTGACTAAATGTGATGTGCTGCAGAAGGTACTATCAGGCTGGCAGTGCACACTGGCTAACTTTTGGCCAAATCTGTAATCTAGATGTGATTTTCGGCCATTAGACCTGAAGAATACAGCATTTTAAAAAAATCCATATTTTGGGGGAGAAGTTTAGCCATTGATACCCCTCTGGCATGACACTGTCCCAGTGATTGAACCCTTTTGACTTATTTTTTATTGGTATTTTGGCTGCAAATATGAACTGAAGGTTTAAGAAGTTCACCCTCCATTGAAGTTAATGGAGGTTCGCCGTTCACATGTTCGCGGTGGGTATTTCCAGAAGTTCGATTTGCCTGTTTGCGAACAGCGGCAGCTGATGTTCGGCCATCACTACATACCAATATACCAAGACTTTATTACTTACGTGTACTACCCCCTTTAAAAGCAATCATTGATAACTATATCTGGTTTCATGTATGTTTTCCTTATATTAACTGTCTGAATGTTTGCCCTGAGTTTAGCTTGGTTTAAGTTTGCTGACCTTTCAAACCCACCCCAAGCTACATTCGAGGATACTTACCTATCAATAAGACGCGGCAATGAAGATTTTGGGTGCATTCCTCCATGTTGTGGAGGCGGCGCTGGCTTTTACAGCACATGCCCAGTATCATCGTTGATGCCAGGGATGTGAAGGGGGAGGGGGGTAGGGAAAATGTTAAATTACAATGTAATCCACTGTTATTGACATGGTCAATAGAGTCCATTAACAAAGTCCATAATGAGATATAGAAAGTTCTTTTAATCTTCAAACGATAAGAGCAATTATCAAGTGCTTGTCCGGACTAGGCGACACTAGAGATATCCAATTCATCTGTTTGAAGTTAATGTATGGTTCCAACAGCCTCAACGCGCGTTTCTACACACGTTTTAATCAGGAGGTGTGGGTTTTATTTCAATGTTATAAGTCTATTGGCTTATATCGGTCCATCGCACAGCTGCAAAGGAGGAACGAGGGGCCACTGTGTAGTGGTTAGGTAGTCTTTAGTAGGTGCACAGGTCTCAGGTAAACTTCTTAAGAGTGGGTTTAAGTGGTGGAATGAAGTGCGCTCCTTCCAGTGCCCTCCAGTGATTAGTCCATGGACATAAAGTGTGTACTCAATAAAGTATGGTAATCTAAAATGGTTAACCTGTAGTATATAAATGATAAATCTGAGCGGCTTACACAGCTACTTAATGTGTTCAAGCTTTAAACCTTGATTTGAATTGTAAACAAAATCCTAACCATCAATTTATCACAGCTCCGGCTTTCTGACAGCTTGAAAACATAAGCGTAACTGCTTTAGGAGCCAGACTTAAGACTTTGGAGTGCCATATATGGCTTGCGGGTCATAGTTTGAGGACCCATTAATAACCCATTAAATAGTAACATAAAACCAAAATAAAACATTGAAGAATATTTAAATTAGTATTATTGTTATTTAAAAAAATATATTAATTATAATTGTATTTATATTTGGGGATATATTGGAAAATCTTCAGCAATGTACAAGTGGTCGCTTTGGGCCTTATGGACCCTCAACAATTGAAAGGGAAGGTGAAATGTTTAGTTAGTTAGATAGTCTGTTTCACATGCAGTTGTATTTGAGCATATTGAGGTTTAATTATTAAAAAGTTTTATACAAAAGTAAAAGGTGGAGGAAACTAGTAAAGGTCTATAGACTGTAAAAAGAGAAACCAAGGCATGTTTATTGTTAAGAAGAGCATGACACATTGTTCAAATCTGTGAAGAACACCTGTTAAACTAATTTTATACTAAGAAATTACTTCTAAAACTAGACGTCAATAAAAGTAATGAAAAAGAGGTTAGATAATAATGTAAAAAGTTCCATCACGCAAATGCTAAGAGTGAGTTTTCCATGCAGCCATGGAGATATGACAGAAATTATTGTTTTCCAAAGTTTGTTTTGAGTGGGCAGAAGTCGTGTATTAGCAATAAACCATTAAATAGAAGAAATATGTTTTTTGGCGCTGAATAATATGCCATGTCTGCCACACTCCCTACGCTGAGAATCTGCTTGATGTTTTTTTCTAAATGCACCATATAGAAAGTAAATAGCAATTTTTTCCAAAATATAATGCATTTTTTTAACTTTTGAACTACAATTACTTGCCTATATAATATCATGGATTCTTAGATTTAGTATTTCAATCTCCAGAGAGTAGTAGAAACACCAATTGAATTCCATATGTCAACTCAATGGAATTTTTAGTTAAGAGTACCATTCATTTTACATCATACATAGATTACTCGTTCCATTCTTGTGGAAGCAGTCTGTAAGAGGCCCTTTTCTGCACAACAAGTCAACAAAACAAGGACTTGGCTAGATACTTTTATTGTGAAGGAGTACCAATTCCCTAAACCTTCCTGATTTCAAGTGGGATACATTGAATTGATATTTGAGAGGTCATCTTATCCATCAAAAGTACCTAACCAATTCTTTTGTGAAATTACTTTCCAATGCTGTCAATACTTTGTCAATAACATAATCCAAAGTCAAAGTTTTGGGGATTTTTGATTGGTTGGCAAATATTAAATGTTGCTAGGGTCTTCCACTGAACAATTTGGATTACATAAAAGCCCATCAGATCATGTTTCCCATCTGTACTGAAAATTTGACAGCTTCTGTTGCTGCCTGTGTCCTGGTTGGAAAGAGTTTTTCAATAACCACCGTGATGAGATCAATCAAAAATTTATATTTTTATTGACAATAGACACTGACTTCCACTCCTTAGCCCATGAGGAAATGTCAACAATACGCAGACATTGATTTCTAACAGTGATCTATATACTGTAGAAGTTAATATAATGGAAGGCTTAAAGACAGGTCAGCAACACTCTCACAGCATACTGGTGGCTATGCAGTCCAGAACCAAAAACAAATTGTTGGATATATACAGTGGTGTGCAAAACTACATGGCCCTGTGTGAAAAAGTGATTGCCCCCCTTGTGAAAAAATAACTTAAGGCTGAGTTTACACTGGCGATTCCCGAGCTGCTAGCAGCTCGAAAACTGCCAGTGCGCTCCCGCAGCCGCGGGATAAACGACTCCCTGTAGTCATCTGCAAAACAGTGCAGGCGATTACAGGGAATCTAATTAAGGACCCCATAGAGGTCCTATGGCACAGAAGCCAGAAAACCGATGGCGGACACCTAATGTGGCATCAACCGGTCGGCCACGCTAAACGGTCGTTTACCTGGTGGTAAAAAAACCGCCAGTGTAAACTTAGCCTAACTGTGGTTTATCACACCTGAGTTCAATTTCTGTAGTCACCCCCAGGCCTGATTACTGCCACACCTGTTTCAATTAGTGATGAGCGACATAGGCAATATTCGTATTCGCGGCATGCCGCAATTTTTTTGGAAAATATTCGCATTCGGTAATATTCTTCTTATTGCGAAAATCTGAATTTTGCAAATATATGTTTAACTTGCATTGAGGGGCATGTTGGAAAAAACATTTTGTATGCCATCTTAGTGATTTTTTGCGAATTTTCAAAAGTGCAGATGTTCGCAATATTCACATCACCCCAATTTTGTATTTAAAAACGGTTGATGGTCGCAGGGAGTGTTGCTAAGCTCTTGTTGCAGCCTTCCCATTTGTCCACTTGCATTGAGAGGCATGTGTAATGTAAAAAAAATACAGAATATCTGGAATTGCGAATATTCGGCAATATATTCACCACCGAATTTCCGAATTGCTGATATTCGCGATTAATATTCGGAATCCGAATATTGGCGATCATCACTAGTTTCAATCAAGAAATCACTTAAATAAGAGAAGTATACCAAAAGCACCTCAAAAGCTAGACATCATGCCAAGATCCAAAGAAATTCAGGAACAAATGAGAACAAAAGTAATTGAGATCTATCAGTCTGGTAAAGGTTATAAAGCCATTTCTAAAGCTTTAGGACTCCAGTGAACCACAGTGAGAGCCATTAGCCACCAATGGCAAAAACATGGAACAGTGGTGAACCTTCCCAGGAGTGGCCGGCCGACCAAAATTACCCCAAGAGCGCAGAGATAACTCATCCGAGAGGCCACAAAAGACCCCAGGACAACATCTAAAGAACTGCAGGCCTCACTTGCCTAAATTAAGGTCAGTGTTCACGACTCCACGATAAGAAAGAGACTGGGCAAAAACGGCCTGCATGGCAGATATCCAAGGCGCAAACCACTGTTATGCAAAAAGAACATTAAGGCTCGTCTAAATTTTGCTAAAAAACATCTCAATGATTGCCAAGACTTTTGGGAAAATACCTTGTGGACCGACGAGACAAAAGTAGAACTGTGTGTGTTCCGTTACATCTGGCGTAAGAGTAACACAGCATTTCAGCAAAAGAACATCAT
>CM070034.1:41852974-41863595 GCA_036250615.1 Ptychadena robeensis | reverse complement strand
TCATTGGACAAACTTATAAAATCAGTGAGGGGTCAAATAATTATTTCCTCCACTGTATATTGTAACAGAAACTGTAACAAAATTGTCATGTTCAGTTTGTTTATTAGAATGTTTAATTATTAAATTATTGGAGATGTATATATATGTAATTATTTGAACCCAGCATTAGAAGGCTAGCAAGACGTTATGTCCTGCTGTAGTAAGAGGCAGAGGGTGAATTTTGGGCTTGTTTACACTTTATGTCATGTTATGTTGGCGTTGGTGTGTCAAAAATATGTCTGGATGCAATAAGCCACATTTTTGAATGTCGTTAAAGTGCCCGTTGACTCCTATTGTAAAAAAAAAAAAAAGGCCGGCTGAAAACAATGGGGGCATTGTGATTGTTTGATGTGTCCTTTGATTTAAAATTGACACTTAAATGAAGAGCCAACGCAAGGACACAGGCATGTGATGGGTCCAAAGCGCATGTGGGGAAAGGCAAGAAGAAAGTAAAGGGCCGCATTTACCATACAAACTCAGTGAAGGCTAGCCTTTAGGGTTGGCCAGCAGTTTACATGCAGTTTGCCCACTATTTAGGATGCTTCCTGGTTAATTTGAACAACAAAGACACTGACATGTCAATTGATATTCGCCACAAAGACAACACAGTGCCCCGCTTTGGAAACAAAGCAGAAAAAAACTAAGTTTGGCTATAGCCTTCCAATCTTTATTTTTTAATTCTGTATAACTGGCATGAAAAACCTTTCTGTCTGATGTATATTTACAATCAGCAGTAAACAATCCCTTACCAACATCTGTAGCTGTAGGCACTGTGAAGTTATGGATCCCCAATCTTTTTTTAGCAGCTTCATGGATACCTTCTAATTGCTAATATGAGAATAACAGGCGCTCATGAGCAGCCTCAACTTATCTTACTAAGAAAGATAATAAGTAATTGCTCAGAACCTTCAGCAGTGATTACACAGCTATAGTGATAGCAGTGGCCAGAAAGGCACTCAGTGGGTGTATGGGGCCTGAGCAAGGATTGCAGAGTAAAATCGGGTCAGTATGAGGGGTGCGTGTTAAAGTTGTGTGTAGGTGTGCAGTAGGGATGGTAGAAATTTCTACTTTTTCGCTGAAAATTCGCATGGTCGAATTTTGATGGGGTCATTTCGACTTTTCGCCGAAAAAGTCAAAAATCAGCCTGATATTTCGACTGAAATCGAAATTTCAACTTAAAAAAGAACTTTGCTTTTGATTTGCCGTGCCGCTATTTCGCGTGCAAGTATAGCTCCAGCTCATACAGCAAATCCAAATTTTCCACCTTATATGAATTTTTAACCTTATGCGAATTTTAGGCTTTATGCGAATTTTCGACTTGAAAAAAGTCGAAATTTCGCAGTCGAATCGGAATTCGATCGGGAAACTCGAAATGTAAGTAGAATCGAATTTTATTCATTTCGACCATCTCTAGTGTGCAGCTCTCAAAATGGAGGAGTGTGGCCCCCTGTAAAGCTAGCCATACACGTGTCGGATTCCATGGCCAATTGATCACTCACCCGATCGATTCCGGCGATTCTGCCGGGATTTGCAGGTGTGATCAATCGGCCAATTAAGAGTATCCATCGCTGCATACCACCTTGTCCAACGGATTCCGGGACGATTCCGTGTCCGATTGTTCACCTCACAAATGGCAATTCCCCCTGATCTGGGCAGAATCAATCTGATGGAACCAACATGTTGGTTCTCTGTCGGATCCGATTCTGGGCCCCTGAACGATCGGACCTGATCGATTGGACAAGGTGGGCTGCATGCGATTCCGGCACGATCGTTTGGCGT
The DNA here is from genome assembly GCA_036250615.1 of Ptychadena robeensis. Lineage (NCBI taxonomy): Eukaryota > Metazoa > Chordata > Amphibia > Anura > Ptychadenidae > Ptychadena > Ptychadena robeensis. Next base: position 41,861,777 of record CM070034.1, on the reverse strand, counting down.
GCACGCACCCGGAATCGATCGTGCCGGAATCCGGTGGGAATCCGACACGTGTATGGGGGCCTTAACAGACAAATAAGAACACGGACAGAGGCACACAACCTAGTTCAACAAATGGTTAAATAATGTGGAATTAAATGAGATGAAACAAAATTAAACAAAATAAAACACATTATTTAACCATTTGTTGTACTAGGTTGTGCGCGTCTGTCCTTGTTCTTATTCAACTTATCTTACTGCTTCTCTTAAATTAGAGAATTAATTTTTCCACAGTGCCTATAGCTACTGAGAACAGAGATGGCGTGTTAAACAGTTCTTTTACTACTTGTTATGAATATATAACTTTAGGTACTTATTACCATATGCAGGAAAGCAGACTCATATTTCAATATACTGTATGCAAACTGATGATGTCACAAAGATATAGGGGATGACACAATAGACATATCTTAGAATGTACTGGTTTGTGCTTTTAAACTAAAACAAACTCCTCCATAGTGCATGCATTGCAAAAAGGAGTGTTGCCACAAACAACCTGCAATCATCTCTTGATGATCTTTCAAAACTGGGTCATTGCACAGTCACACGCCATCAAATGTAGATGTTCTCAGCAAAGTGCAATAATCAGCAATCATCAACAAAGTCAGCGGAGAGGAGATTGACAGGGCTGATCGCGGCAAGCAGGGACTAATTGTGGCCAATTTTCTGACTTGTGGCTTTGCAATTAACGCTGAACTCTAGGAAAACTATTAACTACACAGATTAAACACATATAATGGAGCAATTTTACCTGCCATAGGATCTACATTTCTATCTGCTTAGTCCTGAGATTTACATAACCTTGTGACACCGCACCGCTTGAAGGATAACAGCACTAAGCAAGGTGCTATAGCAAGTAGAAAGATGGTACTCAAAACCTAAAGCAGTATATAAATCTGCATCAAATGTTTGAGAAATTGGGGCTTATTTACATAAACGTCATATGTCTAATTGTCATTACAGGTCATTTTCAGCACCAAAATTATGTTCTCATTTCTTTGCTTTCAAATTGAGACCAAATTTTAAATTCTTTTGTAATAAAGATACATTTCTTGAATATATATTTAATATAGAATATAAACACAGTAGTGTCACTAGGTTTGGTGTCACCCTTTGCCAAATAGCTATGGTGTCACCCCATGTGGCACTCTGCTAGTAATATGGGTGGCAAAAAGATATTTTGGCTTTCTGCAGTCTAGAGCTGGGAGCTCTGATTGGCAGAACAGGAGTTAAAGAGGTGAAGCAGCAGCTTTCACACACACGGAGCTCAGGGGTGTGTAATCAGCTGTACTGGCTGATTACACAGTGCCCGGCTCTCTGTGTGTGAAAGCTGCAGCGGGAGTCCAGCTCTAACACACAGGCAGAGATAGATGGGAGTGGTGTCAGATCTTTCATCTGTCTCTGCTTTTCATTGGTTATTTCTGCAGGGCTCCGCTGATATATCTATTTGCTCTTTCAATATTTAAGACACAGACATCCACCCCCCCCCCCCATTTTTTTGGGGGGGGGGGAGAGCCGCTTATAGTCTGAAAAATATGGTATGTATATATATATATATATATATATATATATATTTAAACACATATATATATATTTAAAGACAAATCAGAGAGGCAGAGAGCAATCACATACTATTAGGCTGAAGTGTTTAATTAAAATTCATCTCCCCCCATGATTGAAGAGATGCACAGGTTGCACAGATATGGGGTTCTGCAGAAAGGGACAGAAGCCTTGGTACTTGGGGCTGTAGGGGGGAAGCCAAAGACTGTGCTGCAACAGACTCTGAAGGAAGATTGGAGTCCTTAAGCTCTCGCATACAAAAACATTTACAATACATGCAAAAAAGACAAAGGTTATATTAAAGCAAACACCGAAACAGTGAATTCTTTAACAATCCAAACATACAGTCTCAGGTGGCAGGATAAGAAATTGTCTTTGGGTGGGACATGTCATGGCAGGTGAGACAACATGTCATGGCAGGTGACACCAGAGGGACGGTGACACCGCTGATTCACGGGTGTTGACCCACTGGACCAACTTGCACAGTGGCAGGGGTGCAATCCATGGTGCAGAGTCTAAGGGACCGCCTGGTATTCACCAGAGTTCCCCGCAAGGGCAATCCCCAGTCTGAGGTTCCCGGAAAGCACCTGTGCAAGAATGCTGACAACCAATACATAGTGTCAAGAGTTAAGAGTACGATAAGTCCAATGAACAAGCTGAGAGTCAGATGCTGGGAGATCACGAGAGGTACAGGGATGAAGTGCCGAGGATCAGAAAGCAAGAATAATCCGTTGAACAAGCAGTGCATCAGGAACCGGGAAGTCAAGCAGTCAACAAGGGAGGCTGGTAGCAAACACGTGAAAGACCCAAAGATCAGGTGACTTCCTGTCACCTGACACTTCCTTTTAAAGGGCAGGAGGGAGGAGCAGCTGAAAGGTCACACAGAACCATAAGCATCCAGCAGAGGGAGCTCTAGGGCTGGAAACGTAACCCCTGGTGTCAAGGAAGGTTCTTAGAGCTGGAAGCAGCTACAACAGATACAGATCCTCTAGTCCTGCTGGCATCTGTGACACAACAGTAAACTGATGCTGAAGATTGCAGGTATCAGGGTTTGAGCAAATGGTACCTGACTGCATAGAACATACAGAACAAGAAGAAAGCAGATGAAGAAAGGAAAATAGGTGGGATTGCAGGGGGAGGGGAGGGAAGGTTTGGAGGGACGCCTCTGGGGAACCCCTGGCCTCAGAAACATGTCAGTACACTCAATTTCTATGAGATGTCACCTGTGACCATGAAAAGGGATTTGTACTTGACAGGTGAAGGTAAAATAATGGCAGTAAAACCACGTTTTTTAGTAAAACACTTTTCCCCATTTTGTGCGGACAGCATGAAGTTCTTCATATTTCCTCCATTCTGTTAAACCACAGTGGAGCTGTCGGCAGCAGTCGTTGCTTCCAAAGGGCCGGAATACAGGCTCTTGCCGCATTAAGCAGGTGGATTTGCAGGGACTTTAGATATTTTTGGGGGCTACAGGTGCAGGAGATGTTTAGCAGGTTAACATCGGTCAGTTTCCTAGAAATCAAGCGCACTTGGTTCCAGAAATATTGGAGCATAGGGCATGACCAGAATATGTGGAGTAGGGAGCCCTCCGCTTCACCACACCGCCAACACAGAGGGGAGACCGAGGGGAACATGCGGGATGAGGTACCATCTGAATACTATCTTAAAGCCTGTTTCCTGCAGTTTGAAGGGGATGGAGGCTTTGTATGCGAAGTGGAAGATGTAGTCTTTGGAGTTCCTGCTCCCAGAGGGAGAGGTAGCAAGGTGTCCAACCTGGGGAGACAGAGATCAGAGATTGGGGCATGTGGGGTGAGTAGACTGGCAGGTTAGCTCAAAGGGGTTTTGTGCAGCAGTGCTAGAGGGCAAGGGTGATTAGGAAGTTAGGAAATTTCTGATTTGCATGGCCTGCCAGAGTTTAAGAGGTGGGTCTGTCATAGCTCGAATCCCTGAGAATATACATTGTTTTTAAACTAACAGCATAGCTGATGCATTTTGCTTCTATGACACAAGTCTGACAAATAGAAAAGTTCTGCATACTTGAGCATTTTCCTTACATACAGTATCTGGTAATGAGCTCCTGACAATAGGCAACTGTCTGCAAAGTTCAAGTAAACTCTCAAAATGTAAAACTTTAGGATGGGAAACATCTGCTCTTTCATCTTTAGTCTTTATTTCGTTTTTTGTATTTTCTATTTTACGAGTTCACATTTGTTTTTCACAGTAAACAGCATCCTCATCCAGCAATTATGGATCCAGAGGCCAGGATATGGTTCCCTGTGTAACGCATGTAGGGAATGGCTTATTAGCACAAACATCAATGCAGAATGAGGGATCTCGCACACAAAAAACACAAAGAAAGATTTTTAGTTTGACTTAACACTTCCAGGCCGAATGTCTGCTAACGTACAATTATACTGAGTGATTATCTTGATATTAATGCCCAGAGGAAATTCCATTCGCCTGTGTTTTCATGTGTATACTTCCATAATTAACTCTCTTGGCATCTCATTTATAGCGACATGCATTTTCCATTTCACAAGTCGGGTATAATTGTTTATTGCTGGTATCACCAAAAGAGGTAGCCACAAGGCACAACACTCCTTGTGTACTGTGGAATTGGCGTATTTAAAGGGAAGGTATAGTGTACTTCCATTAGGATTATGCCTTATACCAGAAAGGTTTTATTTAAAGAGTGTTATAATATATTCAGAGAATCATAGATCCTTCGTAAATATAACCTCTGAATATTATAAGAGCTGTCATTACAGATCCATTGTCCTCATAGTTTGCCTTAAGCTTGTATACTTCTACTACTAATGGCATCCCTACTCATAACATCATCACACGCATGTCTGCAAGACTTCTCTTGGGCTGTTTCTACTCTCTGGATCTCTTTCCCTCGCCCCATTAGACTTGCTCCTACCTTTGGCACTTTTAAAAAAGCTCTGAAAACCCTTTGCGGTTTCTGTTTGGGGGACAGTCCAGGGGACGGCACCTGACCCCTAAGGTTTGCGCGGGCTGTAGTTCCCTACTGGTAAGATGGCCTCCTAATTCCCTTTGTTTCCCTTCCATCACTAGGAACTTGGTTCTCTGTGATTCTTTTCTGGTATGTTTAGCCACCCCTTTGGCTTATTTCCAGCTAATATCTGTCTTCACCGTGACCTTGGACCGGCCTATCCCACATCTCAGCCTCATTTGGAGAGAACAGAAGAGCGCTAGACAAGTAGGTCAACAGTAGGAGAGCCTATGAGAGAAGAACTACTGATGAGAGGGAAGTCGGGGTTGATTTTACATCACCGGGGGTAGCGCACCGGCGCAGGGGGGCCGAGCGGGAAGTCCCACGGTCGAGACCAAGCCAACGCCAAGGGGACACTCTTCAATCTAGGGCCATGAAGGTGAATGCAGCTGGCGGGACTACCCCACCTGACAAGTGGGGGCCAATCACAGGGCCCCTACCCCTTGGAATGGACTGGCATGGACCTGAATAGGATACACACCTGGACGGCTTTAGGGTTCTTGAATACAAACGTAAGATATATTCATTTATGTATTCATTCCCGTGCCCAGTGATTTGTGTATGTATTAGTTTGCGTTAATATATTGTATCTTCATGCGGTAGTTTTGTATGTATGTAGACATAGAGGCTGTATTATGTTATGTATTAATTGCCCCAATGGATATTATATACTAATATGTCAAAACTAACTGAATTTTTAAACTTATTGCAATGTGTAACCTAGATATCCGCATCCTGTAATCTCCATGAGGAGCCCAACAGGGCGAAAACGCCGTCGGAGATTGGAGAGTGGCATTTATGAACACACTTACTTGTCACCGGATGTTTAATGCAACCATTGTACTGCCATTACTGTGGTTTTTTTAACATTTTTGTGAAAATATTCCAATTAGACCACACACCTTGTGGTGCTTCCTTCTGGTTGTATATTTCTGTGATATTTACATGGATAGTCCGAGGAACTAAAGACTTTTTATTGAAATGATACTGAGGGAGTGATTCTCTGTCGACCTATTGCCCGCAATGCAGTCCCCTTAGAAATAAATAGGCAGTTCCACTTTCGCATAGTATTAGCGGTCCACATATTGCTATTATTATTTTGGATAGGGGCACACCCTCTAAAATATTGTGACTCCACCCACCTTACTTATTTGTTTAATCTTATTTTTTTACAATATACACACAATTATGTCAATTTTGTGTTCTTTTATACAAAACCATATTTCTGCTTCCACAGTCTGTGATATATTATTATTATATAGTGCAGTATTAACAATAAATCATTGGTTCATACGCTGAAGTTTTTTTTGGATTATTTTACGTAAATCATTGAAGTTAGAGTGTGAAGTTAGAAGAACCTGTGTTCTCCAAGCTTCAATCTCGTACATGGCATGTTATCCTTCATATTACTTTCATTCACATCATTAATTAAAAGTTCATACATATTATTCTCCAGTTATTAAGCCAACTTGAATATCAGCAAACCTAAATTACTAAAAGCTGGAAAAAAGTAATGACTTGAGATAATATAGTCGGGGGAAATGCAACAGTTACGGCACAGAAACACACAGCAAATGTGTTTTTTTTTTTGCAAAAAAAGCCCCTGAACATGGGACCATCACCAAAACCCAGAGGATGTAGAGATGGCTTGTGGGAAACATTGCAAGAGGAAAAACTTATTACTCTATCTTATGTATTTCTTTTCATAAATTAAGTTCACATTGGAGTCTACCTGACTCTTGAACCTAATTTATGCAAAAACTCACATCTTGAGCAAATACTTTTTTTTTTTAAATTGTTTTTTTCTTCAACTCTCCAGCAAATTTGTGCTGATATTATGTTAAGGGCTATGCATAAACCTCACCAAAGTTCACCCACCAAATGCCTCGATTTTCAGCTCTTGACTCGAGTATAATCTAATTTATTATTTTCAGCATTATTTTGGGTTGCTTAAAATCTATTTAGTAGATACGGTATTTATAATTTCCTTTCATGACCTTCTTGCCATGTTACCTGTTTCCCGAAAATAAGGCATCCTCTCAAAAAAATATCAGGATCAGAGGGGGCAATCAAAATGACACAGGAGGATCAGTAGGGAGTTAATAAAATGTTATCCCTCCTCCATGTCTCCTTTGCCATCCCCCGTGCCTGTTATTCTTTTCTTTATGAAAATAAGACATCCCTGCAAATATAACGTATGGCATCTTTGGTAGCAAAAATTAATAAGACATGTCTTTATTTTCTGGAAACACAGTATTAAATCTGGCCTATTTGTAAAGTATATAAACATTCTGCATACCATTTACTTTTTGTCAGTATACAAATTTCGTAGTTATTATTATTATCATCATCATCATTATTTGCAATAGCACCAACTAATTAGACAGCGCTGTACAATACATTAGAGTTTTTAGATACAACACAGGATAGTACACACGGTACAGTTATGATCACAGGATGAGATATCTACCCTGCCTGATCTGGTGTTCACAATCTTCTAATAGGTTGGAGAATATAAGGGATGTTGCAGAATTATTAGGCAAATGAGTATTTGACCACATCATCCTCTTTTATGATTGTTTTCTTACTCCCAATCTGTATAGGCTTGAAAACCTACTACAATTAAGCATATTAGGTGATGTTCATCTCTGTAATGATAAAGGGTTGTTTCTAATTACATCACAACCCTATTATTAGGTGTGCATATTATTAAGGCAACTTTCCTTTCCTTTGACAAAATGGGTCAAAAAAAAGACTTTTTGACATGCTTAGAAAAGTAAAAAATAGTGAGATATCTTGCAGAGGATGCATACTCTTAAATTGACAAAAGCTTCTACCAGTTTGTGTCATCGAACATCAATCGTTTCATCAAAATAGTTCACTAGGGTCGCAAGAAGAGTGTGGAACAACAAGGTGTCAAAATTTAACTGCCCATGATAATGAGAAATCAAGCGTGCCAGCTTGCCAAGTGCCACTTTGACATCCATTTGGCCATATTTTTCAGAGCTGCAACATCAATGTAGTGCCCCAAAAGCACAGTTTGCAATACTCAGAGACAGAAGGATGAAAAGCGACCACCACTGACAATGACACCACAAGCTATGAAACGTCAAGATGGGCCAAGAAATATCTCTGTACTGATTTTCTAATGTTTTATGGACTGATGAAATTGCAGTTGAGTCTTGATGGGCCAGATTGGATTGCACGTGGCTGATTTTGTAAAGGGCAGAGAGCTTCCAGTCCGACTTCAGACACACAAGGTGGAGTGATGGAGTAATGGTTTGGGATTTGTATCATCAAAGATGAGCTTGTGGGGCCTTTTCGTTGAGGATGGATCATGATCAACTCCCAGTCCTACTGTCAGTTTTGGAAGACACCGTATTAAGCATGTGGTACAAAAGAAGAAAGAAGTCTGCATCTTAAGAAAAACTATTTTCATGCAGAACACTGCTCCATCACACGCTCCACGTACTTCCACAGCGTGGCTGGCAAGAAAGGGTATTAAAGCAGAAAAACTATGACAATGGCCTCCTGTTTGTTCCCTGATCTGAAACCCTTGAGAACCTGTGGTCCATCATCAAATTGTGATTTACAAGGAGGGGAAAAACAGTACACCTCTCTGAACAGTATGTGGAGGTCTTGTGGTTGCTGCTGCCCAATGTTGATGGTGCACAGATATCAAAACACTGACCCGAATCGGATGGCAGGCTTTTGAGTGTCCTTTGCAAAGACATGTTGCTATATTGGTCACTGATTTGTTTTTGTTTTTTTTTTAATGTCAAAAGAAATGTATATTTGTGAATGTTGAATTTTATATTGGTTTTTTCCTGGTAACAATAAATAATTGAAAATGGGTATAAATTTGTCTTTTGTTCCGTTGCCTAATAATTATGCCACTAATAGTAATAGCTCACAGCACACACAGATAAATCCCCCTAAAATATCTAAAACTAAAACAAACTAAAAACCTACTTCAAAAATATTCAGCTTTGATATTAATGATTTTTTGGGTTCATTGGAACATGTTGTTGTTTCAATAATAAAATTATTCCTCAAAAACACAACTTGCCTCATAATTCTGCACTACCTGTACCAAAGTATTACCATATGTGAGGGGGGGGGGTGGGGGGGGGGTGGGAATGGTATGGTTGTGATTGTTAGGAGTGATGAGGAGGGGTAGGGCGAAAATGA
>CM070034.1:41833897-41847548 GCA_036250615.1 Ptychadena robeensis | reverse complement strand
TGATCTCCAGTAATTATTACATCTATTGCGCAAATTGGCACTTGTACATGCGCATATTGCAAACACAATGCATGTTACTTGCCACAGATTGTGCAAATCGACACTTGTACATGTGTATATTGTGAACACTATATACTGATGTAAATAATCTTGAATATTTGTGATTATGAAGATATAGCACAATATTCGAGATCTTTGTGAATTGTCAAAGTGCCGATATTCACAATAAGAAGTTGCAATTATAATATTTGCGTTTAACACTAGTGATGAGCGGCATAGGCAACATTCGTATTCGCGGCATGCCGCGAATTTTATGGAAAACATTCAGAAAATATTCGCATTCTGCAATATTCGGGGTTTTTTATTGCGAATATCGGCAGTTTTTATTGCGAATTTAGCACGCGCAGTATATGTTTAACATGGCGCGAGTTTGTGTGTGAACTTTCAAAAGTGATGATTTTCGCAATATTCGCATCACCCCAATATTCGATTTAAAAACAGTTGATGGTCGCAGGGAGTGTTGCTAAGCTCTTGTAGCAGCCTTACCATTCGTCCACTTGCATTGAGAAGCATGTGTAATGGAAAAAAAAATACAGAATATCCGGAATTGCGAATATTCTGCAATATATTCACCATCACCATTCCGAATTGCCGATATTCGCGATTAATATTCGGAATTCGAATATTCACGATCATCACTATTTAACACTACAGGTTAATAGACTAAATAGTCCTCATCTAGTCTAAAACTACTAAGGCTATGTCTCCACAGTGTTTTTTGATCTGTTGGGACCCCTACATTAAGCGCGGGGGGTCCAGACGGAGCACATACACTTTACCTGCTTGGCGGATGCTCTGTACGTCTAATCAGAGCATCCACCGGGCAGGTACAGTGTATGTGATCCGTCGGGACCCCGCAAAGCACTGTCTATAACGTAGGGGTCCCGATGGATCACAAAACGCAGTGGAAACATGCCCTAAAGCTGCATATTTCATACTTGGTAATATTCTAATCCAGGCCCTAGATGAGACACTTTCTGCTAGGGTGGTGACAACTATGTCCGTCTTTTTGATTTATCCACCTCGGTTTTCCCCCTGTCACTCAGTCGGCCAATGGAGACTACAGAAGGTGCTTTTTAGACACAGTCTGATCTCCCACCATAAATCCAATCCTGAGACTCCTGCCATCAAAGAAGTGGATATATTGTCCATGGCTGTAGAAGGTTGCAAAGGTCAGAATTACTAGGATGCAACCATGGATTAAGGAACACAACGGCAATTTTAATGAGGCATTTGTTTATTATATGCAGCGCTACAGCAAACTGAATGTCACTCGGTTAGGGTTTATAAGTACTTTAATATGCCCTTTTCTTCTAATCTCTGACTTTTGTACATCTAATCCAGAAACAGGGCTGAGTGGTTATTACTCTGATCAGCTCCCGCAACACCAAAAAAAAGGATTACCACTAATATGATCTAGACAGGTCAGAGAAAGCAAATAGCACTGAGAGGTTTATAGTGATAAGCTTTTATTTAAACCTGTTACTACAAAGCTGTTTATATCCACTGATAGCAGATGGCACTGGTGTTTTATAGCCTGAAATCTAATCATATGAAACCCTGTCGATGATCTAGCTGCCAAATAAGTGATCCCTAGGCATCTTCAGTTTGTAACATTTAAACATATAGTCAGAAGAAAAATATTCATTGTTTCCTGTTGATGTCTGTCAACAAGTAGCGTGTTTTTTTTCCATCTACAATTTGTTTGATGCCTAGTCTTCACTATAAAAAACTATTTGCATGAACATACAACTTTTCATGTTTGCATGAATGACACTACAAGTGCAGATAATAGGGAGGACTGCATAAAAAAAACTAACCTGTAATTTGAGAAGTTCCCTTGCAGCCCCTCCTCTCTGAGCGCAGTGACAGCTGGGTAAAGCTAGCCATACACTCTGCGATAAAAATTACGATTCATTAAAACCGACCAATGAAAGCAGTTTATCGACATGAAATCTGCGCATGTCCACATGGTACGACAGATAAAATACGATTCTAATTGCTGTTTTTTTCGATTGTAAAGTCATCAGCAGTGATGGCCGACTTTTAAAGTCCGCCGTCCGCCCGTTCGCGGACAGATTTAAATTCCCCGCCTCTAGGTGTAAGTGAATGTACATACAGAGCAGTGAAAATCCGGCATGTCAGTGACGTCACATCCGGCACCTGGAACGCATAGTTGTTGTGCTGTTCACTGACGTCACATCCGGGTTACAAGCCGGATTTTCACTGAAAGACCGGGTTCTCTACCCGGTCTTCAGTGAAATATTCTTCCTGCGGCGGGATCTCGCTGCTTATGATCCCACCGGAGGAAGAATAGAGGGCTCCTTCTTGCCGGCGAACAGGGCGGGTCGAACACCCATACTGTCCGCCGGTGAGAAGGAGGGGGCGAACATGCTTGTTCGCGGCCGAACTGTCCGCCTTGCGGGCAGTTCGGCCATCACTAGTCATCGGACAAGTTGAATTTTTTTTATTGGTCTGGGAACATCGGGCAAGTTCATAGTGTTTTACCGACCAATTAGTGCAGATGATGCTTATTAGCATATTAAGACTTCCGGTACCGGCATGTTCCTGCCGCTGACATAGTGGCTTTTCAGCATAGCAGCCAACGTACTAGTTGTCGCAATGTAGATTTATATATATTGTGGCAATGTGGGGAATTGCTGGCGGTTGCAGGGATCGTGGCTTAGAAGAAGAGGCAGAAACACTGTCCTTGAACACAAATCATCCGCCTGTGGCTTTATTGTCAGCCAGGGAAACAAAGGCCAAACAAAACAAAAGCTCCAAACAAAATGTATAGCCCGGCTGGGCGACTAGCTGCCTCACTCAGGTAGCTAACTCCCTATATAGTACAGCACAGAATTGGCAGCAAAACAGTTTTTGTACTCACAGTACCTTGAATCCAAACTCTCAGTTGTCTGTGGCAAGCTTGTGCAGGTGCCTCTGCACACTCCCCCCAGTCAGCCAGTAACTGACTCCTCTTTAATCACACCTGAACTCTGTGTGAGCAAATCCTTGACCTGGTGGCCAAGGGACCCTCCCTTTTCTTCCCTTGGCCGACTCCAGGGCCCTAAACTCCAGCTCTCAATCCAAACCATCTGGAAAACCAAACACATGGTTTTCCCTGGAGCCTCTATTACAACCCATACCTAAACCTAGGTGCAATAAATGCACCATTCAGCACTTTCCCATGCACATACTGGGACACCCTGTCACAATATGTATACTAATAAATATAGTTTACTTGAACTGACGGGAGAGGTTTTTTAAAGTTGTAGTGTATATTTTATTTTATGATATTAGTTCGTAAATTCATTTTTTACGATCACATACATTCAGTGTAGCACCTACTTATGTCATGGTATTCATAAATTCCCAAGATTTAGTTTTTTAGCTATAGGTTTTGATGTAAAGATATATTACAGCATGTATACATACATATCATATACATAGTATATACTACACATATATCTGTTGTCTGTACACATATCAATATATATCTCTATATGTTGTTTATTTGTAATATGTATCTGTCTAATATCTATGTATATAGAATTACAATTACATAAATATGTTTATTATTTTATTATTTACATTTAAATTCATTTTAAAATCACATTGTCCGATATAAACGGCGATTATTTTAAATGACATTTTTGATTAAAACCAGAAAAATCTATCCAAAATTGGATTTTCCATGTGGTAGTATTTTACCGAAAATTACGATCTAAAACGACTCCGATGTCAGGATAGATTGGTCGGTTTTATTAGATCGTAATTTTTATCGCAGAGTGTATGGCTAGCTTAAATCCCTAATCTCCACTCTGCTTTGTGTATAAAGATACATTTTCCCATAGAAAATCGTTATAAACTCCCCCAGTGGCCACTCGCAATATTGCCCCCTGAGATAACCCCTGGAAGCCTGGCAGATAAAGATGGAATCTCTCATATGATTCCAGGGAATATCATCAGGGAACATAAAGTCTTATGGTCTGGTGCGTCTTATAGTCCGAATCATACAGTAACTTTTCACTGCGAGTAAAACTTTGGGTTACAAAAGACAAAGATTGTGGAGTAATACTAGTTCATTGACAGTGTGGTTTTCATTTGTAGAAAATATGTAAATATAAGCCTCATAGTCTAGTTTACATGATCTGTCATAATCGCTTTCTTGTCCTACACAGCTCAGTGTTGTATGAAAGGAAACAATCCTTATTATTTTACTCATTGTTTTATATACTTTATATGTGAACAGATGCTCATGCTTGAATTAGACACTGTGGGTGATTCCATTGTTATACATGCTCCAGGTGTCGTCGTTTTCTCTTCTTTTACTCTTGTTGTATATACAGTGGAGCAAAAAAGTACTTAGTCAGCCACCAATTGTTCAAGTTCTGCAACTTAGAAATATGAGAGAGGCGTGTGATTTTGATCATAGGTCATCTCAACTATGAGAGACAGAATGGGGGGAAAGAATCCAGGAAATCACATTGTCTGATTTTAAAAGAATTTATTTGCCAATTATAGTGGAAAATAAGTATTTGGTCAAAATAAAAAGTTTATCTCAATACTTTGTTATATAACCTTTGTTGGCAATGACAGAGGTCAGACATTTTCTGTAAGTTTTCACATGCTTGTCACACACTGTTGCTGGTATTTTGGCCCATTCCTCTGTGCAGATCTCCTCTAGGGCAGTGATGTTTTATGGCGGTCGCTGGGCAACCCGGACTTTCAACTCCCTCCAAAGGTTTTCTATTGGGTTGAGAACTGGAGACTGGCTAGGCCACTCCAGGACCTTGGAATGCTTCTTACGAAGCCACTCCTTCATTGCCCGAGTGATGTGTTTGGGATCATTGTCAAGCTGAAAGACCAAGTCATGTTTCATCTTCAATGACTTTGCTAATGGAAGGAGGTTTTTGCTCAAAATCTCACAATACATGGCCCAATTCACGTGCCTGGTCCCCAAACAGCCCCAAAACATGATGTTTCCACCCCCATGCTTCACAGTAGGTGAATTGATTTCTTTACACCAACTGCTTGCCTATTGCAGATTGAGTCTTCCCAGCCTGGTGCAGGTCTACAATTTTATTTCTGGTTTCCTTCGACAGCTCTTTGGTCTTTACCATAGTGGAGTTTGGAGTGTGACTGTTGTGAAGTTCAGGGGCCATTAATACAAGTAACGAGTGGAGGACAGAGCAGCCTCTTAAAGAAGAAGTGACAGGTCTGTGAGAGCCAGAAATCTTGTTTGATTGTAGGTGACCAAATACTTTTTTTACAATGGAATTTACCAATTAATTCATTTAAAAACCTTCAATGTGATTTCCTGGATTCTTTCCCCCATTCTGTCTTTCATAGTTGAGGTGACCTATGATGAAAATTACACGCCTCTCTCATCTTTTTAAGTGGGAGAACTTGCACAATTGGTGGCTGACTAAATACTTTTTTCCCCACTGTAAGTGTTATTGCTGTTAATTTGCAAAATTGTAATAAAGGAATGCTTCTCAATGCTGGTCATGGAGTGGTGCAGACTTTAGCTATGGTAGAAATTAAATCTTTTTGAGCAGTATTTAATATTAAACTGACAAAATTCTAACCATTGTTTTTTTATGTAATTATTTGAACTGAATATAATAAGGAAAACACACAATTTTGCTACAACTTTCAGGAAAGTATATTTATCATGCAGCTGTGGGCACTCTCTGTCCCAACAATAACCCCATCTCATATAATGTTATTATGCCATTATAGTGTAACGTTCACTTTGCTTTCATGATAGAGATGTAGAGCGTGTGCCTGGTGTATAACTGCAAATTGGTGGATAATGATGTACTGTGAAATGTTCACATTTAAGTGGTGATTATAGAGCGACAATTTCCTGTAAATACCATCATGCTAATAGGTTCTAGTGAGGTCATCAGAAAGGTTTGATTCAAGGCAATCTATTGTGGGAAATCAACTGGTGTTAGAAATAATGTATAGAGCTGGTACCCACTACTCTGGAGGAGATAGGGGATCTTTTATAAGTGGTCACCTTTACCATGGGGCATAGCAAAATATATTGTGTAGCACAGAGCCCAGATTGGAGTCATATAAACATATGGATATAAAAATAAGGTGGATTGCTTTAGTTGTATGGAATTGAATGAAGTGCTTAGTTTTAGTATATGTAAACAAGCACAGTTGCTTATACTAAAGATAACACTTTGAGATGTTACAACATTTAAGCTAGCCATACATGTCTCGGTGCCCCCTTCCATCTTTGTACGATTGATCGAAACTTGCCCTCGCAAAAAAAAAAATTTGGGGAAATGATGCACACCACCTTCCAATCCAAAATAAGGGCGATTGCACAGGAAAATACATGATTGATCGTTTAAGGTAGGAAGCATTCGAATCCTGAACTATCGACCACTGGGAATGCGCGAAGCAGTTGACCGTTCAGGAATAGAAGGACAAATCGGCCTTCTTATGGCCAGCTTTAGTCCATCATTTCACAGTTTTGATAAAACCACAACCTTCATGTTATCAAAAAGTGTTTATGCACATTTTGGATTCTTGTTCCAACATTTTCATATTCTCTACGTATTTTGCACGAAAATGTATGATTATAAGGATATATCAAACTGCAGATTATGTTCACTAACAAAGCAAAGGAGTAGAAAGATATTCTACCGTGTTTTCCCCTAAAATAATTTTTGCTCCTGATGATGCCCTACGTCTTATTTTCGGGGGATGTCTTATTTTTCCATGAAGAAGAATACGGCACTGGGGTATCAGGGTGGGGGGTCACTTAAAATTACACAGGGGGATTCAGAGGGGGGAATCAAAATGGCACAGGAGACTCAGAGGGGGGATTACCATTTTAGTAACCCCTTCTGATCCTCCTGTGTGATTTTGATTGCCCCCTCTGATCCCCCCTGAGTTACAGTACCGTATTTTGGGGGGGGGGCTTATATTTCAGCGTGAGGCAAAAATATATGGGTTTCTTATTTTCGGAGGATGCCCTATTTTCAAGAAAAAAGGGTAGTAGGCATTAACAGATGTTAGGTAACAACATTTATGATTCAATTTTAGGCCAGAACTCTACTACGTTTTCCCTAAATGCAGCAAAATCATAGTGGCTGCGTGTTTTGCAGGCATCCTATCCTATGGCAGGCATCCTATGGGTGTATATCTGTCATATGCACGTGTCTGAATGCGGCCTGATTTTTAGAATCCAGTAAACTGGGCCACAATGGGAAGTGTGCTCACTGAAAGTGAATGAGTCAATTACCAAAGCTGCATTTCAGCAAAATATACTGGAGTTTTAGTTTTAATGACTTTAATGAGTTTTAGTTGAGAGCTAGTAAACCTCTTGTCAAAAACATCAGAATTTTTGCCCCTCTTGATTAATGACAGAGAGGTTCATAGCAATTATGAATCTATTATTTATATTTATTGAATATATGTCAGTTGCACTTGGGTACAATTTATTGTATTACTCATTTGCCGTTTTTTAACATTTTTTAGTTTGCAGTGTGTTTGCTGCCTAGCAAACACTGGTTGACAAGATTATTGAAATAATAAACTCAACGCACCCTCAGAGACTCTCTGCATCTTGATTATTAGTGCCAAGGGCTTCTACAATAGTTGTTTATTTGTTTGTTGTATTTATATGGTTAACGCAGACTTTCTATTTTCTATTTTAATTCAACATTTATGAAGGTAATATTGTTTCTCTGAGTTAATAAAAGAAATTTATGAGAAGGTCAAGCATGGAGTATTTCAGAAACGTAATACAAATATTTTATAAGGCACGCCACATAGAAATGTATGCTGAGCCCAGGGTACATATAAGGAACTTCCTGTCCGCTTTCAGCCTTAAAGCGGACCTACCACCTGTTAGATAACTCTGCAGTATCAGCTGTTGCTCAGCTCATACTGCAGAGATGCCTGCCTAAAAAAAATATATATTTCTGACAGCAGGAGGGGTGTCTTTTTAGAGACAGCCCCTCCCACTGTGTTATGTCTCGCCTAGGCAGGACGTAACAAGCTGCAGGGGTCGCTGGGAATTCTCTTCCATAAGCCCCTGTTGCTCAGTCACCCAGATGTGTCATCAGCGTCACATCTATGAGACTTTGTGAAGAGGGGAGAGAGAAGTGTCTCTTCACTCAACCGACCCCCACTCCAGTGAGTGAGTCTCTGTCCGGATACGGAAGTGGCTTCTCTTTAATCAACATGCTGCCACCATCAGTGAAAACATGAAGAAGGTAAGTAAGTTTTATTTGATTTTGTGTATATGTTTTCCAGCATCTGAACTGCTGACAGGTAAGTAATGTGCCTATTTCATGTTTGTGTGTTTTTTGTGTTTTAGTTTAAAACCACTTTAAGCTAACCATACACGTTAAGATCCCCTTTCGTTTTGCCTGCATCACCACGCTTCTTGCGGTCTCAGGCAAAACAAACAGAAATCGGGATGTGCACCACTAACACATTGATTCCTGCTCAATGCTTTGCCTGGTCCTCATACAAAGTACTCGGATCAGACAGGGATTTACAATCTTGGCAGATCCGTTCCTTGCGCAGTTTCAACCTTTTCGGGTCGATCGCTCAAGGTGAGGAGCAATGGATTCCCTGATCAATATGCGGGAATAAGCATGCAGATCGATCTTTGGGGAATCGATGGCATATCTACACGGGGCTTAAGAAATGACAATCAAACGTTTGTAGGTGTCAGGTAGTGAACACAGGAACCACAAGGAAAACAAAACTTTTCTGGACGATATAGAAGTACAGAGGGGAACAGTTATCAGCAAACAAGGAAGAGTAGAAGTTATCAGTCCATGCTGCTACTCAGAGGAGGAACCCCCTCTATTTGTAAACAGTCTTTGAACATGAATAGTGTTGATTGTGAATAGTGTTGATTGCAAATATTTTAAACGCTAATTTTTATTGCGAACATCGCCACTTTGAGAATTCATGAAAATCTCGAATATAGAGCTATCTCTTCGTAATTCCAAATATTCTAGATGTTTTACATCAGTACCCGAATCTTCCATACATTGCGTTAGTTATATGCGCATGTACAAGTACAATTTGTGCAAAAAAGGTAATAATGACTGGAGATCACAAACTCTCGAATTTAAGAATTTATTGCAAATATTATGTGAAAAATTTGCAATATTTAGGGAATAAAAATATTGCTTATGCTGCTCAATACTAAACATGAACAGGAGAACACATGCAAAGGCTGGAGGGCTCTGACCTCACCTTGCAGGATTCTGGAAACCTTTTACAACTGGTTCTTTGCACGGGTCCTCACTACCCAGAGGACAGGTGTCACACCACCCCACTGTGTCCTTTGCACCCTTAACAGGGAACTGGCTTAATGAGGATATGGGGGCATAAGAACAAATGTGTGCTGGTTTGCTCAGAAGCCGCCCGCACGCTTCTTAAAAATCAGAGAACTACAAATTGAAGCCTGGACTTATCTTATCTTATAGTCCAGCTACGTATATTTACCATTGTATACCCAACCCAAGCATCATTATGCTTTGTGCTACATACAATCAATATACAATTAAACATTTGGGTTAATGATGAGTCCACTCAATTCTCACTCAAAGTCTAAAGCCATAACATTGATATATTTGCATTGATTGCTGTTTATTTCTTCATCGCACTTTGCCTTTTATTCTTCCTCTGTACCAAATATCAGCCATTCATTGACCTTTTGTGAAACTAAGTCCTGGAGTGAAAACAAAGAATTCTATAAATATTTACCTTTGAGTCGCAGCCTCCGCTCTGTAAATCAAATGCTCAGCTACCAGCCGCCCGTGAGTTCTTCATAAAAATGGAAATGTTTGCAGATTGATTCTGTAACATCAGGGCGACAACGACCTTTGCCGCTGACCTTGTGTCACAGCAGTAAAAATGAATGCCGAAACTAACAGCAAAATGGATTTCAAACTATGATCTCCTGAAGTTTCTGCTTTTTATTATTTTTTCTTATTTTATTTAGCATTTGTCTTTATGGATTGCAGACATACTTCGGTTATGTAATTATTAATGTCATTTAATATGAAATGAAAATAATATCAATGTAGACATATTTTTAAATAGATTCAAAGATCTGCATATTTTTACATTTTTTTCTTTTGCTTTAATCAACCACACTAGATAACAAACCACAAAGATTAAGGACCATGAATAATAAAATTGACAGGGTCCCGTTAAAGCCCGCCCCTCAATCTACTTTCCTTGTACTCCCTCTGCCACTTAGTTGGAACCACTTTTTTGGTTCTGTTATAAACATCTAAAACTCACCTGATAAACCCTTGCTGGCCAACCCCCTGTAATTGGAAAGATCTGTAAAAGATTAACAAAAATCTTTACCTGTAATGAGATATTTGTGTATTTCCCCCATCGGTCCTCCCCTCTCTTCAGAATCACTATGGCGGTACAGACTCGAAGGCGGCTCATCTGCAGCTCGTCATGTCTCATTCAATTCAGTTTTGTTTTCTGCCATTGAAAGTCATTGTATTTGCAGCATTAACCCCTGAAAGACTGGAAGCTACACAGAAATCAACATGGCGACTTCTTCAGACAAGAGCAGGGCACTGATATCAGTGCAGTGAAAGCTTTGGCAAAGAGACCATCACTTTGCTCTCAATGAATGAAGAAGCTGAGTGTCTTAAAAGTCTAACTGAAGCAAATTGCTTGCTTAATAATTTGGATGCAGTTGAAAATGGTCTTGAGACCTAGTCCAGTATATGTCTCTCCCTATGTACTGGTTAATGGTAGTGGACAGGATGTGAGGAGTAGTGATGGCCGAACTTCGGCCGTGTCCGTCCGCAAACTTTTAAAAAAGTCCGCCGTCCGCCCGTTCGCGGACACATTCCAGGCGGGGAATTTGAATCGGAAAACCCGGATGTGACGCCCCTGGAACGCATAGTTCCTGGTTGTGTTAACCGCATGTGACGTCACGTTACGAGCCGGAATTTCACTGACAGACCGGGTTCTCTACCCGGTCTTCAGTGAAAGATTCTTCCTGCGGCGGGATCTCGCTGCTAATGATCCCACCGGAGGAAGAATAGAGGGCTCCTTCTCGTCGGCGGACACGGCGGGTCAACTCCCGTACTGTCCGCCGGCGAGAAGGAGGGCGAACAGGCTTGTTCGCGGCCGAACTGTCCGCCTTGCGGGCAGTTCGGCCATCACTAGTGAGGAGATATATCAGTGAAGACACTTTTAGACCTTTCCCTTAGATTTGTGCAATTTAAATATTGGTGCCAAATGAAAACCAGTTATTTACCTACAAACAGTGAAATATGCCAAAGTTGTAATTCATTCCCCCATGGGTATAAGTGCCAACATCCCTCTTATTGTATATGTAAAAAAATTACACATGCATTTCACATTCTTATTTTCTCTTGAGACCCAATCCTTCAGCATTTAAAAATCTAAATAACATTATCAGTCACTTTCATACTTCTCTGAAATGTGATCAATGAAGTTGACAAGGTGCTCCCCCACAACAGAGCAGTACAGTGGGATCCATTTAGGATCCTCACCCCTCCATAAAAAGGGCAGATAGAAATTGGGTTAAAGGAACATACAGCCATCCTTCTGCAATAACATCAATGTCATCCTCCCCTCAACGTGATTAAAAGTAATAAGAAATCACAAGTTCCAAAATATATATATAATTTTTTTGTGGGTGGTTATCCTGTGATTGCTCCCGCTGTTCTGCCTTGTGGTTGGGTAGCACCTTACCAACTGCATTAATACCTATCATATTTTAGAGCAGTTTATATGTATAGATGTGAATGTATTATTATAAATACAATACACAAAGTATTGCTTTTGCTGTAATTGATCCTGAGACAATATGAAATGCATCGAGGAAATAGTTTCAACATGATGCACTGTTTATATATGGAAATCTACTATGATGAGGATGAGGAGTGAGATGTATCACAGTAAATATGTATATATATATATATATATATATATATATATATATATGTATTTTTGTTGGGGGAGGGCCACCCCAATTACTCCTTATGATTGCCAAAGGAGTAAAGCCCCGCTTCGATTTTCTAGTTCGATTGACCTAAACCAACCGATTTTAAAGTCGATCAACCAAAAATCTATGCATGCCGATCGAAGTTGATTAAAAAATCCATCGAAAAATGATGGGACATGTTGGAAAATTTTGATTGATCGAGTATACATAAAATGTTATCTTATTTGTGCCCGACCGATTTTTGGTTCGATTTAAATAAAAAGCATATTTAAATATGGTGGCAGATATTTTGGTGTGTTTACAATCGACTTCCTTTGATTATGCTTGAGATCGATCTAACCAACATCAATCAAATATCATTTTCTCCATGTGGGAAGTGGTCCAAACGTACTTCGATCGATCGAACCAGCTTTGATCAAAATTTACGATCGAATCTGACATAAATCGTAGGGAAATCTAAACGTGTATGGGGGCCTTAAGTAGTTATGTTTTCTTAAATTCTTTGAAATTATAGGGACAGTGACCCTTCTACCATACAAACTGGAGACCTCTGTTTCTGTTAAAAATATATTTTCTGTTAATAAATATTCCTTTTACATTCTATTTGCTACTTCTTGATTGCCTGGAAGAGAAACATATCAGCATGCTCCAGATTTTGATTCTGAATCTGGTTAGACAACACTCACAAGATCATAACAACCCGTCCGATACTTGTGCAATGTACAGAAATGATCCTATCTGGCCGACCATGGCATTCTACGCTCAAAATTAGAAAAACGTATCCAATTTATAAGTGATCCAATTAAACCATTGGTGCATAAATGGTTAAATAAAAAGAAAATCAACATGTTCTGGGCAAGAGTCCCTTCATCCTCCATGTGTTTGATTTACACTCCCAATTTAAATTATTTAAAATCTAAAACTAAGGGATTTTGAAATCTAACTTGCATACTAGCAACTGAGTTCACGGAACAAGAAAAAAAAAATAGAACACAGATTATGAATGTATACATTTTAGCTACATGTGGATTGGCAATGTGTGCTTGTAGGGGATGCACATCCCTTGTTATCATACAATATGGCTACTTTGCATCAGTCCTGCTGTTTTATATTAGCAATATTACTCACTTAGAGAAATATAGGACAGCTGGAGTCTATTGCAGATACCTATATAACCTAGAGACCAGAATTTTAATGCGGCACAAATGTTTACTATGCACATTTTATCCCTGTTGCATTTTTATTTTAGCATAAAATATTGGAACCATATTGAGATATAGCTATACATATTTATATATTTATTTTCAGGACTCAAGAGCATCATGAAAACTAAAATGTATATTCATATTTTAAACAATAGGAGAACTTTAACCCTTCTCTTATTCTAGCTAGGAATGTTGAGTTATTCTGGAAGAGGAAGCACATAATCTGTTTAATCAGTTGATTATTAAGCACTGCTCTAAAGAGCTGATCCTGTTTAGTCCTACACCAGTGGTTCTGAACTTTCCTTGCGGGTCCCCTTTTCTATTTAGGAACATTATCAAGCCCCTCCCCTCCCCATTTAAACACAGGTTTAGAATTAGGGCCCGC
>CM070034.1:41790400-41833866 GCA_036250615.1 Ptychadena robeensis | reverse complement strand
CCCCCCCCCCCCCCCCGTTTCCTGTCCTGTCCTACACAGGAAGTAAAAATGATCCAGAGAATGAGTAAATCTGGGGAGATCAAAACATTTAAATTTTTACATTTCCTAAACCCTTTGGAATACAAAGGTACAGGTATAGTGTAGAGTAAAAAGGGGTGGGGAAAAGAATGCCAAGTCAGGGGTACTTCCCAGTTGAGTGACAATAGTGACTTCCCTCAAGTGGGGGCCCCCTGAAAGTGCTGAAAAGTTTACTGAACCCTGACAGGAAGTCAGAGAGGGAGTCAGGACATGCTGAGTTGGCAAGCTATCTCTATGTAGCTACAGGGGCATACTGGCACTAAGCACGTAAGCAGTGCAACTCGAGTTTAGAAGGGGGAGTGTTGCAACATAGATATCCTTGATGTACCTGGAGAAACTCTGACAGTATTTCCCCCTGTCTGGATGTTGTGGCAATTCTTGTCTCTACTAATGATCCTTTTTAGCTATAAAGCCTATATTCAGGCCTCAAAAGTTTAGTACACACTGGTCTGCTTATACAGTGCATGCTTTGCTCGAATGAAGACAATATGTACAGATTTACACTGTCTCTGAACCCAGATACATGGTGGAGTTCTGAGAGTAGCAGTTAGAAACAAGGGAATGTTCTCCATACTCTACCATGAGCCCATGTTGGAGGCTTTCCCAATCTTATCAGCACAATACACCGACCTAAACGGATTCTTAGGCAAAAAACTAATATTATTGAATGAGATAGGTTGCAAAAATTTAAGGTAAAGATTGCAGAAGACTTAATGCCTTGCATTGTCTGTATTTTCATAGCTCATCACATCAACCCAAACCCAAACAGCCTATAAGTACATCCTCCTTTGTAAAGGAGGGGAAATAACAATACAGTAAAAAACACAAAACAAAACTTTACAAGAATAATACAATTACCTTTGAGGACCCTTGGATACATGTACTGTAAAAGATTTGACATCACAAATGGAATAGCAGGACTTTGTAGGGTTCTAAAACACATTTTTTTGTTGCACAAGAAAGTTAACAATCACAAAGGTTATGTCCTGAGGGTCTGTTAATGAAATGTTTCCAAGATGGATATGAATGCCTGAAGTAGGCAAAAAATGGCTTATACCCTGACGGCTTGTAATAAATCATT
The DNA here is from genome assembly GCA_036250615.1 of Ptychadena robeensis. Classification (NCBI taxonomy): domain Eukaryota; kingdom Metazoa; phylum Chordata; class Amphibia; order Anura; family Ptychadenidae; genus Ptychadena; species Ptychadena robeensis. Next base: position 41,832,707 of record CM070034.1, on the reverse strand, counting down.
AGCTATAACTACAGAACCTGTCACCAGTATGTTCTTCATAATGAAGATGGCTGTGCTCAAAACACATACTATACATTTGTTATAGATAGTTGCCTAGTAAGAGCATGCACATTTTTTAAAGCAAAGGTACAATAATGATTGGATGGAAAGGCAAATGTGAAATCCTGGACTGGGGTATATTGGAATGGAATGTGTCTAAAGGTCTTCCTTGGCCAACCAGTTCTTTTGCCAGTCAATTTTTCATTTGTCATTATGCGCTGGCAGAGGAAAGGTACATATTGGCTAAGATGCCATGTGGCCTGGGGAGCGAGAAGATCGTCTCTAGAAGAGGGCTAGTGATTCACAGAGCCTGTAAGTAACTCTTGGGAAGGGACAAGTGGTGCTCATCCAGGGGGTGGAGGTGCTTGCCCAGGGACCGATCTCCCTGTCTGTCTGCATGTGCCATCTATTAGTGGTCACTCACAAATCACCTTATCATTAACACTCATCACACTATGCAATACAGATATATATATACAGATATATACAGAAATATATACAGAGAGAAATGCACATTGCCATGCTGCATGGACATAAACCCTGACATAAAGTTTTTTTTTCCACTGGAGCTTTTAAGTTCCATAAAAAAAATTTAAGAATGTGCTATGTATTGAGTTACAGGAAACAACAGAGGTAAATTTGTCCTTTGTGGCAAGTTCAAAGAATTTACATTGGTGTCACCTCTGATGCTGAAGGGAGGGAAGAAATGACTGAAGAGAGAACCAGAGAGGGGAATCTGTGTTAAATCATCATATCAGTGTCTTTTCACAAATCCCAGAACAGATGTGCCTGTCACTGCTAAAAACTTGATCACAAGGCCATCTGCAACTCTGCCTCTCTATTGTTATATTGTTATATAGAAAAAAAACTTGGATAAAGACAGAAGACAGCAATGAAACATGATATGGATAGATATAAAGAAACCAAACTTTCCATAGCAATAAGACCCACAAACCCCACCACTTCCCCCCCTAAATAAAACCATGGTACACTTTGAATAGAGTTCAATGATCATATATCCTTTTATTACCAAACATATAACATATATATATATATATATATATATATATATATATATATATATATATATATATATATAACTTTTAGAATCAATGACATAACAATAAATGTAACATGTAAACACCAGGGCAGCCGTCAGAAATCATGGGGCCCCGCACAGCAAAAATGTCCGGGCCCCAGCACATGACTTGTTGAGCGGGGGGGGGCAGGTGCTAGTTAGCAGAAAAATACCCCCCCCCCCAAGTGGGTTGTTCCTAGTGGGCAGAGGCTGCTACGTGCTGACCTGTCGGCCCCACTAGCTTCCTAGGACAGGCCCCTCTGTCCCCCCCTGATGGCGGCCCTGGTAACCACACAACACATTTAAACAATTCTTTTTGCATGGTTTCAGGTCTTTAAAGGCTCCCATAAAAAACTTCTTAGATCAACAGTGTCAGCTGCCTGAGTCACCAAAAATTAAGCCCCCATCTCCAACACACCAACATGAGGATGACCCACTGACACCACACACCATCTTGTCAGTTCTACCTGACCATACATAAACAGGGGATACCACACCCCTGATGGTTCCCCTCTTCATAATTGTACACCCCAACCATCCATCTTCCAAGTCACAAAACTGCTGTGACAATAGAAAAAAACTTGCATGGAACTAGACCTAAATATACAAATATACAATACAATAAAATACAAAAATGGGTGGATTTGAGGGAAGTTTTCATCTATACTGACACAACTTGTTAATTATGTAGTCTACCTATCTCCACCCAAACTGACCACCATGCAGCTATTCTCATCCCTGTCATTCCCAGACCTTCCACTTATTTCTTGTCGTTTCAGTAACCCAGGATAGAGAATTGTTGCTTATGTGTAAACATTTTCTTGTCCTTATTTAAGTCTACAGAAAGGAGCAATAAACCTGATGAGAAAAAGAAACTAGATAGAGTTTTGGAGGATATTTTACTGATGTCAATTAAAGGCTAAGTAAAAATCTAAGAGGCAGCAGTCAAACTATATTAGTAAATATGTTACTATCTATTGTTTTGGAGTTTTACATTGAAAAGTTGAAAAACTAATTTGAGCCTTGGAGGAAGGCTTCCAGCAAGACCGCTTCCTACCTACCTCAATCCTGCTGAGGAGGGGGTGGAAGCCTCCTGATCCTGGTGAGATACCCAACTGTGGGAAGCCATTTATATTACATAATCCTTGATCTTGGACTTGACCTAACGTCCTCCTTTTGCACCCCCTTTTTTTGCAGCCATAAAAATTTACTTTCATGTTTTTTGGTCCATGCGTTGGCTATGGAAGCATGAATCTTCCAATCAGAATATGGAAAACAAATGTTACACTAGCAAGTGTAGCAAGTTCCTACTGACTTTTCTGGCAATTTTCTTTTGTAAACCTTGACAGGAAAGAAATTCTTTGTAATTTGTTTCCTAAAGAACTTTGTTCTTGAAAATGAGAATTTTTATGGCTTTGACACCTCAAATTTACAATGTGGGCTTACCTCTAAATGCTAAAATGGTTTCCATGAACATGGGGACTTATCTGTAGTTGTGCAAAGAAAATATAGTATTTTAGTATAAATGTGTTGACAGTGTGCCCATACACCTTCATGGCAGAGAAAGCCATACTCGTAGTCTTTCAGTTGCCTGCTTAGGAAAACAGTGGAATTGGCACAATTAAGGGAGAGGACAATAGGTTCGGCCATATAAAAAACTTTGCTCACATTTTCCCTCAAAGAACCCTAATGTATTGCCAATGTGGTTAAGTCTTTATGCTGTGTTTTTCCCTATATATCTGAGTCAGATGTGGATGTAGAAAGGCTTGTTATTTCTGGATTCTGCATTTAGGTCCAATTTCCCGTCAGGTACCCAATAAATATCAATGATGCCGCAAGTTGCTGCATGCAATTCAATTGATTGTTAGCTCACTTTTCACCCCATTTCTGCACAGACACCATTCAGTAATTAGTGTGCAAAGGATTTTTAATGCAAATATCGTCACTTCGAGAATTCAAAAAGATCTTGAATAAAGTGCTGTATCTTTGTAATCGTGAATATTCCGGTCGATGTTCCTTCAACTGGTAAACGATCGATGGCCAACCGAACGAATGAATCCTACATAAAAAAAATAAACCTGTTTTCGAGCAAGTTCGACGTTGCTGTGACATTGAGATCACAAAATCCGCATATAAAAGTGCTGATACTCGCAATAAGTTAACAGGAGATCTGAAATGTTCTAATTTACTTAGAGTATTTGGAGAACAATTCACAAAATGTTGCAAATTCGAATATTGCCTATGATGCTAGTCCATATAAAAATAATAAAAAGTAAACCTAGTTACTGCTCATTTCATTATTTAAATGTCTGTGTCTTTTTATACTATACCATTCATTAATTGTTAAACACATTCACCCCAAATATTAACACATTAAACTCGCAAAGCTTGCACTTACTGTGACCTTCAAATGAGTACCAGTCATCTTCACAAAGCATCAGTTTTGGAGTCTAATCAAATTAAGGAAGGAGTGAATTGTGCCTGTTCACTAGGAGCCATTTTCTCTTGAGTATTGGTCGCGCTTCATGAATATTGATTACAGCTGCCTCCTTTATATTATTGGTTCCTAGTGAATTAATGGTTTTATTCTCATGGGTATCTCTTCATCTAGAAAAATTACTGCCTGCAATCTGTTAAGTAATAGGTATGTTAATTATAAGAGATACAAGCGAAGCACAGTCAAATGTGTCATGAATTCTCTTGGCACAGGTCTGTTACATAGACTGGCATACGCCAACCGCGGAATCAGTGTGTATTATACATGAATGTAATAAATATCCTTGTTTAAAAGGGATAGATTGGTGCTATGTATTTATATATTGGAATTTCAGTTATCTGTGAAAATAAGAATTAAAAGATTTACAGGTTTAAGTGAACTTCCATACTTTACAGGGTACCAATTTCATGTCTTATATCTTTCTTGCCCTGGGCACTATGGAATGGTGGGGGCAAAGTCACATTTGTACTATGTGATTGTTAAGAATTTTCAGGCCTGCCATAGAAGCGGAAGCTGGACAACAAGTAACTGCTGACAGCCTGTACTGTCAGTTGTTGGATGCCATCATTGTTTATAGACAAAGCATAGGCTGCAATAAGGCAGATCTATATCTTTAAATTATGTACTGTTGATGCATATTCCCAGGGAAACATGGGAAATCCCAAGTTAATACACTGAATTGTTGAATCTGACAGCTAGGAGAGTTCCTGTCTTTTTGCAGTGATCATTTTTAATTACTTGGGACATTGCATAATTCTCAGAAGTAGTGTGAATGAGACTTCACGTTTACAGTGGATTTCCTCTTAAAGAGCAAAATATTGGGACTGGTACTCAGATCATGATTTTAGAAGATATAAGCTTGATTACCACACCTTTAACAGAAAGACAATACAAATCAGGTGCCAGGTCCAGTAACCACTTCCGGTTACCAAAATCAACTCAGGTTGGCAAAGATTATTGTCACGTTATCTGTCACTTAATAAGAGAAAAAAATTACATAATTTGCAGTATCAGGTGGTTTAACGTCGTAATTTGTAATATTGCATTAGGTGTCAACATTAACCATTTTACAACATATTGTTGCTTATTGATGCTAAGCCTGATTAGCAATGTGATGGCCCAAAAATTTTTTCCTTTTTTTGGTATAGCAGTGGAACAAAGGTGAAAAAAACAGGATTTGGTTTGCTTTGCTAAGGTCTACCCCGCAAAGCAACATCAACATTTGATCTATTATGCAGCATGTGTACTACGTAGAAAAGAAATGAGAGTTCTTCAGGCACTGTGTGTATTAATTGAAGATCTTTGTCATCCCAGTCAAATGCATCATTTATTCACCTAGCAAGCAAGAGACATTCTGAAAGCAAGAACTCTGTGATGAGCTAGATCAGTAAACATGCATTTGCTGTCGGTTTTGCAGAGTATTTGTCAAATTACCACAACATTAAAAAAGAAGAATTATATTGTGTTAACCATGAGACGTAGGAAACCATGGTGTACCAAAAGATTATGTAGTCATAGCATCATTATGGAGTGACCCCCCTTTCCAATGATAAAGAATGTGTTGACCAAGGACAGAAAAAGTCAGAAAAAAATCATCTGTGAGTGAATTACCTGGTAGTATCAAGGCCAGATATACATCTTTTTGTATTTTTGCATCACTTACTTCATAAACATTCCTCTATTACATGCCTCTGTGTCATTGTTATTGATTTGGAAATGTGGTAACATGTTGAGCTGCCATTTATAATCCATTGCACCATAGCACACCCATGTGTCCTCTATAACTCCTTCTCCTCTTTTCAGCATGTGAAATCATAGAACCTCATTGTAAAAAAACATTTTACCATGACTAGGCTTATAGAAAACTAATCAAGCTACAGGATTTCCATTGACAACAATGGGAATGTTTCTAGGAGTCAAGGGCCCCTACTGACCATATATTCCATTTTGTTAAATTGTTAATGCCCAGGTTGATATTTTTTATAGAATGGAAAATGGAACTTATTTCCATAAGTATCTTATTAATCACTCCAACGTAAAAGGCAAATGTCCAGCACTCTGGGTAAAAATTTTCAAACATTATTCCTCATTTGTTAAAATCATTAGACCTATAAGTGGTACTATCACCCCTTGGGGCCACCTGATCTTCTCATATCTTATAAATCCTTGCTGCACAACTATGGTAAGACTATGGTAAGATCCAATCACTGAACTCAACTTACAAACATTTTGGTACTAGTATAAGCTGCCAAGGTATACTAATATAATAGAATTCAGAAATGGCATTGAGGCACACCAACACATATACAGTTGTGTTGAAAATTATTCAACCCCCACTGAAATTGAGTGTTTTGGCCATTTTGACATTGATTTTGATCATTTCAGTCATCTTGTTTACAATTAAATCAAAGAGGCACTTGAAAGTAAGACAAATATAACATATCTGGCCAACGCAGTCACCAGACTTAAATCCGATTGAGAACCTCTGGTGGGACTTGAAGAAAGCAGTTGCAGCGCGCAAGCCTAAGAATATGACTGAACTGGAGGCTTTTGCCCATGAAGAATGGGCTAAGATACCCTTGGATCACTGCAAGCACTTGTGTCAAGCTATGCTTCACTTTTAAAAGATGTTATAACTGGAAAAGGATGTTGTACTAAGTACTAAGAATGAATGTCACTTGGGGTTGAATAAAGCTGATAATGATGTGAGCACAGAAAATACATTTGTGGTTATTTCATTATTAATGTTATGTTATATTTGTCTGACTTAAGCTGGCCATACACCTTTAGATCTCTCTGTCAGATATCCTTTAGATCTACCAACAACTATGTAGAATAGAGTCCTCTGCGACTGAACACAGGTAGACTTGATTGTTTAGAAAGCCCCTCATATTACATGGTTTTGGTAAAACAAAAGGAGATCTAAAGGAAATCTGACAGAGACATCTAAAGGTGTATGGGGAGCCTTACAAGTGCCTATTTGATTTCATTGTAAACAAGATGACTGAAATGATGAAAATCAATGTCAAAATGGCCAAAACACTCAATTTCAGTGGGGGTTGAATAATTTTGAACACAACTGTAATGTCAATAGCCATGCATATTAGTAATGTGTATCAAAAAGTGCCATGGGCATTAACATACTTTGATGAATGTTGACATGTATGCTGAGAAACTTCACTTGATTTAAAAAATGTATTACTTAAATTCAGCTTTAGAGATGGTTGAAGCAACCTCCATTATAGTTAACTATAGCAGACCATAAATATGGTATAACATACTCAGATGAGTGTGATGATTATAATGTTGATTTCTCCAACAGAGCTGCAGTTGTGTTTTATTGGCATATGAATTTGCTTGAGTGTACCTAAATTATTAGCTGAGCCATTGTTTAATGTCAGTAAAAATGGTGTAAGTAAGCTTACTTAATGCTGCTATTTAAAATATTATGAAAGTGACATTTACAGACCCAGCTTTTCCAATCCTATTGCTAAACTTAGGCTAGATTTTTTTTTAATTATTTATAAACCTCCCCCTCAAATGGCTACTCTAATATATAAAGTATAATTTCTGAGCAATTGATAAAATAGACTTTCATAATGAGTTACATCAAATACAATTACATGAAAATAATATTAGATACAAAAAGTATATAATCTCTCTCCCTTCTTATGGGAAAATGCGACAATAGCAGGAGGAGGTTATTCTTACAAATGTATATACCAATATGTATCTAGTGTCCAGTATTACTCTATAGAGATCAGTAGAAATGCCCCAATATTGGTTTCACAGTTCATGTGTGATGTACTGACAGGATTCTAGAATGCAAAACAGGCAAAATTAACAAGTCAATGAATATTGAAAATGGCCTCAGGCACTGTTACCTGCTTAAAAATGTATGTAAATGAACTTAGGGTGTAAGTTTTTTTTCAAACAAATTGTTTATTATGCATGAATTTAAAACTGAGAAGTGGCTGTTTCTATTCCTAAATGGAAAATAGGTTATTCTAAGCTTTGTAATTAAAGTGACCCTGTGCCCTGTCTGTGCATGAAAGCATTTATTTATTAAACCTTAATTTAACTATTATTCATAAGCAGTGTGCTGTAATGAATGTTAACAATTCCAAACCATAAACCTAAAGAGCCATACCTTGATATCATCAAACAATCTTTTATCCAATAAAAAAGGTCTTTATTGAAACTCATGACTAAGTCACTTAAATATACATAAACACCAGACACATGCCTGACATATATGCACACTTTGGTAATGTAATTATGCACATGCACATTATGCGTATGCACATTACTAAGTCTGCATATATGTCAGACATGTGTCTGGTCTTTTAGCATTTTTAATGTGACTAGGTCATGAGTTTTAATAAAGACCTTTTATTGGATAAGAGATTTGTTTATTGACTTCATTGACTTTTGATGCCTTTTAGGTTTATGGTTTTACATTAATGTTGGGGTGTGGCATCAGGACTTTAGTTAGGAGTGAACACCCAGTGTCATCCAGCCAATCCCATAATATAAGCATTTGATCTAGTTGACTGGCTCATAATGGGGCATAGGTGTTATGGTCAAAGTATAACTAAAATGCTTTCTCATGATTATTGGCAGAATTCAGAGCAACCACTGTTCCCCATATTTGTTTAATAATGTCTTGGTTATCAGATAGGGGGTTTAAGTAAGTCTTCCAAATCAATCTTTGCCTACAAACTTCACATGGGGAGGTCTCTGAAATGTTTCCTAGACAATCATTGGCAAACTGGAAGTGACGCCAAAGATGGAGCTAACTCCTAGTTATTAATGATGTGTGCTATAGCACAACCTGTCTCTGCATTTTATAACCTGTACAGCTGGATGTTCTCTGTCTAGGTGATTTCTGGATGCAAGCATAGAATGTTACTTATTCTGTAAACGCATCTACTTCCTAGAGATTTTACACCAGGTCGGGGAGCAAATGTTTTTTTTTTTGTTTTTGCTTAGGTTTAAACCACCAAACCACTGTAGACTGGAATATCATGCAATGTATCCCACTTGCCTTATTGGCAAGCTTATTAGCAATAGGCTGACTGATTAATTGATTAAACCTGCGTACAGAACAATGAGACAGTAATAAAAAAAAGAAACTTATCACATTCCTCACCTGAAGTATCATGTATGGACTATGAAGCAAATGGTTCTGTCACCTTTAACCGACCCTATTTTTACATAAAATATATCGTTTTTTGTTATAGGTGGAGGTTGAAAAGGTCTCCAGCAGCATAGCTGCCACAGCAAAGTGACCTTTAATGTCAATGAATAGCATCTATGGGTTGATGAAGTAATTGGCCAAAGCTATACGTCTCATTTCCCAGGAGACTGGTGATATTGAAGGGCACTTGAAGGTTATTCCTTTCTATATATTAGTGTTTCTTTTAAAAATGACCTTGCATGGGATTTGGTGTCATTTCATTCGTCCACACGTCAGCTTATTGTATTTTAATACACACAAGCTGGATAGAGTACCAACTCAACATGGAATTTGCCACATCTTTTGCTCCATATTTCAAGTCATTTTTGTATAACTGAGCTCCATAGGAGCCCTTGGCTCTTGTACTTCAATTGCTTTCCTTGCATTCTGCTCAGATGACTGTGAGGATGTAAGAATCTCTTCAAAAAACTCTCCATCGGTGGTCTTATCACCAAAAGGGTATGGGAATTTCTCCAATCCTGACTTCAATACATTTTTATTAAGAGAACTGATAGTTGGGATTTGAATAAATCAGATTGCAGGTCTCATAATGAATAAAATATATGGGTTAGGCACATTAAGGTCTTTGCTTTTGTTGTCCCAGTATTCCCTTTTGTGACTGTGTAGCTGCAGGATATAAATGAATTCACAGCCGGCATGCAGCGTGAGGGTGTTTAGCTCCTCTTGAGAGCTTATTTTGGACGTTTCTGCTTCATTTGGCCAACTCAATCAACAGTACCGGGCTGTTTGCAATGCTGCAGATAGCTGATGAATTTTAATACCTAGCTACTTTAGCTGGATTTTCTTTTTATTTCAGATTAATTAACTTAAACTCCCTGAAGATTTATTATGTTTAAATTGGCAACAAACCCATTAAGTGTGAGGCGGTTGAGAGAAACATTCTCTCACTTAAGTTAAATCTAAAATGATATGACTTTTTTTCTTGAAAGGTCACAATTTATCTATGGCGATAGAGCCTGACATTGGGTATATACATTGATGGTTTATCAATATACTTATTTTCCAAGCACAATTGTAGAAATATATCATGGTACATGTGTGCTGCATGACTGTTGTAAGGCTCAATTCACAATGCGGATGCAAGATAAGCCCCTTTATTATCCAGCTAATTATTAAGCTTCAGAGTCTAATGAGATTTGAAAAGTGCAAAGCTTTATCAATTGATTTAGTGTTTGAAAACTCTAAAGCAGGAAACACACATGTAGATATGGGCCTGATCGATGGCCACTTTGAGCGCTGTGCACGCTTACAGCCATCTATCTGGCCCATATATGATGTGGCAATACCTGTGTTCGAGTGGGAACCTGTGGGACCAATCAATCCCGCTCAAAAACATGAATATCGGACATGACCGTAAATCACGGCAGATGCCCATTACTTCAGAGGGGGTCCTTGATTCCCCCTCCAAAGTAACAAAAGCAGAGAGCAGCCGAACAGCCTACAAGCTGCGATTAGCTCAGCTGCCGGCTGTGACAAGGAGGCGGGGCCTGTCACATCGCTCTCTGTACAAGGAGAGGGGGGGCATGCTGTCTGGACTGCCTTCTCTCCTCATGCAGCTGTCAGACGTGCTGTGAGAACATCTCTCACAACACAGGCCGAGAACTGCATGTTCTGAATGTGTACCGGATCCACATCGAACGGCAATTGTTGTGTACTTTGAGGCACATTGATTACCGTTCAACTGACCTGAGATCATTCACAGCATGGTGACGTTACCACGCTGTGATTGATCGCGGATCGTTTGCACGGCAATCTACCCGTGTGTGCCCAGCTTAAGTATTTATTACTGAATAGTATAAACAAAAATGAACAAACATTAGTAGCGGTAACATAGTTGATTAGTTTTTCACTATCTCCTGCAATCAACATTTGGAAATAGAATTCTGTAGTCAAATGTTTCGATTTATCATCACTGATATCATGTTCCGCTATCATTATTTATCAAAGACTGTTTACAGCATTGCTCCAGAGGATCTTTAGGGTACGTGGATTCTGGTGACCTGAACATAGGAAGTGTTGGTGCTGTTTGAAGGCAACTGCTTTAATCATTGCATAGATTAAACAAAACAGGGCTTTTGTGTGACACATTCTAGCAAATATTGCAGCTTAGTTTGTTCATTTTACAGTTATCTAATACACGCACCCTATGTTCTATTTATTTTGCATGTTTTCAATTTCAGATATGTAGAACGTGCAGATTTTTTACTGCATTGACTAATTTAGCAATCTAGCAAAGCCAAATCATGTTGCTTGCTAAAATATGCAAACAACCCTGTTGAAATAAATTTTTATTGGAAAACCGCATACCCTGCCCTCCAAACCTTTAGTTATGTCATTTATGAACTAATGAGGATCCTTGTTAGCCAACTGTGTATCCACTAAGTTCTATTTTAAGCTAGCTATACACGTGTCGATTCCTGAGCGATCGATCGACGCTCCGATCGATTCCGGTGAACCCACAGGCGTCGATCGACCATACAAGTCTGTGCCTACCACCTTAGGCCACCGATTCCTGGACGATTCTGTTACCAGTCGATCGATTCACAAATCACAAAACCTTTGATGTTTGGCCAATCGAGCAGAAAACACCAACAGGTTGGTTCTCTGGCCGATCCAATTTGGGGGCCATGTCGATCGGGCACGGTCGAACAGTCAAGGTGGGCTGCACTCAATTCCTCCTCGATCGATCGGCGTGCACGCGCCCGGTGATCGATCGGCCAGGAATCGTGAGGGAAACCTGTGTATGGCCACCTTTAGTTTCATATGTATAATAGTATTCTGCTTTGCTTGTTCCAGGCCACAATGTTTGCTGCACTCTTTGCTGAAAGATTAGCCCCCGCACAACCACAGAAGGCAAGTTGCGCCATCCCAGCACTCGGTTGCCCTCAGGTCTTGCACAAAGGATACAGTCTGGGATTGGCAGAGGAGCCCACAAACAAACAAGGCCAGGCAATTACTAAACATAGTACCAGATACAATGAGACAGGACAGAGCCAGCGGTCATACACAAAAATTTGTCCAAACAAGGTATCCAGAGGGGTCAAGCAAAAGCATAGGCAGGTTCAAGTAGGGTCAGGGCAGGCAGCAAACAGGGAACAATAAGGTAAAATGCATAGGTTGTATTTCAACAGATCACACACAGAAGGAACATATGCTTATATAGGCAGTCGTCGCTATTTCTTTGGATGGGGGCCCACAATTCCCATCCAACGCATCAGCTAGGGATCGAGCACCCAAAGTGGTGAGCATCGATTCTTGCGTCACCCCATTGCAATTGATCACACAATGATTGCCAGGGAATCGAGCCTTGTATAGTTGGCTTTAATAGATCAGAGAGCTCCTCTGTATCCACAGGCTGCAGTGAAAACATACATGTTAAGTCTGTGCAATCTACCTGGTCAGCCAAACTATACAGCAAGAAGAAAAGGGAATGTGTATGTGCTTATGACCACAAGCCACACCAAGGGACAAATCGAACAGGATCTTGCGGTTTCGTTTTTTTAGGTGTGTGTCCATTATTTTACTATTAGAGTAATTTAACTGATTGGTATGTAGTTACAAACATCTTCTTTCTGCTGATCTACTCATTTTGAGCTTAAGCTGTTATGAAAGATATACTCACAACGCTGCGAGATGGAGAAAGGCAGCCAGTCAGCACACAGCCTTTACAGAGACGTGCTGGTCCCGCCCCCTTCACACTGAGCAGCAGTGTCCAGGCTGTTTCTTCAGCAGCAGCACGTCTAACACTTTAAATGGAGATTCTTGTCTACATTCAAAGTAATGGAGATTGAATGGGTTTTCCAAAATGTTGGAACCCCGTTCAGTTGAGTTTCTTCAAGCGGGCTCTATGGATCCCTCTCAAAGGAAGGCACGCACGGGTAGATTTGTAAATAGATCAGAGCACAATCAAGCTCTGTACGCATGTTGCTTGATTGTACTCAAATCTATTTACAGATCTATCTGTTCCACCAAATACCAGGGAGATTTTTAAAGAGGTAATTTAATGGCCGATACCTTGAAGTTTTCTTAGAATTCTGGAATCAATGCCATCAGTATCATTGTTTTATAAAGCTGTATTTGAGTTACATCATCTGCTGCTGCCTATGTTTTGTGGGTAGGATAGAAAAGGTTCCAATCTCTAAAGAACAATATGCTAAAAGGAACAATGAAGCATATATGTAATAAAGCATTCAATAAAATGGCCACTAGCTTGGAATCTTTCTGAACCAGAGTGGTTAAAATTTGTGAAAAATTCTTTAAATAAAACAAGAATAAGAATGATAAAATATTATAGATGGATTGTCAGATATCAACATTAGAAAATGAAAATATACAACAACTAGGGCTTTGAGTTGACTGGGTCATCATCTGGTACTAATGCCTATGATTTACATTTATTATTTGTCTAAAAGCAACCTCATTATATATCATAGCTTATGCTTCAGACCTGAGGGCAGACACATAAAAGTTGCTTCATTGTGGTTTATGTCTTAATTCCCTAAGCTGTGTCTGTTTGTATGTCACATTCTGATATATCAAGTAGCTGAGATTTGTGAGCCACGCTATGTATAAAACAGCTCCTAAGAGGTTTTGGTTAATAAACAGTTTATTGACATGATATAAACATCATTCAATTAGCTTTCTGCTCATGAGAAGTGTGTACAACAGCAGATGTTCAGAGAAGACATGGATTCCAAACCTGATGTTATGGCAATAAATGGGGCAGGAACAACATTGGAAATACTTGTGAGACACATATGTTTGTGTGCTACAGGCTGGGGACATGGGTGGTCTAAATCAAGTGACATACAAGGGGACCTATTTACATTTTTAATCAGACAGGAGAGAGTGTTGGGTATCACCACGCCCTAAAATGTTTAAAATAATAAAATCTGTCAAACAAATGGTATTGTGGTATGGAACATACTGTATATAACACCCGCAGCCAGGCATTAGGTGCAAGGGTGTCTGAATGGGAGCAGTTGCAGGACAGGACAGGACAGGATTAGGCAGGCATGAGGGGTAAGCAAAATGGAAGAGTGGATGTGACGTCAGCCTCTAAATAAGACATCCCCACCCTCCCTCCCTAATCTTTTGGGATTGTAATTCGTTTTGGGTGTTTTTCTGGGCGGCATAGAGGGGTGGGCTTGAGGGGGGTTCTTTTGTATGTTGTTTTTCTTTGTTTACTTTTGGTTATTTATTATTCTTGTTGTCACAGCATTGGCAGTGCCTAGGAATGTATACAGTTTAATGTACTTTGGTGATGTTCTGGTAGGGGGGGCAGTCACTGGTAAGGTAATGTTGCATTCTTTTGAGGGTCAACGACCCAAGATGGAGTTGGTAAAGGTGGTGGGAAGAGGCAACGTTTCTAGAGTACCCACCATGCTGGTGTAGGTGAGGCAGGTAGCTAGTACATGTGGTTATAGGTTATGTGTTGTCAGGTTAGTCTGGGGGCACTGTTAAGGCCCCCATACACCTTACAATCTTTCCATACAATTTCTGTACAATCCACTTTTCTTCTACCAAAACTATGTAATATAAGGACCTTTCTAACCCTTCCAATCACTATGTATTCTATCAGGGATGCCTTTATACTACACAGTTGTTGGTAGATCTAATGGAAATTGCATGAAGTGATCTAAAGGTGTATAGGGGAAAAATTGTTTAGGCTGTGGCTTAAAATTTTCTTGAAATTTTGGTGTTGTGTCATTTATTCATAGTGTTACGTTTTATTCTAGTATTTTGTTAGGTAACAAATAGAGATGGTCGAAGTTTTAGACTTGCTAACTTTGTGAGCTGATTGCAAAGCCTCTGAAAATGGTATCATCACCAAAATTGCTGGAGATGTAGAGAAGGGTTGTGGGAACATTTGTAAAAAATAAGTTTTGCTCTAGTATAAGGAAAAAGAGCACAATCTCCCTTGTTTCAAAACAAGGGCATGGGGACTTTAACAGCTTTTGTTATAAATCAAATCATATACCATGGAGGTGAATTAACTAAAACCAAGATTTATTCCAAGAATGTCCTTGTAACAAGAGACATGTATATATAGGACAATCGAGAAAACAAGTAGCAAATAATGAAAAACATAAACAGCAAATATACAAAAAGTTTTACGATAACTGGCTAGTGGCCACAAGCCTAAAACTCAAGCGTTCGATAAAGGAATCCCCATTCCAGATGGATTAATGGTGTAAAACCCTCCGTGGATGAAACATGCCACCCCGACGTATGTTTCGTCGTTAAGATGACTTCCTCAGGGGGTAAAGATTTTACCGAATGGTTTAGAATCTAAATTAGAGAAGAATTATATGTATGTATAACTGCATACATTTTGATGTGAGTAATTTGGACAGTTAGATATTGGCTATGTGCGTTTAATTAGCACTCGCCTAAAGGTAAGGTACTTATCCGCGAGATAATAAAAACAATAAGGAGTGGTGGGTGCCAGCCAAGAAATCCCTCCAATGAACGGAGAGCCATCCACGGACGGCCACCGACTGTGCCTTATAGCCTTATAATGGGTAACTGGTAACAAGAGAATGATGCCTGGGATTAGTTCCAGGACATACTCAGGGAAAGCGAGGTAGTGGGGGTGAAAGCACGGGGGATAGGGGGAAGGGGAAGCCTTGAACCCCTAGTGACTTCGACAATTCAGTGCCCCAAGATATTGGGTATATACATGAGTGTGCTGGGGTAGCGCGAGTGGCGCTCAACCCAGACCTTATGAGATGTTAATCTCACCTAAAAACCTCTACCACACTTAACTTTCCCCATCACCCCTTTGGGTTGAGCGCCACTCGCGCTACCCCAGCACACTTATGTATAATGTCCCCATGCCCTTGTTTTGAGACAAGGGAGATTGTGCTCTTTTTCCTTATATTCGAATTTGGGATGTTGGCTTTGTGTAACTTCAGTAAGGGAGTCTCTCTTTTTCAAGTTTTGCTCTAGAACATGTAGTTTAAGTTAAAACCCGATTTTCGAAATTTTAACTTAATTTGTGCAAAAACTTGTGTTAGAGACATACTTTTTTTGTAGTATACCCCCAACCCTTGTGTACATCTCCAGCAAGTTTGCTGATGATATCATGAAATGGTCAAATTTTGTAAAATCTCTAGAAATGGACAGGTCAACACTCTCACAGTCATTACATCACCATGCAATGAGTGGGCTGATACTGAGTATATGATATACTGCACAGTGCACAGAGCAGAAGATAGAGGAAAGCATAATACATCACAATTCTGTGGTATGAAAGATGGGAATATATCTTGTAAGCTTTAAATTTGCAGATAGAAAGAATCTGTTACCCTGCCCCTCCCCCACATATTCCTTGAGAGATGTTCTCCTTGGGAAAATAAAAGTAGGATCTCCAAGAGAATGAGAGGTGATGAATATAAAGCTAGGCAAGTGTTTCATTCATATTATCCCAGAGGGTAACAGTATATGTTGTGATTGGAGAGTTGCCCCAAAAAGTATTTTTTGGTGGGGGCCCTAAATTTTCTCCTTGGCTTGAGATTGCAATGGAAAATCCTGCTGAAGGCTATCACTATATTATGAGTGTATTTGTAATGGTTCAGTCGACGTCTCTTTTGATTCAGACTACAAGTGAGTACTTCAACCTTAGGGATTAATCTTACAAATCAATATCAAGAAAAAGCCCCTTATGCAGAGGAAAAATAATAATATTGCAATTTATTATTGAGTCTGGAGTGCTATCATGGCTGCTTTAAATCTAATAGTAGGACAAGTACACATGTGCTTCTTAAAGAATAGCTTGATTCTGAACAGTTGTGGCCCTAGAGCCTTTTTTTCTTATTAACTATATATCCCTTAGGGAAAATATTAATCAAATGAGTGGTTGACAAGATGCAGCGTGATGCAGGAGTGGCAGGCAGATATTTTTGTTCTCAGTAGTTGCCACTGTATATTAATGTTTGAAATCAGTATCTCTTGTATTGTAAGTTTAAATAATTGAAAGAATAATTGAAAGAAATTGCATTTACTGTCATTCAGCTAAACATTGTATAGCTTAGGAACAAAATTATTTTCATAGCCAGAATCTTGAATATGAATATTCAAAAAGTGACATGTAATGAATTTATACAGATTATAGGCATGTCTATCATCCAAATAAATACATAATTTTTTTTGTATTCTAGCCCCCCCAAAAAACACTGAAAAAGTATGTTTAACCTCCCTAACGCACTGCTGAAAAGCGCACCATAGACTAATGGAAAAAAAGTTTTTAACATTGTAGGATGTGGTAGGTAGGTAGTGCAGATGGGCCAGGTTTCATAGGAGAGCATGGGAAGGAGTGATCGTTCTCCTGCAGCTGACTCAGAGACACACGGAGCAGTGAGTTTGCTCTCCTGTGTCTCTGATCTCTGCCTGATGAACCCAGCTCATCCACTGCTGTTCTGACAGGTCAGAGCTGGACGAGCTGGGACTGTCAGCAACGGCAATGGGTTAACCTCCCGAGCGCTATTGCAAGGTCAAGATTTCTGTACCAAAAGCGCACCAGACTTTAATGGAATTTTTTTTATGTTGTAGGCCTGTAACTTCCCAAAATATGTCCGTACAAGGATCTAGTAGACATCCTGAATATAATAATGTTTGAAACAAACAATTATGTAAAAAAAAAATAATAAAAAAAATTACAATAAAAGGTATCATTTGAATGAAAATCTAAAATACTTCTTTTGTATGATAGATTTCAAAACAGTATGTATTCATATTTATATTTTGTTTATAATAAAATTTTAATTCAATTGAAAATGTTTTTTTTGTTTGTTTTTTACTTTGAATTGTATTGGATACAGTTATCACTGTATCCAGTACAATTCCCTTTGGTACCCTCTCTCCTCTGGTGTGATAAACACACCAGGGGAGGGACTGTTATCTTCAAAGGGCACATCTGGTGATCACACTGAAACAGTTTTCTGCGGTGGATGAGAGTTTACAGCGCTGGATGAGATGGTGTCGTCAGGAACGCTAGGGGGGTTAATATGGACAAGCACTTGGTTACACATAATATGAACTTAGCATACTGGTAGACATATGGCAGCACAGCAAACGAAATTTTTTTTTACTGCATAAGGCATAGTTAGGTAAATAGGCGAAGGACCCTGAAATTGCTACTTCATTAAGCATCTGGATGTTATGCACATCACGCCACATGCATTCACTAGTGATGGCCGAACATCGGCCAGGACTGTCCGCGAACGGGCGGGTCGGACTTCTAAAGACGTCCGCCTGTTCGCGGACAGATTCAAATTCCCCGCCTCTAGGCGGGGAATTTGAATCGGAAAAACCGGATGTGACGTCAGTGACGTCACATCCGGTCCCTGGAACGCATCCTGGAACGCATAGTTCCTGGGTAAGGGAGCCGGATGTGACGTCACTTCCTGTTCCCGAGCCGGTTTTTCACTAGGAGACTGGCTTCATGCCCGGTCTTCTAGTGAAAAGATTCTTTCTCCGGCACGATCACACAGGTTCTGATCCTGCCGGAGGAAGAATAGAGATCTTCTTCTTGCTGGTGAACGGAGCGGGTCGAACACCCGCACGCGAGAAGGAGGGCGAACATCCATGTTCGGCCATCACTAGCATTCACAGTTTAAATTGCAATTCCCCACCCCTTAAAACCCCCAGGCTCATTGATGACACCAGCGGTGAGCAAAAAAAATATGGCACCGCCTCCATGACATGCAGGTCAATGGCACCAATGGTACACCTAAAGTTAATTCAGGGTGAGTATTGTTAGTAAACAAACTCACACCAAAATAACTTGCGCTAAGCACCCAGGAGGTTTAGTAAATATATGGGACTGGACTTGAGTCAACTAAACTTATTCTGACACAGTGAAAAAAAAAAACTGTGAGGGACCTTCAAAGTTTAGCTGCTATTCTCCATCTACCTTATTATATAGCAATATAACAGGAGATGACAGATATAAAGAATTAAAATCATACATTAGACAGATTTACAGTGTGGAGAGCTGGTTCTGTCTTTCATTGCAGATATTGTAATGCACAATTTAACCTCCAGCAGGAGAAAAATAAAGATGCAAGTCATGTGTTTCCCATCCCAACATTCCCAAGAAAGTTACCAACTCCAGTAAAGTTCAGTATTGTTTTTCGGCACCTGCTGTTTGTAAAATAACTGTATCTCCAAGAGGTTTGTGTCCTCATTGGGGAATATTTTTTCTCTTTGTGTCAGCAGGAAAAGAAATATGTTGCACCTCCCCAACCAGGTTACAGAAAGCAAGAAAAGTACTTGTTTTAAGAAAATGAACTCTATCTGTTCTTGTGGTCCGCATTTCTTGACCTTGTTTTGATACAGGTCGATCTATGAATGCTAGATAGTGATGGCCAAACCTCGGGCATGTTCGTCCACGGACGGGCGGAGCGGACTTTTAAAAAAGTCCGCCGTCCGCCCGTTCGCGGACAGATTCAAATTCCCCGCTGCTAGGCGGGGAATTAGAATCTGAAAACCCGGATCATCATGATGCCTTTGATCATGATCATCAAAGGCATCATCATGGAACATCCCCATAGTCGGAAACTCAATATGTGTGCATAAGTACAGATTCCATAAGCAAAGGTTGCAGAGACCAGTGTGGTGGATGCATGCTAAGATGTAGTCGAAATCTTTAAAGAAAATGTTTTTTAGGGAATGTTTATTGAAAGATTATGAACGTACTTTGTTTATTATACAATAGTTGACTTTGTAGTGACATATAAAGAGAGTTGACTTTGTGGTGGTATATAAAGAAAAGAGTGACTGATATACAGAGTAGTGCTGAGCTTAAATATTCAAATTGCGAATAGCGACTATTCCAAAAATTCTCTAATTTCGCGAATATGTCATCGGATATTTGCAATTTTTGAATATTTGTGATATTATGCATTGGGAAGCTTATTATATTACCAATGCGAAAATTATTACATGTCACCATTCATTTTGAAGGTAATGACCATGGGATTATAATTAGGTAAGTATTTGTATCGCAATGTATGGCTATACACTCGAAATATCAGATATAAGTAGAATTACTCGTGAAATATGCCTATGCCGCTCATCACTGATACAGATTAAATGTTAAAAAATGTATATAATACATGAAAAAATTACATACATGAACTAAACATACATACATAATATATACATTATACATGAATAAAGCTGCAAATTAAGAACTCAAGTGCACAGACACCGCATCAGCTCACTGACTTTGCGAGCTGATTGAAAAGCCTCTGAATATGGTATCATCACCAAAAGTGCGGGAGATGTAGAGAAGGGTTGTTTGAACATTGGAAGAAAAAAAAGTTTTGCTCTAGCACATGTAGTTTTTGCATAATTTAAATTTTATGTCTTTTTTTCGACTTTTGAAATTTAAACTTGATTTTGAACTTAATTTATGCAAAAACTAGTTGTGTTAGAGCCACACTCATTTTTTGTAGTATACTCCCAACCCTTCTCTACATCTCCAGCAAGTTTGGTGATGATACCATGCTCAAGGGCTTTGCAATTAACTCGAAATCATCTAAATGATAACATTTTGGAGAAAAAAAATCTACCATCTCTAATGGGGAGCACTTGTAACCCAGTGTTAACCAATAGCAATTAAATTTGTAACCTCATAAAAAAAAAGTAATAATACAATGGTAAATAAGGACCTTGTTCAAAAAGGCATAGTTATGGGTCATCTGATAATAAGTCTATTTCAATCTTATCAAAGCTGTACAGTATATGGTTATTTTGAACCCATCCTTGGTGAGCCACTTTTCATCCTCACAGTCTCTCTCCTTTCAGATGTATTCCTGGCTGTGGACAGTTTATCCCTGATTACATTCAAACGACAAAGAATCATTCTTCTCAGAAAGAGATATGAAGAAAATAAAACCAGCATGAGAATTTTTACTTTCATACATAAACCCAGCTGCCTGCTGGATAATATAGGTTTAATGCATCTTCTGTTTTTGTGTTCGCATGCATACAGCATTGTGCCATCATCTATTTGCAGTGAGCTGCCATCTTCAATAAAAGACAGACCATCCTTAATCAAGCTTGAAGTATGTGAATAAAAACTTATAGATGGTGCATCAACTCTCATTCATCTCTGCACTCACAGTTGTATTTTAGCTTTACTGAACAGGGTCCTTCGAAAGGAACACAATAAAATATTTTCAATATACTGTATAACAAGCCGAAGCTTTTATAGAAAGCTCTGTAATAATAGACTGCTGCACTGCTAGAGACGCACCTATAAAGGTTTACAGTAATGTGGACTATAAGGATTGTTAAACACCATTAATGTTTATTCACTGCCATGGCTGCTGATGCATATTAGGGCCAAGTAGAAAGTAGGATTCGCTGCCCAGTGTACAAAATCATATGTTGCAATTTCACAGTCAGGAAACTCCACTGGCCTGTTTCAAAGGAATGAGCTCTATGGGCATTAAAGAATATATATACACACACATGAATAAATATATACTGCGGGGATTCAGTATCAAACGGGAGCTCTCAATCATGGCAAACCATATGGTTCTCTTTAGGGCTCTTTAGGGCTCCTATATTTATTCATATAGTCCAAAACAGAAACGACCCTTGCAGGAGTTAATTAACAACACAAACATCATTGGAAATGGCAAGCCTCCTGGCTTGCAAAAGGTCCAACACAAGCTCTTCCCTTTAGCTCAGGGAAAAGCTATCACAGCCTTCTGGAAGTCCCCGGCCTGGGCTACACACTCCCTGTGTGCCCCCTGGTATCCGCTGCTCTAGCAGCACAGTGTCTCCCCACCTCACCAGGAAGCCCTGACTGACTGGTCCCAGCTCCTTTTGTGGAGATACACCTGGCAATCTAATTAGGGTCCAGCAGGTATATCTTAGTTCCTTCCATCCCCACTCCAGAGCCCAGAGCCCAGAGCCCTGTAAGCAAAAAACATAACAAAACTGGGCAGCAACCTACTGTTTCTGTCCAACATTATCCTGAATTCCTTTCAGGACACACCATCAGACCCTTTCACTGCCAGATATGGACCACTTACACCATGACAGACCACCGGTCAGTCATAATAGATACATATATATGTGTTAAAGGTTTTAGAAATGCAAGCAGTCAAGGTCCAATAAATAGCTTTAAATGGTATAAAGATCAACTGGAATGCAGCATTAAAGGGTTAATTAAGTCTTCACATTTCTTCATGTTGTCCCAACATTTCATGATTGCTTAAAACTTTCATTATCGGTTTTTGATCAGTAGTGTATATAAATTATGAGAAAACAGCAAGTTACAATCAAAGAGAAAGAATAATAACAACATTTAAAAGTTTTGGTCTTTCCTACAGAGAAATAAGAAATAAGGTTCAACGTTATAGCTGATGAGAAAGAAACACCCCCAACATTGTAACAATAAAATTCAAGGTTGCACACTTGAATTTGTCCTAATTTAACATTTTGGCCTACTCTGTATTTGATATTGACACCCCTGATCTACAGGACCACAGTTTAGTGGCCTTAATTAAACAGTTCTAATTAAACTGTAATCTCTAGCAGTTTTGACACAAGAAAGCCATTGCTTATTAATCATAAGAAAACGAGGCTAGTCTGGGCAACGAAACACTGCCAATGGACCACTGAAGCCTAGAAGACGGAGTTGTGGACTGAAAGTCTGATATCTTTTATTCTAAATGCATGGTTTTTACACACCATTTCCTAGGTGGCAGAATGGTTTCTCAGTGTGTGATATCAACAATAATACATGATTTAGAGCTGTGTTGCTGGATCCAGAATCAATAACTTAAAATTACGTATAGAATGAGAGGCACCTTGAACTAAGATGGCTATAACACCATACTGCAGTGCCATGTAGTACACGTTGGTATATACCACAGCATGATAACAACCCAAAAAAGTCCATGCTATGGTAGGACTGATGGTAAGCTTGAATGCAACCTGCTGTCTCCAGATATAAACCCAAATGAACTGGCAAACTCACTTCTTTTGACCCACATTTAACTAATAAGGCTTTCTATCATTTACATAACTCATGTCAAGTGCCAACCCACGGCTTGAATGAAAAGCTCTTGGGAGGAGTACTGACATAGGGTGCTGTGATATTTCATGGAAGCTATGTGCAGCACATTGCTAGTCTGGGCTTTGATAAACCTCCATTGCACAGACCCAAAGGGATAATGTCACTATGCAATAAAAGTATGCAATAAAAAAAAACATTTATGTACTTATACACAATTTGCATTAGCATGTTTGACAGTTTATACAGTTTAGTTGAGTTCCATGTACATATTCCAGTATGTATTCCTCCCAGGAAACCCAACCATGCAAATCCAATCACCATGGAATGTTTTAATAAAAATGTTAGCAGACTATAGGGTATTATATATTAACATTTCTATTTTTCTTCGCTTTGATATTTGAATACATTTTCTGTGAAGAGTGAGGGATCGTCAAGTGAGGCATTCTTCTAATTATGTATACTTCAAAATTCACAAACACAATGAAAGCAAATCTAACTGAGTTTATTAACCCTTTTAATATTTGTGTAATAAATGCCTTTGGGGCAATATGCCATTCTACATTTGTGGACTTGCTAAGGGTTTTTCATTTTATTACAAGGCCATGTATGGAAAAACATAATTCTTTATTTTAAATAATGGTGCCATCTCTGACATTTTACTTTAAGTGCAAAGCACAGTTGAGAAAAACCATTTCTCACATCAACTCTTGTATAAGGTCCCCATACACAGGTCGATTTCTTCCCGATCGGCGTTCACAGTGAGCGAAAAATCGACAATCGATCGGTGATCGATCAATTAACACCCCACC
This sequence comes from Ptychadena robeensis, assembly GCA_036250615.1. Classification (NCBI taxonomy): domain Eukaryota; kingdom Metazoa; phylum Chordata; class Amphibia; order Anura; family Ptychadenidae; genus Ptychadena; species Ptychadena robeensis. Next base: position 41,808,983 of record CM070034.1, on the reverse strand, counting down.
TTGAACAATCAATTTTTGGATGATCGAACTTTCCCAGATCAATTTTTTGAATGTTTTGGATTGAAAATAATGTAATTCTAAAAATGGCACGAGTCACTTGACGACCACCACCAGCGTACTTTGAAGGCGAACGATTGATACCAAAAACCTACATGTCGTATTCCTGTACGATCTATTCTTGATTTAGACAACAATTTTATCGATCATTTGAGCAAGAATCGACCCATATATGGGGACCTTTAGATCTGATTGACTAGTGCAATTTAAATATCGACTATTAGTCTAGCATCGATCGTACAAACCAGCACACAGTGTGATCGATGCAAAACCAATAGATTTCTTTTCTAAGCCCTGTGCACATGCACCATAGTACCATTGGATACGAGTACATCCAATTACCTTGAAAATCCATCAGATATTTGTAAAATCAACTGCAATTTACCAACATGATCGATCACTGCTTTTTCTATCACTTTGGTTGATCCATTCCGGTAGAAAGGAATCCATTTTACAAAAACACTTGACTTAAACTATTGATATTGTTGGATGAATAAAACATAAGCCACCTTTCAGGTCCCCATACACGGATCATTTTTTTTGATTTGATTCCCGAATTATGCATTTTCATGGCGATCGATCGGAAATCAAACATTGCTACCCTTTCTTCTCAAAGAAATGTCAATCGAACAGGGAACCAACATGTTGGTAAATCCCTGTTTAAATTCTATTTCATTGGGAATCAATTGCGCAAAGTGGTGTGCATTGATTCTCGGTTCGATCAACAAACGATGACAAACTATAGTTTCTGATTAACTCAGATTTTCTAAAGCAAGAGCAAAGTTAGGTTTCAAACACAATGCAAGGTCAAGGAACACCCAACAACAAATTGGTAACAATACATAAGAAAACTTTTTGAAATACCTCTATGTGGTGGAATTGTAGAAATCATTGTTAAAATAGGTGTCTCTGCATAAGAAATAAACTGACTCTCTCGCATGGGGATTAAAGACTTTAAAGGGGCTTGTACCGTACGACAAAGATTACCATAAACATATTTACTGCTGAAAAAGATAACAACAATCTAAACAATAAATTGCCACCATATAGTGCCACAAGCAATAGAAAATAAAATAAAGGGCTACATTAAATATGCTGCATTTTCCAGCAGAAAGACCAGGGGCTAGATAAGACGTCTGTAAACCTGTAACCCTATGGCTTGTATTTATAATTCATTATAAAAAATAAGTAAAAATTAATAGCATAAATGAATTATTTAAATAAATCAATTATACATCACAATTAATATTAAAGCATGTTCAAATCAAGATGGGTATGCAAGACAACCTTTTGAAAAATGCAAAAGGCATGCACATTGAAAATAAAAGGCTTTTTTGATGGGCATCTAAACTTTAATTCAGTAGCTAAATGTGAATCAAACTGTTCAATATAATGCTGCATCAGCTTCTATCCCTGCTTGATGTAATGTGAAGGGATTTCTCTAGGCCTTTTCTCCCTGTGACCTCCCTTTCTGTTCCCTCCAATGCATTGATGGATGACTTGCTTCTCCTAGTCTGACAGCTATCGCTCTTTTCTCATTGTCTCCTGCTGTCATTTTGCTATTATTTGTTTCTTTTGCTTCAGGTTTCCTCCTTGTGAGGAAATGTGTGAGCGGTGTGGTAGAAGATGGGAGGTCAATAAGCACAGCATGAGGGAATCCATGACAAGGGTCAGGAGGAAAAAGGAATATTTTATATGTGAGTCTTTCCTATGAAATATTTGAAAGAAACATCAGATCATTTTGTCTCTTATATATACAAACATGTAGTTGTATTAATTTTAAAGAGAATGTGAGTTACAACAACAGCAAAAACAAACTAAGACTCCCAAGCTTTTGCGGGCAAGCTAATCTGGAAAAAACTGTAGAGATGGTGGAACTCTACTTGACTAGCTGACATTGTGAGCTGATTGCAAAGCATCTTAAAATTATATCATCAAGATTGCTGGAGATGTAGAAAAGGGTTGTGGGAACATTGAAAATGTAGTTTTTCCATAAATTAAGGTCAAAGTCAAAATTTCGACTTTGTAAATTATTTGTGTTAAAGCAAAATTTTTTTTGTACCCCTAACCCTTCTCTACATCTCCATCAAGTTTGGTGATACCATGTTCAGGGGCTTTGCAATGAACTCAAAATTAAATTTTTATTTTTGATCTGATCATGATCATCTCTACAAACGATCTCTCTTAGCTACCCTTATAAGTCTTGAGCAATATCTAGTTGTTGAGTTTTTTAAACAAAAAATTGTAGAGATGTAATGGGTCGGGGTCAAGAGGACAAGGTGTATGTGTCTACATTTTCCAAGAGAGGCCACACACCTCTAGAATGTTCTGGAATCTTTCCCAGACTTCTCACCCCTCTCTGGGTCTTGTACACTATCCCCTCCTCTGCATAATGCCTCTAGCTCACCTTACCATGTACCTTTCCTTCCCATCACTCTCCAGAGGAAACCTGAAGCAAAAGAAACAGAGCCAAGTCTATAGCTGGGTACACATGTGTAGATATGGGCCAGAAGGATGGCCGATTTGAGTGCCGTGCATGCTCACGGCTATCTATCTGGCCCAAATCATATGCGGCCATCCCGCTCGATCATCCCGTCATCACGTTGCTGCAGGGAACGTTAAACGACTCCAATATCGAGCCATGTGTTCCCTGCATATCCCTCTAGCTATCTGCCCCACATCTTTCAAAATGTTCAGGTCACAATAATTCTCAGGTACTACACAGTTCATTTAGGTAAAGCGAAGCCAATTTCCCCAACAGGTGTTTTTTGCAAACAGATAGGGTTTTTGTTGTAATACACAGGAGTATTTACATATGTGTACGGAAGCTGAGCTCAGTCTGCAGGGTAAATCACTTGGGGGGAAAATTGCACACATTACAAAGTACTACACCAGTTCCAGCCATTTGGCAGTGCAGTTGCCCAATAGTCTGTTTACTATCCAATTCAACAATATGGTGATTCCCAGGAGCTAGGATAATCCCTTACCTTTTACTCAGATATAATGGGAGGTCTGCAGCCCTTTCAGGCAAGCCAGCCTGGTCCCACCTGGCTGTCCTGGTGTAGGTCTGCTTCTCAGCACTTCCACAGGCAAGTTCCAAGAGACAACTTGACAAAGTCCCTACCTACCTTATATAACCTAGGACAGGGTAACTCCCAAGAGGCTTGTCACAGTTACATACAAAATACTTGAAGAACAATCTAACAAATGTTAAATGATTTATTAACCAGTTATATCCCAGATTACAGGGTGCTTATCTACCGTCCAGTACCACCCTGCTACAAAAGAAGGTCCCTTTCCACCTGACCCCAATCCCCCAACACAGATACCGCAAGACTTTACTCATCCACTTATGGAATGCGGCTAAGGCCTGCATACCAGCGATGTGGAAGCAGACTTCCCCCCCTTCAGTAGGACAGTGGATAGACAGGGTTAATGACATTTTGGCAATGGAGACCCTGACGGCTGCGCTGCGGGGCAGATCGGCCAAGCTGAATAAAACATGGTTCTACTGGCGACAGTTCCAATAGTCTGCGGAGTAACCTCGCTCGGCCTGCAATAATGCCCTTGGAGTGTGGCTGGTTCGCTGGTGCTCATCTGGTTTTTCGCCTGGACTGCTGCTTCATTACGTGTAGTGCAGGTATGTGGACTAGGTGGGGAGCTCATTTTTTCTCCCCCACCTTCTCCTCCTCCCCGATGCCAGTGTGACAGCAGCAGATTCTGTGCTTCTCTGACAGATACTGCTTCCTGTAGCTCCTCCCGCAGATACATCATCCCCAGCCAATCAAAACGCAGGACAGGACACACCCTCTCCAGTCCAGTGCTGTAGAAACTAGGCTAAATAAATCTGTGTGACAGTATAACTTGGAACATTTATAGCACAAAAAACATTCATAGTATAATCATGAAACTGTCAGGGTCAATAATGCTCCCCTACTACTACTACACCCCAAGTTTCACTCCTCTAGCTACAACACTTAAGTTACATTTCAGCTTAAATACAGCTATCAGATATTGCTTCCCCATGAGCATAAAGCACTACTCTGCTGCATACATGCTTTCACTTATCCTATGTTGAACACACAGATCTTTGAACCCCTGCATGGTAGAACCTTCACATTTTGGGGGTTAACCCCTGAGACATCCATGCAAATTTTCAGGTCCCTAAGCACAATTCTTCCTACTAAAAAGCCCCCTAAAAGATACTGCTTGGATGTATTCTAATTTTTTAGATAGAGTTGGTATTGTTAAACGCATACAATTTCTGTCAGTTGGATAACTGCAGGGAAACATTAATAGCTATGAAAGGTTGCAGATAGTGGTGTCAAATTGTAAATTACTAATCCAAAAAAGGGTGTCGGAGCATCTGGGGGTTGAAAGTCAGGGAGTAGGCATATGTAAATCCCTAGCTCCATGTCCACTAAAATCCCTGTGTTGAACACACAGAGACTTTGTTGCAATGCTCAACAAAGATGGGGCAATGAGGGGGGGGGGGGTTCCACTTCCATCGGGACCCCCTCTGCTAAGCGTATTGCTTGGCAGGAGGTCCTGACGGAGCACATTCACTAACCTGCTCGGCGACTGCTGTGTTCTCACAGCACTGAGCCATTCCGCTGATGCAGGGCTGAACATAGTGGAGTACGTTGAACCTCTGCATCAGCAGATGTCTGAACACAACATCTGCCGAGCAGGTAAAGTCTATGTGCTCCACAGCCCGTCAGAGCCCTGGTCTAGGGGCTGGTGGAGGCTTAATGAGTTCCACCACCTTTTCCCTGAGAAAAAAAGCCCTGCTCATAGATGATGAAGGAAGTGTTGCTTCAGGAAAAATAATATGGCCCTAGAAACATCTGATGGATTATTACCTATTGAACTAGCTCGATCTTTGAGCAAGTAACATTTCTAGGATTGTTTATTGGCCAGCAAAAGCCTGTCTGCATTGTATTGAACATAATTTCACTTGTACTGATCATAAATCTTTTTTCCTGAAATGTTAAGAGCCATCTAACCCCTCAAAATATCCCCATGCATCACCTTCATCCTACAATTATCTTGATGAATTTGGTCACAGATCCCCAGAAGTGGACAGAAACCAAAAAAGGGTAAAGTTATCACAATTAGGAGGCTTGCCTCTTCAAACTTTTGTGCCTTAGGTACCAGCCCTCCAGTGCCATTAAGGGAAATATTTCACTTTGTAATAATTCCTAAATTGCAGCAGGACTCACAAGTTAAAGATCCATCATGAAAAGAGCTATTGTATAGAATGTGCTTCAATTGTTTTAGAGGGAGTCCGAAACAGTAATGATGATGTGCCATTTAAACACATGAGAAAACATAGAGGCCTTTTTATAAAGAAACGGTGACGTAAGATAACAGATTGATACTTTGTTCTCCACGTTAAAAGAAACTTTAATAGGCAGCTATTATCATAAATGTAAAAATGTTGACCTGCAGCATTTTTTTGGTTTACAACCACCACGGATTTTCATTGTTAGCTATAGCATTTATTAGTACTAACATAAAAATAGTAAACTGGTGTCCATGTAGATCCAAAGGTATTGCTATATTCTGTAGTCTTGTGTGTTTATTATATCAAAGAACAGCGAACATATCAACACAAAGCTAATACTATCAGTAAGGCCCCCCCCATACACCTTACAATCTTGCCATACAATTTCTGTACAATCCATTTTTGTTCTACCAAAACCATGTGATATGAGGACCTTTCTAAACCTTCCAATCACTATGCATTCTATCAGGGAGGACACTATACAACATAGTTGTTGGTAGATCTAATGGAAATTGTATGGAGTGATCTAAAGGTGTATGGGGGGAGCTTACCAATAGAGGCAATGCATTGGCACACTCCTTAAGCCAGTCATAGACATCTCAAACCATGGCTGGCTTGTAGCAGACTCATTACAGCGTGGTGACATCACCACTCGGTGATGAGTCAGCTACAGAACTGAAAAAAGAAAATGTATGGTTGGTAAAATGGAGGGAAGGTTACAATGTTACAATGAGCCATCTACTACCAGTTTGATAAGCATGTATCTGACATATGCTATAACTGTGGTCTGCAGGGTAGAAACAAGTAAAGAACAAACATTAATATTTTATTCAGTGCACTGCTCTGTGCATAATTACACGCTCATGTTTTATTTTAACTTTTATCATGTACAGAAGTAGAAAATTCATTTGACCTAGTCAGCACCATGTTTTGCAATGTGCTGACTTTATTCTGCGGGCTGAATGGAGTTCTCTTGTGAACATGAAAACGCTGGATTAAAATGAAATAATCAGTAAGAGAAAATGTATGCTGATTTCAGTCTCTTTTACAGCTGACACATCTGAGTTTTGAAGATTCTCCAAGCCTAAAAGAGGAATATCACCATTTGAATGTTTTTTACATTCAAAGGGAAGATTAAAGTGTATCAAAATTCTGTTTATTGCAGCGTATACGTCCTTACATATAAGTGTCCGTAGTGTTTTTTTTTTTTTTTCATTGTTACTGTGACAGATAGTGTTGAGTTCAAATTGTGAAATAATTGCAATTTCAAATATTCACGATATTAAGCATTGGGAAGCTTATGGCCATGCAGTGCGATTTTATATCCGCAATGCAAAAAAAATTTGAAGGTAATCACTAGTGATGGCCTGAAAAGTTTGCCCGGCGGACAGTTCTCCGTGAACATTGCATGTTTGCAGTTCGCAATGCCGGCGAAGATTATGGGTGTTCAACCCGCCCCCTATACCTTAACATGGAGAAAAGTGCAAACCCCTCACCCTATAGTCAGGTGGGACAGTACAGTCAATAACAGATTTTTCCCTCCTGGAGGACACCCCCCCCCTTAAAAAAGAAGCAGCCCAGTGGCCATTTTACATTTATCCTGTATCTCCAGTACTAGATAAATAGGGAGAGCTGCTGCTGATTGAGGAATAGCTAAGCTACTTTGCTTTTATACTCCATCCAGTGATCTGTAGATATAGCTAAGGTATTCTGTTACATGTAGTTCATCATTACTGAGCCACAAAAGTCCTCCTCTGGGGGTGGGGTATTCTGTATTATGTATTGCAGAGAGATCTGACTAAATGTGAAGCGCTGCAGAAGGTACTGTCAGGTAACTTTTGGCAAAATCTTTATTCTAGATATGATTGCTGACCATTAGACCAGAAGAAAGCAGCATTAAAAAAAATCCATATTTTGGGGGAGGAGTTTAGTCATTGATCCCCATTTGGCATGATACTGTCAAGGTAGTTGCACCCTTTTGACTTTTTTTATTGGTATTTTGGCAGATATGACCTGAAGAATTGAAAAGTTCGTCCTTCATTAAAGTCAATGGAGGTTTGAAGCGAACATGCGAACGGCGGGTATTTGCAGAAGTTTGCCTGTTCGCAGCTGATGTTTGTCCATCACTAGTAATTACTATGCGATTATAATTGTAAATATATTTTTGCAATGCATATTCATACACTCAAATTGTATTAGTAGAATTGTATTATTAGAATTTGCTCATTTGAATACTGCTTATGCCGCTCATCACTGGTTACAGACAGACTGTGTCATATTTGTCATTTCTTTTTGCGTTGCTCATAGTTATTCTTTAATATTTTTAGTTTACTTTGTAAATGTGCTAAATATTTTGCCTTTATAATGTAGAGTTATGGTATTATGTGTACACCAGTTGAAAGACATTTATGTATTTTATTTATTAAATATTAAAGCTTTGCTTCTAGTTTTGGCCACATTGCAGGACTAATGAAGCTAATGACATAAGGCAACTACAATATTCTTGACAACCAAAGACTTTGTGACATAGTCTCTTAAGGCCAGTGGCTTCCACTCTGGGCTCTGAGGTTCTTTACAGGACCTCAAAATGGATTCAGTGTGACTATTAAGGGGTCACTTGCTTGAAATGTTTGGGCTATGTATGCATATTGCCACTGGTTGCCCTGTCCCATGGAGGAATCCAATGAGAAGCTCCCATTGAATGTACCCCCATTGAATGTACATTTGAAAACTAAGATTAACCACTTTTTGAAAAATTATGGGTCAACAAAGGTTTTGGTAACAGTAGCCTATATGTGATTTGTAGTTAATTTAAGAGTCCACAAACAAACAGAAATTTGTAAACATTTACAAAATCCTAATAAATGTTTAAGAATTAGTGTTGAGCGGCATATAAATATATATTCAAGTTTGCGTAATTATAAAGGAACATTCAAAATTCGTAAAATTTGATTCGGCTGTATTCTATTGCCTTCCATCAGTGTAGCTGTTCTCAATTATTTACAACGATTTGTGAACCAGCTTTACAGCTTTATTCATAGCCAGTGCGAGCATTGTGCGTATTGTGCATATGCATTCGCATGCGCGATGTATGCCGGTAAACAAAGTTAAAATCATTCAGAATATCCGGCATAACATTCACGTAATATTGCGAAATGTGAAAAAGCTAATATTCAATGAATATATTAGAATTTTGAATATTCTATATATTCTATTTATTCTATATATTCTATATATAGTAGAGTGTTGTACCGTGTTAGCCATGAATAAATATAGAGAGTTTGTAATGACTTCAGTTAGCCAATAAACGGTATCACTTGAACTCCAAACGCTCTATATATTCTATATATTATGCTCAACACTATTTTGGATTAAAATCATAAGGGTGATCAAGATTGTGACCAGAGACTTGTTTTCTGTAACGATCCAATGTCAATTAATTATTTTTTTAAACTCTACTTGAGTGTTTGTGTGTGTATTGCACATATAACGCATAAACATATTTTCGTGGGATCTCTGCAATTAAATTGAGGTTGAAAAGTGCTACTGGAAATCTTTTTAAAATCTCATTCAATTCTGAGATCACAAGGCATGTTACAGGTGGGGATGCTTGAACAAGGGTCAGTTCTAATCTTGCAACCGAGCTGAGAGGAGATGGGAGATGAGGACTGTGTGGCATGATCTAACAATCTTGGCTAAGTACCCTTTGTTTATATTATTATATCTATAGGCCAATTACATTGTGTTTGTACTTACATGACCATGAGATAATTGTAATGTGTTATTGTTAATTGTAACATAGTAAAGGTGTCTTGTATGTTATATCTGCAAAGTTTCAAGTAATTCCTGGTAATAGTGCTTACATATTGTAGTGGGAGACATAACTGAGGTTTATATTACCACCATCCTAGGATAATAAGGCTGAATATCGACCACCATCTCATGATACGTGGCGATATCCGGCCTTGATACTAAGAGGGAAAGATATTGCTTGGGAAACAGTAATAAGCAATAATCCCTCCTTTATCAAGGCACCACCAAATATAAACTTAACAAGCTGCTTGGGAGGGTAGGGGGGAAGTCTAAACTAGAAGGATTATCAGTCAAAGCGTGCGTATTTGTCTTTGATTTGAGGTCCACATTATGGCAGCAATTCTAAATCCACAGTATTGCTTATAGAGCTATTCATTGGAACAAAGCTGGAGGGAAGAGCTAAATAAACGGTTTGTGCATGTCAATGAAAGCTTCTGGCTCTGGGTTTGTATACTGTGCACCAAATTAACTTGTGGGTCTACAGTAACAATGTTAAGCAGAGCTGTATTGACACATTACAAATAATCTTATGGATATCTGGATTTACAGTAAACATTTAGATATAAATGTTGCCTAACATGCTTGGGTTAAAATACTTCAAGAATATCCAATGCAGAGGATAAGTGAATTGATTATTCACAGCTTCATAAACTGGTAAAATGTTCACGTTTTTACAATTTACCTCCTGTAGTTATTTCACTTATGATGGATATATGCCTCCTCCTTTGTGAACCATTAAAAGGACTGTAGGCCAGTGTTTTTATGCAAGTTAATACATGTGTATGTAATACAAGTTGATGGAACCATCAAACAAAAAGGAGAGAAAAACAATGGCCTTAGGATCTCCAAATCTACATTGCAGTGAAAGCATGTAGTGGAGGGAGAGCAATATCATTATAAATGTACATAATGCATCCAAGATCGCTCGGAGAGTTGCATAAAATAAAGACATTAAACATTTGTGAAATGCTTTACATACAGGGAGAATCAATATTTAATGTTATGTAAAAAGTAAGTTGTTTTCTAAAGTCAGCTATGCAAATGTGTTTCCAAACTCATGGAAATGTGTTAGAGCGGATGTGACATTAACTCATTCTTCTGGAACAAAATGTTTTTATTTTTATGTGATTACATTATGTTGCAAATTCAAATATTCTACTGAATATGCAGTAACTGAAAGTAAGTCGGCTGAGTTGTATATTAGTTTTACCGCTTTTCACTTATTTAGCACCAAGACATGGTGTAGCATATTACAGAGGACATTATCCCAAGTAAACAAGTTTAAATGAGCTAAATACATTAAGGCTTTAAAAAATAAAAGGTGTTTAGTGTCTTAGGCTTAAGGTAGCCATACACAGGTCGATTTTCCACTTCGATCGATCACTGCGCGCGTTCACGAGTTCGGCAATCGATCTGCAATCAATCGGGATTTGATCACCCTGCCCGATTGACCCCCAAAAATCTAAATTGACTAAAAATCGGATCGGACAATGAACCGACATGTTGGTTTTTTGGTCGATCGTTTGGCAATCGGAGTACATTGATGGACTCACAGCCCTATGCAGCAGCCTTTCAGATTGATGGGTTTTGTAGAATCAGCCATTTTGGAGATCGGCTCATGTCCAAATCGACCACAAATCGGATTCCCAAGGTAGTGTTGCATCGATTCCCGATCTGATCAATCCGATTCCTGATCGCCTGGAAAGATTGGATCGGCAATCGATCGGCATTTGATCGCTGACAAATCGACCTGTGTATGGCTACCTTTAGACTTAGTGCTTGTTTCCATTATACGTCGGACCCCTCCGCTAAGGGGTCCCTACGTATCCCACAGACATTGCCTGCTCGGCGGATGGTCTGTTTACACATCTGCCGGTGCAAAGGCTGAACGTACTCGACTACATTAAGCCTTACAATGGCGGATCGGCTAGGTGCAATGAAAACAGAGTCTCCGCCGAGCATGTAAGTCTATCTGCTACGTTGGGACCTCCAGATAAGCGTATACGCTTAGCGGAGGGGTCCCAACGCAATGGAAACAGAGGCCTTAGGCTCCACTATGCGTTAAGGATGCGTTGCATTAACGGATCCAATAAATACAACCCATGCTTGAGGGATGCGTTAAGGGATGTGTTTGTGACGTGTTTGTTTTTATACCACGAACAGATTGATCAATGCATACCATTGCGTTTCAACGGATTCAATGCACCTTTTGTGTTGGCTTAAGGTAGCCATAGACACCTCGATCTATGGCAGACCTTTAGCAGACTTATTGTGTTCCACTAACACACGAGACTCCTGTCAGACTCTAGCCAATTAACTCGGAGGGGGAGGAGACTCCCCCTCCAAGTTAATAGCCTGCAGCGCAGTCGGGCAGAAAAAGAACCGGCAGGTCGGATCCGTGTGCGATCCAACCTGCCGGCTTTTTTTTCAACATAACTCAAGGTGGGCTCCCTCATAGTTGCGGCAGACCAACCTTTATGTGCTCGGTGGGAGCGAGCACGCAGGTTGGTCTGCTACAACTATGACCGGGAGTCTGCCCATCTATGGGGGGCTTTACGTTGTGTTGGCTTACGTTGCTTTAATGTCAACGCAGTGCTCGTTGATTTAAACGCAACGCAAGCTTACAGATCACATCAACGGATGTGTAGACATCCATTGACTTTTAACACAGGGTTTTAACGCACAGTGGAGCCAGTGATTTTCTTTTTAAAGCAGTTGTAGCGAAAGACTGGCTTCTGTCAGTAGCTGTGGAGCGGGGCTAATGTAATTTATGCATAAACTATTTGTGTTAGAGAGCCATATTTTTTTGTAGTATACACCCAACCCTTCTCTACATGTACAGCACGTTTGGTGATGATAACATGTCCAGGGGCTTTGCAATTAACTTGAAATGGTTGAATAAAAATTCGACCATCTCTCGTGTCCTGAAACCAAGCCGAACAGACGTGTGTTGTGGTTACATACTTTTTGCAGTCAGTTGGCAGTGGCAATCACTAATAACCACCCCTGTGTCAGCCATTTGGGCAAATGATGGTCATGGTACATGTTTCCACCCAAGTGACCATGAACTCAACATCTCAGCGCAGTGACAGTTGGGTAAGTCCCTAATCTTGGCTGTTTGCGTGTGTTCTATTAAATAACTTTATTTTTATATATATTTTTTTTTATTTTGAGTATACATCCACTTTAAGTCGAAATTTGGACTTTATAATAAACTTACAAAGCCAGTAAGTAGAAATAAAAAAAAAAGGCAAAAGCTAGCCCTATTCACATCAAGTTTTTTCCCAGATGCTTCCACCCGGCGCACCCACCTATCAAGTACATGGCCGTCCAGGGAGAGAGAAGCTCATCTCTGAAGGAGTGACTAAAGGCGGACAGTTCGGCCGCGAACAAGAATTGTGTGCCCCCCTTCTCACCAGCAGACAGTACGGGTGTTAGACCCACCGTTTTGCCAGCGAGAAGGGCTCTCATTCTTACCGGTGGGATCATGAGCAGGCGAGATCCCGCCGCAAGGAAGGGATGTGTTCACTGAAGACAAGGTAGAGAAACCCAGTCTTTCAGTGAGAAGCGGCTCGTAAACCCGGATGTGACATCAGGACGTCACAATCCGGGTTTACTAGCCGGCTTCTCACTGAAGGTTAGCACAACCAGGAACAAGGTGTTCCAGGTGCCGGATGTTACATCAGTGACGGTCACTCGGGTTTACTAGCGGCTTTCACTGAAAGGTTCGCACAACCCGGAAACAATGTTAAGGTGCCGGATGTGACATCAGTGACGTCACATCCGGGTTACTAGATGGTTCTCCTGAAGGTTAGCACAAACCAGGGAAACAATGGTTCCAGGTGCCGGATGTGACATCAGTGACGTCAACACCGGGTTTGTCTAGCCGGCTTCTCACTGAAGGTACGCACAACCAGGAACAATGTGTCCAGGTCCGGATGGACATCAGTTGACGTCACCAACCGGGTTTCAGATTCAAATTTTATCTGCCCGCGAACTGGTGGACGGCAAAAACTTTTTTTAAAGTTCTGATCCGACGTTCACGGACGGACATGGCCGAAGTTGCGGCCACACTAGTGAAACAGAGAGGGGCGCCAGAGGGGATGCTCGCCAAGGGCACAGATCTGGCTTCGACAGCACCTGATGGTTGTTGTGGCATATTCACTTTGAGGAATCAAATTCATGAGCATAAGATAGCACAACATATGAGACCTAAACACTAACTAATAATTGTTCGATGAAGATGTTTATGTATATTGGCTTTTTCAATGACATTAGGTGATCAAAGGCCTTTTGTAGATCATTAAGGCCCCCATACACATTTCGATTTTTCATCCAATCAACTTAATTCAATCAATTTTTTTAGTTGATTGATTAAAAATCTATGGCAGCCCACATAGTTAGATCAATTAAAACAATAAAAATTGGGAACAAAATTGATTGAAAAATTATTGGACATGCTGGTAAATTTTATTGGTTGTATTGAAATTCATTACACTTTCTGTCGATCCTAAAAAAGTTGATCAAATATCTGTTACTATGGTTGGCAAACATACAATCAATCACCAATTTCCCTGACCCCAAAAATGTATCTTTTTAAGTTGATTAAACAGAAAATCTAGACGTGTATGTAGAATCAGCCATTTTGGAGAAGTGTAAGTATAGAGATGTGTCTATGAATAACTTTTCCCAGGAGGGCTGGTAAAGTAAGATTACATAAGTGACCCTCAGGCAGCCAATTTGTTTTGCCTCCAGTTAAACTATGACATTACATATTGAAGAGAACATCCAGTGACATAGCTGTACTCCATTCCCATAATGAAAATCATATTACATATGAACTGAAATATAATAAGAATTCTTGAAAGTGAGACCTGAAAGCAATCATATATCTAAGAACATCCAATTCCGCATGCTGGCAGCATATGGAGGATAGCAAAAAGGAAATGGTGATATAGACAGCAGAGCGATGTATTGTGACACTATATAGGCCTTCACACGGAGCCAGTGAGGAATTCAAAAGAGAAACTCATGTAGAGCTGACGAGTCCTTATAATAGGTATAGCTGATGTTTGCCATGATGAGCAACAGCGGAGGTCTTCAATATCGGAGCCACTCGGTAGATTGTGAAGATCATTAAGAGGCAGTGAAATCATCTTGCAGCATATTCAATCACTTGCTAAGTGTTCCCCATGTTATTTATTAGGCTTGGGGTTTCATCATGTGGGTTTCATTTCTCCGATAGAAAGCACTGAGAGGAGAAATATTAGCTATTGCTTATAATATATGGGTCACTTTTCTCAGCAGAGTGTCCTAGGGGGGCTCGTAGATGAGTTTCCATCTTGCAGCAGATGTGTAATTGCCTGATGAGAACAGTGGGGAAAAGAGGTGCGAGCCAGGGCACCCTTAAATCAGAGCTGCTGATGGAAGCCATATTAACTCAGCAAGTACATTATACTAGTGCAATCCTCTCTGTGTTCCCATACAGTGTTGTCATCAAAGGCTTATACTAGATCATGCCTAGCATTCCGTACTTACATTAGTCATTGTATGATGGAGTGTCTGCCTTAAGAGCAACACTCATCACCTCAAATATTTAGCATTATTACAGATACTTGTCTGCCAATGCTTTGCTGTACAGTGAGCAGAAAAGGGAAAATATAATAGTTTGGGTACCAATGTACCGTATATACTCCAGTAAAAGCTGACCCAAATATATGTAGAGGTAGCTAATTTTATCTACAAAAACTGAGAAAACGTATTAACTCGAGTAGAAGCTTAGAATGGAAAATGCAAAGATAGTAGTTTTCTAAATTAGAAAAATATATAAAAAGCAACATTGCCCCTAAGAATTAATTAAACAGGTGAATCTTAGTGCCATACGCTCAATAAAGTTAAGAGAACACTCGGTTATTATTATTACACTTCACTGCACTTCTTATGATTCAAACATTAATTTAAGTTTTCATTTAAAAAGTCTTTATTATTAATGGGATCAAAACATGGAGTGGAAATGGAAACGTATATTCATGTTTGAATAAGTAGTGGAGTTTTTAATTGAAATTCATCCATCTCCAGTAAAAATGAATAACGTATTTTCCGGCGTATAAGACGACTTTTGAACACAGGAACATGTGTTCAAAAGTCGGGGGTCGTCTTATACGCCGGGTGTGCTAGCAGGGGGGTGCAGGGGACTATCTAGGGGAGCTAGTAGGTCTGCTACCGATCTGTGATCGCTGGACTGCGTGCTGGCTGTGACAGAAGCAGAGAGACGTCGGGGCAGAGCAGTGTTACCATGGCTATGGGATGCTTCTCCACAGAGAACCCACCCTCTCCACTGCTGTAGAAACAAAACTTAAACGTATAACTTTGAACATTCATAGCACGAAAACCATTAATAGTATAATCATAGAAGTTACATTAATAGTATAATCAGAAGTTACATTTCAGCTAAAGTCCAGCTATCAGACAATGCTCCTTTATCGCCAGAGAGATATACTCCTATATGCAACATTTAACTGGCCTACATTGAACACATATATCTTTAAATCCCTGCATGGTAGAACCTTGAAATTTTGTGTTTTACTAGTTAACCCCTAAGACTACATCCATGCAAATTTCAGGTCCCTGAGCACAATCCTTCCTACTAAAAGCCCCTTATAAAATATTGCTTCCCTATGAGCATAAAGCACTACTCTGCTGCATACATGCTTTCACTTATACTATCCTTACTAATACAAAAAAAGATCGGACATCTAAGGGTGTTGGAGATCTGCGGGTTGAAAGTCAGAGTAGACATAAATTTTTTTATTTGGTGTGCGTTAAAAGGGAGGTAGTCTTATACCGCGAGAATATCCCACACTCTATATTTTAACTGGAAAAGTTGGGGGTCGTCTTATACACCCAGTCATCTTATACGCCGGAAAATACGGTAAGTAGTCCACTAGATGGTGATGCTGTGTGTATACATTTCACCAGCCGATCTTGGGTATGCTGCCGAAAAAATATTGAATATCGGCCCATTCAGGGAGACTGTCCGTGTCTGTGGGGAGACCAGCGAACACCCAGACAGGTAAGTGAGGCTCTGACCCTTACTCGAGTATAAGCCTTTTCAACACACATTTTGGGCTGAAAAACTCGGCTTATATTCGAGTATATACCGTATTCTGAGATTTCATATAATTTTCTGTTTCCAGTGAATATTTTACAATGCAACTTGGCATTTTCTGTATGTCTCACCACCATAGAGACTGCAAAAAATACTGCGAATTCCCTGGGGGGTTGGCTCCTTACTGGAAAGGCTAAAGCAGGATGTGCAAGGCTGGTAGGTATTGCATATTGATATTTACTAGGAGTGGAACCACTGCTAACTCAAGGGACTATAAACTACAAACAGCAATTTAACTTGTTGTCTCATACCCAAACCATATTCTAAAATAGATCATCCCATGACCAATAGCATCGCTCTGAAAGGTAGCGTCACCCAGCAGCCCCCACTCACGGTTCAATGTATCTTGAGCACTCCCAAAGTGTTATGGAGATCATTACGTGCATACCATGTGGAATGCCTGAAACGCTGCATGAGCTGTTCCCGCTCCTGGGGAGCAAGGGTGTGTTGGAGAAGCTTCTTCCATCTACGGAAGAATTTTGTAACCCAGGCATCCCCCATGGTGTCTGCCACTAACCGTTCAATGTTGAAGTGGTCTTTTAGGGGTTTGGATCAGGAATGGGACGCATGATGCATCTACGGGCCGACAGCAAACATATTTGAGCCCATTGGGAGAGAGATGATTTGATACCCGGCTGCAGGTCCCTATCCAGATATGCAAAAAGCAACAGTAGGGGTTCATTAGTGAGGGTCTCGCCACTAATTCGTTGGATGTAGGATATGACCTCCTGCCAGAACTGGAATATGTTCGGACAAGACCAAAAGCATTGCTCTATAGGGGCTTTAAGAAGACCACACTTAGGGCAACAGCCTGAGGAAATAATGTGCAGTTTAGCAGTAGTACGAAGTGGATAGAATCCCATGTACGCACAATATAAAATTTTTCATTGAGTCTGCCTCCATATTTCCGATGTAATGACTTTGACCACCGTCAGATATCCCTTAAGTAATTAAGTAATATCTGAGAGATCTTGGTCCGGAAAGGTTCTAGACCAGGGTAGACAGGGTGGACATCGGGGGAGCATTTGACTTAAGTCAAGAGATAGCGGTACATGTTAGAGATGGTCACCACCCGTTTGGAGGGCAGGGAGTCGATGGAGTATTCCCTGAAAGCCAACTGCAGAGTGGTGCCCAACGAACGCCAGAAACTGACAATTTGATCATAGTACAAATAGTGAGTGGAAGGAATCGAATACCTCTCTCTCATGTCTACACGTGTGAACAGTTCAAAAGTGGACTTGTCAAAGAAGTTGACCAATTTAGAGACGCCCCTTGATGCCCATAGCTTGTACACATTCTGGGTACCACATTCCGCTGTAAGCTGATTACCTGCTAGAGGCAGGTGGACAGAGACTCGGTGTGGGATGTGGAGGAGCTTCCTCACCTCCCGCCAGGCCACCACCGTGTCCCTGAATAGAAAATTTTGTCTAAGAGGCAGAGGAAGGTGGGCTGGGGGGCAGTGTAGGAAAGCGACCAGATCCCATGGGGTAGACACGGCCGACTCCAACTGCCAGTTGGAATAAACAGATGTACGCTAAATCCAGTCAGCAGCATGGCGCAGCGTCAGTTTGTGATAAGCCACACAACCTAGTAAATGCCCGCTGGAGAAGGGTCACATCACTATGCCGCAGGAGGAGCGGAATAGTTTGGAGGGGGTACAAGAGCTGAGTAAAGCTCGACATCTTAAGAGATGTGCCCTGCCGAACAGTGACAACGGCAAAGACGTCCACATGTCTAGTTCCCTGGTGATATGTTGGATAACAGGGGTGATATTGAGGGTGTACAGCGATGAGGGTATTTTCCCTATCTGTATCCCTAGGTAGGTGATGAGGGTCTTGGCCACTTGGAAGGGTGTATACAGCACCCAGGATCCGTGTCTCCTGTCCGTAAGGGGTAGAATTTCACTCTTAGTGTAGTTTATCTTCAGTCCAGAAAAGAGTCCGTAGTCTTGTAGAGTCCGAGTAATGACAGGGAGGTCGGTCGTCGGGTCAGCAGTAAACAGTAGTATGTTGTCGGCAAACATTGCCAGGCAAAGCGTCTCCTTGCCTACGGCCAGTCCTGTGAATGAGGGGTCAGAGAGCAGCCGCCTAGAGAGCGGCTCCAGGATAGCTAAATTATTTTCATAGAAAATATTAATAACCCTTGCAGTGGTTCCCCACATCTACTGAAAGGCGTTATTGCTTATTTAGGAACAGGGGAATGAGATAAGAAGATATATTCACATGATTTTGTCCCTCCTCTGTGTCCCCTAATTTCAA